>JABAKD010000008.1:14930222-15495222 GCA_012845835.1 Undaria pinnatifida | reverse complement strand
TGATGTATTATTTCCAAAACCGTCACATTTATCCCCTCAAAACAATGTATAGTTTCCAGGCACATATTGAGCTTCCCCACACGGTCCCCCCCCCCCCCCCCCCGCCCCAACCGCCCCCCCCGCCCCCAATAATACACTGGTGCCAAAACCGTCAGATTTATCCCCTCGAAGGATTTATAGCTTACATGCACAAATCCCCCCCCCCCCCCCCCTCCAAACCCGCTCGCTTTTGATAAAAACCAGGCCCCCACGTCCTTCAAAACTCCGCCCCAACCCCCTCACCGGTTATTTGACTTACAAGATTCACTTGATGAAAGGATACATTTCCCTTCACAGCTGTCAGATTTTGTCCCCCTCAGAAACGGGTTTTATAGTTTCCGCGCGCAGACTGACTAAATCATCCTGTTGACCCTGATAGCTACACTATAGTTGTAAGGGGAGTCGCCGACCTATATCCTTAATGAGGACACACAACTCGTAATGCGCGCGATCGGAGTATCACACACAGCTTGCAAACATGAGTTTCGACGAAATCTTCGATCTCACAGCTGGAGTGTATTTTCATTTTTTATAATATATATATGTTCGAAAACACCACTCGGAAATAACACGATAACGAAGTCTAGAACATCAACCGAACCATACACGTGTAGCAACTACCACGCGGAAACACATTTTTCAATTTTTACGGATATCCGCACTTAAACCACATATACGTTCACATACCAAACCCAGTCTAAAGATGAAACCCATATACCCTGGGTTTCAAATTAAGGTCCCTACGAGTCAGAAACATCGGATACGCTACATATAGTCTTTACAAAAACCTGAAATGCGTCAAAACTGCTCGTTGCCAAGTAACAGGTTCATCAAGAACGCAACAACAAACAGAACGGGAAACGGGGTAATCACAGCAGCGCAAATCATTACAGCATTCGACTACCACATTACCTCCTTTCCAATTGGCTCTGGGCATCAGCGAACTAGGTCCAACGCATGCCCGTAGTACCTTAGGTGGAGTGAGGAGCGGTAGTAAAAATCAAGTGCGCTGCTCGATAACCTGCGCCTGACCGTCGGTACACTGAACAATCATCGGGCCGCGTCTCCTCTGTATCAGGTTGTGTGAGGAATTTTATTGTCGTTTTCAAGCAAGCGGTTTCGTTGACCTATACAACCTGGCTTGATGTAATGGAAAGGAATGTTACACCACTCAGCGATTATCTACTACACGTTAGGGCATGTTTTCATGGGCACCACTAACAAGAGCACCGGACAATGGCGCAACATCTACAGGACCACAACATCTTCGGCGACGGTGGGGAGAAAACAGGGCGTGTAATCGTACACTAGATTGTAATAATGTGAAAACGAAGGACGGACAGATAACACTGCGATAGACCGCACTATGAACCTAATTTGCAGGGTATTTCGTGCCTACTCGCCGTCTGCATGATCACTTGACAAACTCCAATAAACGCAGTAGCATATGGCTAACGAAGTTAAGTCACCCTCGTGTTCAATAGTGGTGACATTGCATGCCCACATTATCTCGCTTGTTGTATTTGTAACATGTACTTCTGTCTTAGAATTAGCGACCTCAGACCACCACATCGGCACGTTGAAAATCATGGGCGTACAATCATGCATTGGAGCCAATAATAATGTGAAAATGAAGTACAGGCAGATATGTTAACATTGCGGTAGACCACACTACCAACCTATTACGTAGGGTATTTCGTACACTCCGTCTGAATGATCGCCCCCCAACCTATGCTAAACGAAGTATGACTCACGAAGGAGCGTAATTGGGCGCGGGTACACCAAGTGTTTCTTTCAAAACCTGACCTCTCGTGCTCAATAATGGTGACATTGCATGATCACTTACCACATGTAATATCAAACCTTCTAGAACAAAAACAATACCAGACAGGTGATATAAAGGGATGTCTTCTTGCTACAAAGGTCCGCTTTGTCCTTTTTAAGGGGTAATAGTTTCCGCGCATATATTGAAGTGTCCCGCGCGCTCCCCCCCACCCGATCCCTCTTGTTTAAACGCCACATCAAAAATCAAACTCTGCCAAAGTAGTGAACACCACCAGCGGGCTGATATCACCTCATTATCTTTCTGGCCATTTAACACCAAGTGTTCTAGAATAATAGGCAATACCAGGCAGGTGGTACAAAGGGATGTCTTCTTGCTACAACCGACAGATTTGTGGTTTATTGTCTCCGAGCACATATTGAAGTGTCCCCTCCCCCCCCCACCCGAATCCCGCTTATTCAAACGCCCAAACTAATATCAAAATCTGCCAGAGTAGTAATTACTAACAGCTAGCTGATATCACGTCAGTATCTTTCTAGCCATCCATGCCGTTGCCCCAATTTATCACCCCCCCCCCCCCCCCCGTTTTGTTTTGTTTTTGTATTTTTTTCTCCCCACCTTTTTTTTCAAAGGCCCCACGCTACAATCGAAATCGGCCAGAGTAATAAACAATTCGACGCAACTGATATCACGTCATTATCTTTCTAGCCATCCATGACGTAGTTTTCGTTCACCCCCCCACCCCTCCCACCCTCAACGCCCCTTCCTTCCCCACCACCCGCACGATCACCTAGGCCTAACATCACGCGTATAGCAAGCCCGTCCATATATGTGTAATACGCGCGATCAGAATATCACACACAAGCTTGCAAATATGATTTTCGAACGAATCTTCGATCTCACAGCTGGAGCGTAAATTATATTATATGTGACTTAAACCTCTTGAACCCCCCCTCCCCCCAACCCCCCCCCCACCCAAACCTCCCCCTCCCTCCGTTCTTTCTTCATTTTTTCCCGCTCCCTCTTGCTCGAACACCCCACCTAACATCAAAATCTGCAGGAGCAATAAACACGTTCACGCACTTGGTATCACCTCACTATTTTTCTAGAGCCATCCATGCCGCTGATGCGATTCCCCCCCCCCCAATGCACCTTCCTTCCCCACCACCCGCACCATCGACCTAGCATCACGCGTATAGCAAACCCCTACGTCTATGCGACATGATATAATATAAACCCCTTTCGCCCCCCTTCCGCCCCCGTTTCGACCTCCCACCCCCTCAAACGCTACGCCCTCTCCTCACTGCTTGTACGACTTACAGGAGAGGATTTATAGTTGGCACGCACAGGTTGAGCTGCCCCCCCCCCCGCCCCCGCTCTGCTCCCTCTTAATCAAACCCAGGCCGCCCCGTCCTTGAAACCTCCGCCTTCCCCTCACCGGATATTCGAATTACAGGATTCACTTGATAAACTAATGCATTTTCTTCCACAGCTGTCAGATTTTGTACCCGTCAAAACCGGTTTTACAGTTTCTGCGCACAGACTTACTAACATCAACCTGTTGGCCCTGATAGCTGCACTGTGGTTGCAAGGGGATTCGCCTACCTAAATTTTTGATGAGAACACACAACCCGTAATACGCGCGATGGGAGTAATACACACAGCTTGCAAGGATGGGCTTCGACAAAATCCTCGATCTCACAGCTGGAGTGGATGTTTATTTTTATAATATATATCCGCAATGGAATGTGAGCTACGCTGCCCGCAAACAATCGACTAATTTCTCTCGTCCGTGAACACACGTTCGCTTGTGCGAGTGGGGAAAACCCGATGGTAGTGAAAATGGGAGTACCCCCCCTTTCATATCCTCGCTTGGTCTTCTCAGCCTCTTGGATCATATTATACTGACCATCTAGTCAGATTAGCTGATAAATGTGAAATGTTTTTGTGACAACAACAAGGGTATATCAAACGGAGTTGGTCTATCGCTCATACAGAAAGCGCGTAAAGAAGGCATAAGATGACATGGTTATATCGATGATGGCGCCCAATATTTTTTCCGACACATCATCAAGTCAAGTTTTTCATCTTCGATCTTCGAGCGTCCCGACGGGGGGGCTGACACCGTCCCATTCCCAAAATGCCATACAAAATCCTATATAAGCCGAACGCACATATATTCTATATCCGAAATCCTATGCAAACCGATCACAGGGGACGGTAGAGAGCATTCCCCCCCCTGCCTGCCATACATGCAAGGCCTTCCGTATAGTGCAAAAATGCTATTCTAAATCCAACATAATACCGAACACACAGAGGACGGTAGACAGCCGCCCCTGCCTACCCTGCTAGATACCAGACATTCTATAGTGCTCTAATAAAACTACCGACATGCGATCTATAGGCCGTAAAACTGCCTATGTATAGTGACGGCGACCTCAGCAGTAGTGAGTGGTATCAAAAGCAGTAATGATATCGCGCCTAGATGGAGCAGTAGACCTTGAAGAGCCGTGGAATGGGCAGGTTTTATCGCTCGGCTCGCGGACAATTGATGGCTGTAGCTGTGTGGTAAAGCCTTGTGGCACCATACATCTTATCTGGTACCTGGTATCCGGTATCAAATACGTACCTGTGGTACCTGCTGTGGTGTACCATGTGGGACCACCAGGGTACTTGCGGTCGAGTTGAAGCACAACCCTTGCTCCTACAGCGTATCTTGGCAGTACAGCAGCAACAGTTGTAACGCTTCCCGCAGCTAAAACCGCAGCGGTCGAACATTACGAACCGTTGCTTTGTGCGTGTTAACG
Organism: Undaria pinnatifida; assembly: GCA_012845835.1. Lineage (NCBI taxonomy): Eukaryota > Phaeophyceae > Laminariales > Alariaceae > Undaria > Undaria pinnatifida. The sequence continues at coordinate 15,490,593 of JABAKD010000008.1, read as the reverse complement.
TTGCCGCTGGGGGGCTTCGGTACCCTTTTTTGACGAGACACCTATTCCTGGTTGGACCATGTTACTGCGATACTGTTGTACAGCAGCACCGGTACTGTCTCGATAGCACTTGCTTGACTTTCTCAGGAGGATCAACCTCAATGACAGCGCATGATGTCATTAACACCACGTCTGCTAACTGCATTTGTGTGTACATGTCCTGTACACCGCTACTAAAACTGTGTCGCCACTACTGTCGAACAAAAAATTTTTGGGGTACCTGATACATACATACGACGGACGTGAGATGTATTGCTACGTTGTTTGCCTTTATGTGAGGGTATGCCTGTTCGGAACGATCGTGTTAAGGTGTTAGTGGGGTATTAGTAGTCCGCCTGGCCACGTGCAAAAGGTTTACCGACAGCTTACCGAAACAAAGCCTTATAACCCTCTCCCCCCATGAAACGGCGGGATAGCAGGTGGGCCGAGTATACCGGGGGACGTGTCAATATCCAAGCGGTTTCGTTTCCTGGTTATACCGGGGAGAATATGTGTAAAGTTCGAACATGGGGAAAGTCTGAGAAAAAGTTTTTCTGGTAGGTGGTGGGATTTGAACCCACGACCAAAAAAAAACATGGTCTGTCGACGATGCCATTTGTTAGGGTATTGGTGGGGTGTTACGTAGTTCGTTTCGCCACATGTAAAAGGTTAACCAATACCTTACACAACATAGGCCTTATAACACCCTCCCCCCGTCAAACGCCTGGACACCAGGTCGCCCGGATACACGGGCGGGTATGTCAATATCCAAGCGGTTATCATTTCCTGGAGAGAATCTGAAAAAAAAAAATCTATGTAAAATATATTCCGGACGCCAGCCGTGAGTACGACGAATTTCGGGTCAATAATCATCGTTACAAACTGGGTTGTTGGTACTTGTAATATACTATATGGGTGAGTTTTTTATTGGGAGGGGCCCTATATAAATAAATATATTATAAAAATTACAATACGCTCCAGCTGTGAGATCGAAGATTTCGTCGAAACTCATGTTTTTAAGCTGTGTGTGATACTCCGATCGCGCGTAGTACGGGTTGTGTGTCCTCATTAAGGATACAGGTCGGCGACTCCCCGTACAACTACAGTGTAGCTATCAGGGTCAACAGGATGATTTTAGTCAGTCTGTGCGCGGAAACTATAAAACCCGTTTCTGAGGGGGACAAAATCTGACAGCTGTGAAGGGAAATTTATCCTTTTATCAAGTGAATCTTGTAAGTCGAATAACCGGTGAGGGGGGTGGGGGGAGTTTTGAAGGACGTGGGGGCCCTATTTTGATCAAAAGGGGGGCGGGAGGGGGGGAGGGGGGGGGTGGGACGGGTGGGGCAGATCAATTTGTGCGTGGAAACTATAAATATTTCTTGTGGGGGAGGGGGGCGGAATGTGGCAGGCGGGGGCGGGGGCGGAGGAGGAGGGCTTTAGGTCGCATAGATAAAGGGGTTTGCTATACGCGTGGTGCTAGGTCTAGGCGATGGTGCGGGTGGTGGGGAAGGAGGGGGCGTGGAAGTGTTTATTACTCTGGCGGATTTCGATAGTAGGTGGGGCGTTTAAGCAAGAGGAAGCGAGGGGGAAAAAAAAAAGGCGGGGGGCGCGGGGGGGGCGGGAGGGTTTTCAAGAGGTTTAGGTCACATATAATATTAAAATCAAGGATTTGGTCGACAACTGGTGTTCGCAACATTGTGTGTGATCCTCCGATCGCGCGTATAAATCATATATGTAGCGGCCTACTACCCCCGCGGTGCTGGGTCTAGGCGATCGTGCGGGGTGTGGAGAAGGAGGGGGCGTTGGAGGGGGGGAGGGGGGATGAATGAAAGCTACGTCATGGATGGCTAGAAAGATAATGACGTGATACCAATGGATTAATAGTGCTTACATCTCTGGCCGATTTCGATTGTGAGTGGGGCGTTTGAATAAACTGGGCGGGGAACAAAGGGGGGGGGGGGGTGAGTTGGATCTACGGCATGGATATCTAGATGGATAATGAGGTGATATCAGCTGGCTGGTAGTGCTTACTACTCTGGCAGGTTTTGATTTCAGGTGGTACGTTTAAACAAGAAGGATCGGGGGAGGAGGGGGAGCGGGGGGGAGATGAGTTGGAGCTACGGCATGGATGGCTAGATGGATAGTGAGATGATATCAGCTGGCTGGTAGTGTTTACTACTCTGGCAGATTTTGAATTTAGGTGGTGCGTTTAAACAAGAGGGATCGGGTATATATATGTTTTGTTTTTCTCCACTATGATGGTTAGTGTTGGTATTTTTACATTAAGTGAGGAATTTTGAGCTTGATCTAACATCATATCTTTTTGATAAATAAATGTATTACTGTTGTTTCCACTATACTGCTCTATCAAATGTATGGTAGGTGGTTTAGTTTGTTTTCCGCCCGCTTTGATATCGGGAGGAGTACGAATAAAGAGTATTACTAGTTATCTAATATGTTAATAATAATATATTATACAGCGTTCGAGAATAAAACTTGGGTACTCCCCCCCCCCAAAAAGAAAACTCTGTGGGGCTCAAACCCACGGTTCCAAAATGATGCGCTGTCACTCTAATATTTTACGAAAGTATTTTCAGCGCGTCAGCAGTGAGTTCGACGAATTTCGGGTCAATACTCACCTGTTCAAGCTGCTTGTTGATACCTGTAGTATACTATGTGGGTAATTTTTTCAGGGTAGTCCTCGGTACCGTTTTTTTTTACGGTACCAGATCGGACGGTATTGCAAAATGACGGTACTTTTCAAACGGTTGACGGTATTTCGATTTCTCACGGTACCACTTTTGGCGGTACACGGTATCGCCGAATTTGACGGTACTTTTTCAACGGTATCGAAACGTGACGGTATTTTATAGACGGTAGACGGTTTTTCGATATTTGACGATACTTTTTTGGCGGTACTGCAAAACGACGGTACCGGTCCCGGTACTGCCAAATTTGACGGTATTTTTTTGAGGGTACTGAAATATGACGGTTCCGCCACTGAGAAATACAGAATTACGAATGACGAAATACTTGACAGTACTTGCCGGGCGGCGATCAAGCATGCCGGCACCACCCCGCTGATGTTCCTGCATACCTATATAGAACGGACGAATAGAGGCTAGACTAATCGTCGAACCGTCAAGCTGACAAACTCACCAGCCTCACGCGAAACAACATTTAGACATTTAGCACCAAAATAAGACAATAAAACAATACTACTACTATAAACAAAAAAACAATAAAACCTAAAACATGAAAACATTCAATGAAAACCATCACCCTACAATCTTTGACGGTTCCGAAAATGACGGTTTTTCTAAACGGGAAACGGTACTTCGCTTATTTGACGGTATCTTTATGGCGGTGCTGCAAAATGACGGTACTTTTTAAACGGTTGACGGTTTTTTTATTTTTGACGGTACGGCCTTCGGCGGTACGCGGTTTGCCCAAATATGACGGTATTTCGCCGAGTACCGGGACCGACGTACAGCACGGGAAGATTACCTCGGGAATTTTCCCGAGGACTACCCTGAATTTTTTTATGTTTTGTGTAAAAAATATGTTTTCTTCACTATAATAATAATTTGTGCTGGTATTTTTACTTTAGGTGCGGAATTTTGAACTAGATCTAACGTCATATCTTTTATATAAAAGTTCAAACGCCCCACATGAAATCACATACTATCACACTACCAGCCAGCTGGTACCATCTTTATATCCATCAAGCTATCCATGCCGTAGCTCCAACTCATCTCCGCCCTCCGCCCCCCCCCCCCCCTTTATTTCCCCGCCCAGTTCGTTCCAACGCCCCACTTACAATCGAAATCGGCCAGAGATATAAACACTTCTAGGAAATTGATGTCACGTCATTATATTTCTAGCCATCCATGACGTAGCTTCCATTCATCCCCCCTCCCCCCCTCCAACGCCCCCTCCTTCCCCACAACCCGCACGATCACCTAGACCCAGCACCGCGGGAATAGCAAGCCCTTACATATATGGTTAATACGCGCGACCGGAAGATCACACACAATGTTGCGAAGATCAGTGTCGACCAAGTCCTTGAACTCATAGCTGGAGTGTATTTAAAATTTATATGTGACCTAAGCCTCTTTAAAACCCTTCCCCCTCTTCCCCCCCCCCCCCCCCCCCCCCCCCCCCGCCTTTTATTTTTTTTCCCCTCGCTTTCTTTCGCTTAAACGTCCCAACTAATATCGAAATCCGCCAGAGTAACAAACACTTCCACGCCCTGGATATCACCACTTTATTGTTTTAGAGCCGTCCATGCCGCTGTTGCAATTCCCACCCACCCCCGCCCCCAACGCCCCCTCCTTCCCCACCACCTGCACCATCGTCTAGACCTAGCACCACGCGTATAGCAAACCCCTATATCTATGCGACCTAAAGCCCTCCCCCCCGCCCCCCCCGGCACATTTCTCCTCCCCTCCCCCACAAGAATAGTTTATAGTTTCCACGCAAAACTTAACCTGCCCCACCCGTGCCCTCCCCCCCCTCCCCCCCTCCCGCCCCCCTTTTGACCAAAATCGGGCCCCCAAGTCCTCAAAAACTTCGCCCTGCCCTCACCGGTTATTCGACTTACAGTATTCACATGATAAACAGATGCATTTCCTTTCACAGCTGTCACATTTTGTCCCCCTCAAAAACGGGTTTTGTAGTTTCCGCGCACAGACTGCCTAACATCACCCTGTTGACCCTGATAGCTACACTGTAGTTGCAAGGGGATTCGCCGACCTATATCCTTAATGAGAATGCACAACCCGTAATACGCGTAATCGGAGTATCACAGACAGCCTGCAAATACGAGGTTCGACAAATATTCGATCTCACAGCTGGAGTGCATTTTGATTTTAATTATGAACATATTTTTGTAGTTTCCACTGTAGTCTTTTGCTCCATCATGTGTATGGTGGATCGTTTGCGGATGGATGGCTTTGTCAGGGTTGTTGTCACTTGTGGTTAAGTGCGTAGGTTGGTTTCCTCTACTACGTGGTGGTCTTATTACTTTGCTGTTAGCACTATATTGGCGGGTTTTAGCATACATCGGGAGTACGAAGACGGTTACCGTATAATGATCTAACAGATATCATGTCAAAGTCCTACCATAAACAGAAAAAAAAAAATAGAGGGGAGTCTGTGAGACTTGAACCTACTGTGCCGAATACGATAATCGCCCTAACGCTATACCATAATATTCAAGATACACTCAGCTGTGCAATCGACTATATTTTGTCGAAACTCATCTTCGCAAGCTGTGTGTGATACTCCGATCGCGCGTATTACGGCTTGGGTGTCCTCATTATAGATATAGGTCGGCGACTCCCCTTGCAACTACAGTGTAGATATAAGGGTCAACAGGGTGATGTCATTCAGTGTGTGCGCAGAAACTACCAAACCCCGTTTCTGAGGGGGATCAAATATGACAGCTGTGGAAGGAAATGCATCAGTTTGTCAAGTGAATCTTGTAAGTCGAATAACCGGTGAGGGGAAGGCGGTGTTTTTACTGGCGGGTGGGCCTGATTTTGATCAAAAGGGGGAAAGGGGGGGGGGGGGGGGGGGGCGATGGGGCAGCTCGATTTGCGCGTGGAAACTATATATCCTTCAAGGGTTATAATCTGACGGTTTTAGGAAGAATGCACCAGCTTATCATCAAGGAGGGGGGGGAGGGGGGGGGGGGGACGGGGCAGCTCAATCTATGCGTCGAAACTTTACATCCTTTAAGGGGATAAATGTGACGGTTTTGGAAAGAATGCACCAGTTTATCATGTATATCCTGTGAGTCGTACAACCAGTGAGTAGAGCGCGGAGTGTTCCAAGGGGTGGGGGTGTGGAGAGGTGGAGAGGTGGAGGGGGGGGCGGGGAGAGGAGGCCTTTAGGTCGCATAGATGTAGAGGTTTCCCATACGCGTGGTGCTAGATCTAGGCGATGGGGCGGGTGGTGGGGAAGGTGGTGGCGTTGGGGGCGGGGGGGGGGGGTAAGAATTGCAGCAGCGGCATGGCTGGCTTTACTTAGATTATGAGGTGATATCAGCTGGCTCGTAGTATTTACTACTATGGTGGATTTTGATTTTAGGTGGGGCGTTTGAACAAGAGGGATCGGGGAGGGGGGGGCGGGGGGCGGGACATTTCACTAATTGCGCGGAAACAATAAACCCTTAAAGGGGACGAATCTGACAGTTGTAGCTAGAAGACATCCCTTTATATAACCTGCCTGGTAATGTTTAGTACTCTAGAAGGTTTGATGTTATGTGTAGTAAGCACCCCAGCTTTAGGTAAAATAAACAACGTGTTAAAGCTTCATAAGTTGTTTTTGTACATGGATCGAAAGGTAGAATATTTTAATCAACAGGTAGAATATATTAATCGACAAGTACAATAATGTAGCTACCATCATTTTTTGAAATCGCTAACTATAAGAAAGAGATACATATTGCCAAACACAATAGGCGAGGTGATGTGGTCAGGCAATGTCACCGCCATTGACCACAAGAGGAAGAAATGCGGATTGTCAGTGTTTTGAAAGGAACGCTCAGTGTACACGCGCTACATTACGACACTTCGATTGTCATACTTCGCTTGGCGTAAGTTGGGAGGCGATCATGCAGACGGTATGTACGGAATACCTTACGTAGTAAGTTGGTAGTGTGGTTTACCCCAATTTTAACACTTTTGTATGTACCTCCTTCTCACTTTTTTATTGTCTCAAATGTACGATTTTACGCCCACGATTTTTACCGTGCCGATGTGGGGCTCTGAGGTCGCCAACTCTGTATCTCTGAGGTAAGACATCGCTTGCTGAGGTCGCTTGCTGTATATTGGTTAACAGTGGTTGGGGGGGGGGCTGTTGTGCATATCTGCAAAACGTATTTATGTACGCCGAGAAAACTGCTTCGAAGCGCTAAAAATCATGTTGCAATGGACGTTTAGGAATTAAAACGTTCCCCCTCGCGGCTTTTGCCAAGTATGGCCATACGCATATTTATCGCTGGAAAAAAACATGCAATGACCAATCAATGTTGATAACTATTGGTTGTAGCGTTTATTACACTTACAATACCGTTACTGTTCATACTTTGACTATGTGTGTATTCATAATTTTGTTACACAGTGTGGGTTGAGTACATATATTGAGCGAGGCCGGGGTTGAAGCTTTGATATGAAAGTTTACATGAAGTTTTTTGTATATGTGATTAGCCTGCTTATTGAATACTTCGTACATTGGTGTGGGCGAAGTAGTAAGTGTTTTATCACTGCGATCGCTGGATCCCGACAGGTTTGCGGGTGATATGTGATGAGCTGTGGGAGGCTTAACACGAAAGATATTATAAAATACTCCATCTGTGAGATCGAAGATTTTGTCTTAAGTCATCTTCGCAAGCTGTGTGTGATACACCGATCGCGCTCATTACGGGTTGTGTGTCCTCGTTAAGGATATAGGTCGGCGACTTCCCTTGCAACTACAGTGTAGCTATCAGGCTCAACAGGGTAATGTTAGTCCGTCTGTGCGCGGAAACTATAAAACTCGTGGAAGGAAATGCATAGGTTTATCAAGTGAGTCCTGTAAATCGAATAACCGGTGAGAGGAGAGCGGAATTTAAAAGATGTGGGGGTCTGGCTTTGATCAAGAGGGAGCAGGGGAGAGGGGGGGGGGAAGGGGGCGGAGGCGGGGGGGAGGGACGTGGGGGGGGGCGGAAAGAGGGGGGGAGGGAAGGGGGGGGAACGGGGGGGAGAGAGTGGGGCGGCAACGGACGGGGCAGCTCGATTTGTGCGTGGAAACTATAAATAATTCAAGGGGATAAAAGTGACGGTCTTGAAAAGAATGCACCAGTTTATCATCATTGGAGAGGCGGGCAGGACGGGTGGGGCTATTCAATCTGTGCGTTGAAACTATACATCATTTAGGGGGATGACTGAGACGGGTTTGGAAAGAATGCACCTGTTTATCATGTCTATCCCGTACTCCGGACAACCAGTGAGTAAAAGAGTGTTTCATAGGGTGGGGGTGGGTTTGGCTGGAGCAAAGGGACGGGAGGGGGGGGAGGGGGGGGAGGTGGGAGAGGGGGGGGAGGGGGGGGAGGGGGGGGAAGGGGGAGGAGGGGGGGGAGGGGGGGGTGGGGCGGCGAAAGGGCTTTAGGTCGCATAGATGTAGAGGTTTGCTATACACGTGGTGGTAGGTCTAGGCGATGGTGCGGGTGGTGGGGAAGGAGGGGGTGTTGGGGGCGGGGGGGAAGGAGGAGGGGAGGGGGGGGGGTGAATTGCAGCAGTTGCATGGATGGCTCTTGAAAGATAATGAAGTGATCTCCAGTGCGTGGAAGTGTTTATTTCTCTGGCGGACTTCGATGTTGGGCGTCTGAGCAAGAAAGAGCAGGAAAACGAAAAAGAAAAGGTTTTGAAGAAGTTTAGGTAACAAAAAATACACTCCATCTATCATCTGTGAATTCAAACATTTGGTCGAAACTCATCTTGCGAAATTGTGTGTGATACGCCGATCGCGCGTGTTAAGCATAAAATATACAATGGCTCCGCATGGGTGCCGGCACCGCCGGCGCCCATGCTTCGGGTAGGGCAGGGTGACACTCGGACGAATAAAAGGGGGAAAAGTTGTAGCTGTTCGATTCCACATTATTATTGGAAGTTTAAAGTAATGCCAAGATTTTCATACGGATATGAGGTTCTAAAGGTCATAAGTTGACATTCCATGGCGCCCATTTGGGTGAGGAAGGGTAGCACTCGACGTAAAATCTGTTGTAGTTATATAGAAATTGAAGCTTAAAGTGATGCCAAGAGCTTAATACGAACATGAGGTTCTAAAGGTTTGCTTTGATGGAAGGAAAACATATAAACGAAGGAAGCAAGCATAAGCGAAACACTGTTATTCAAACCGTCACCAAGTAAAAGTAGGAAAGAAATGCCGTAAGGAGAATTTGATAACCTGCTTGGCTTCGAAGCTTCGAGGCGAAAGGAGAGAGGAGATGTCATCAATAAAAAGGATATCGGACGGAATGAATGATTGAAAATGTTGAATTTACGGAAGAGAAAAAGGAAGGCGCCGTTGATTGTGCCTTCGAAAACCCCTCGGTGTTTACTCCCACAGTAGACGAAGAACTTACCGTGTTTGTTCACAAAATACAGGAAGAACTCAGTCACAGAAAATAACTAAAAAAGACGACACTGCATGCCTTCAATTAGCTACTTCAATGTACGCGGCACTTACACTGGTGAAGATATACAAAAATTAACAACGAACTATGCAGACTTAGAGAGGGGCGCTGAAGGGGACATAGAATGCCCTCGATCCAATAAATAATAAAGGGGATATAGAAATGCCCTCGATCCAATTAGTACCTTCAACGCAGAGAACTTACACCAGAGAAATGGCAAGCTAAACGGAAAAAGGGGGATAATCAAGCCTCACACAAGACAAACAAAATAATCCTAGACCGGTATGAGATCGTACCACTATCACTAACAGCCCCCGACTCGTAGAAGGCTCCGATTCGTGACATAGGCCTCAAAACCACCTAATCTGTATGACAGATCAGTATTTGATCGTACCACCTCGTAGTCACAAAACAGCTCTCGGACTCGGCGTGAGATACACGATGGGTTCGCCGGGATTACTTGCACAATGTACAAAGAACACACTCAGAGAGGAGCCCTCGAGGGGATATAGAAAAATATTCCAAGACCGGTATGAAATCGTACCACTATCACTAACAGCCGCCGACTCCGTGGAATGTAGGCCCCAAAACAACTTAATCCGTATGACAGATCAGGTTTGAGCCTATTGTAGACCAAGCACGCTCAAAATGATGAACACTCCAACAGCACCAAACGCAACAATATATTAAGCCGAATTATTAGAGCGATCTACTACTACTGGTATGGCACGCGTTCTTCTGGACGTATCATGACACATGTATGTGTCGTCTTGCAGCCACACCTTCAGCCACATGGCCAGCACGCACACAGCACATGACAGCCCAACAGCACACAAGCAACCATCCGCTGCACGTATGAAGCCTACAGCGCGGCACCATGAACAACAAATGACCGCGATGGCTGGATTAGCACCCTCTTGCAAAGTTGTATTTGCGGAAACATCATGAAGAACCGTTTGTAAACGATGCCAACTTTGTAAATCATCCAGGCGCGTGCAATTAAATGCCTGGTGCACAATCTGTAACCAAACAGCGAAAAGTTGCATGCCACCGCAAAATTCCGAACATTATCAAGTACCTATTTCTTGGAAACATAATTACGTACGGTTTTGAAATGATGCCAATTTTGTAAATCATGCAGGCGCGTGCTATTAAACAAACCTGGTGCACAATCTGTGACCAAACAATAGAAAGTTGCACATACATGCCACCGCAAAATTCCAAACATTATCACGTACCGTTTGGAAATAATGCCAATTTTGTAAATCATTCGGGCGTTGCAGCCATTAAGATTCAACAATTTTTCGAAAATTCCTCCTTGACACTCGCTCGTCTCGCTCGGCACCCGTCCGCGTTCACGTCGATGTGCGGAACGGGCACGGCAGGGCGAGGGGCGTTGGAGCCGCCCCCCGAAGGCGGCGCTCGAACCAAGCTATATTCAACCGATAATTCCAGTTCCGCGAATCGCATACTTCGGCCGAGACAAAAAAACTCCTGACCAAAATACATGACACCAAGGAATGATTTTAGATATATTTATGTAGAGGCTTGTTATACGCATAGTGCTAAGGTAGGCTTGCTATATGCATGAAATGATTGGGGACAAACGCGACGACTAGCTGTTGCATTCAGAAGTGATATATATGTGAAAGCCCCACCTTAGAAAAGAAAACAGGGGTCTCTTAAACTTGAACCCACGGTTCCAAATTTATTCGCTGTCACCCTAACGTTTTAACTACAGATATCATGTATGTACTGTACACTGATGACAAGGTATGTTTTTATAAATATCTTTATCTCCGATGTCTCATTGTTTCTGTTTAATTCTAGTACGAAAGGTTTTTGTTCACAGCAGTAGCTGACCGCACTAAATATTTATCTTCATATGATACAATTCATATTATTACTGCGTCATGTCCTCATGGAAAAAAATGTAAAGATATTTTACGCATGGGGAATAAATTTTTATTGCAGTCACTTGGTAATTACACTGGCTATTTGCACTAGGTTACTGAGTCACGTCATATGAAGAGTCGATGAATTGGAAGTACACCACTAATAATGGAAAATCAACGAGTTGCGAGCATGACTAGTGAGCATCATCAGCATGTTGTTGTGTACTCATGGTACTTTCCATGTATAATCAGTGCACGGCAGCAGTGTATGTCTAGTCCATCTCGTCCTTCCTGACTTGTTACAGTTGCTCCATTATGAATGCTTGTATCCCATCCATGATACGCCATTCTCGTCTTTCGTGGACCGCACTTCTTTTCAGTTCATTTCAATCGTATATTTAACTCCTCAATCACCAAATGTTCATCTGTATGTTCGCCGCAGATGAAGGAAGTCTTCCAGATTTTCAGCAAGTCTTCCAGTTTTTCAGGACGTGAACCGCTCATCATTGCACATGAACATGACACTATTGCTCCCTTGTTCCACTCAGTCTCTACCGGACGGTACTATAGCACAAAAGGCTAATATCAAAGCCTTTATTCCGCACATAACGAAGGTTGAAGCAAGAAACCAATACCGACTAAATATACAAGTGCATTGCACTTTTTTTGGTGTATCAGTAGTTGTTTCTCCATGGTCTTGATTGAAGTACCTGTGTACGAAACGGACATACAAGATATTAATTCATCCGTTTCACGGATATACTTCATGTATACGTGCTAGACAGTAAGGCCATTCCTTACACCGTCGTATTTGTCAATCGAAGACGGCCGTTTGCGATTTAAACCCAAATCGGGCTTTCTTACACAGACAGTCGAAAAGAGCTTTTTCGACTCAACTTATTTCGATTGAGTTTTCCGACTGGGGGATTCAGTCGGAAAACTTGACTTTTTCGACTAGATCTGTCAATCGAAAAACTCCGTCCAAGAAGTTCTGCACCTGTTTTTTGAACCCATCGCATAGCTCATCCCACTACGAAACACACACCCACACGCCCACCCACCCATACCAGCTACCACACAGCAGTACCATACAACAGCGCCGACGCTGCCTTGGCTATAACTGCTGTTACTTCTCGACGCAGGTCAGCGTGGCACACTTCTAATTCCGCTCGCTAGGAGCGTGTATCACACGACAGCAGTAGCGCGCGTTGTCGATGTCATTTTGCCAACAACGGCTACGCATGCTGTAGCTTTAGCGGCTCTCAGCTGAGTGCGACGCCACGAACGTAGCTTTGGCGGCTTTCGGCTGAAGCCAACGCCACGAACCCGCTGGGACAAAAGTTCGTCGCGCGTGAAGCACGCGTTGCTCAAGAAGAACGCGCGAAGAATAGAGCTGCCAACCGATTTTCGACTGCCATACAGCAGTACTCCCTTGCATCAACCACCTCTAGGACGCGCACTAGAACTATACAATTGACTCGACTGACGATAAGAAGAAGGACCAGAAGAACCCGGTCGAAAAAAAGTCCGGTCGAAAATGGCCGTTTTCGACTGGCAGAATCCGACTGTATAAGAAATGGCCTAAGAGGCAGAGGATTTGGAACACCAGTCATGCTACTTGTTATTATGCAATTTAGCAAACGTGAGGTTGGTTGTGTTGATAAGTAGATACATGAAACCGTCTTGATGTTGGTTCTGTCAGGAAATATAATATGTTAGAGCTTCATATTTGATATTGGTAGCTACAAGGTAGTTGCAACGGGAGTCGCCGGCCTATATCCTTAATGAGGACACACAACCCGTGATACGCGCGATCGGAGTAACACACACAGCTTACAAAGATGAGTTTCGACAAAATACTCGATTTCACCGCTAGAGTGTATGTTTGTTAAATATGTATATTTTATTGTACTTTTTCCCTCGCTGTCTCTTGCTCAAACGCCTCACCTCATATCCAAATCCGCCAGAGTAATAAACTCTTCGACGAGCTGGATAACACCTAATTATCGTTTCAGAGACATCCATGCCGCTGCTGCAATTCCCACCCACCCCCGCCCCTAACGCCCCCTCCTTCCCCACCACCTGCACCATCGCCTAGACCTAGCACCAGGCGTACAGCAAACCCCTATATATATGCGACATAAAGCCCTTCTCCCCCCCCTCCCCCGTCACATTCCCGACCCCCCCCCCCCGACATTCCCGCCCCCTTCCCCCACAAGAAGGATTTATAGTTTCCACGCACAAGTTGAGCTGTCCAACCTCTTCCTCCCCCCCTCCCTCCCTCCCGGCCCCCTTTTGATCAAAATCAGGTCCCAACGTCCTCAAAACCTCCGCCCTCCCCTCACCGGTTATTCGACTTACAGAATTCACTTGATAAGCTGATGCATGTCCTTCTACAGATGTCATATTGTGTCCACCTCGGAAACGGGTTTTTTTATAGTTTCCGCGCCCATACTGCCTAACATCGCCTTCTTGACCCCGATAACTACACTGTTGTAGTTGCAACGGGAGTCGCCGACCTATATCCTTAATGAGAACACACAACCCGTAATACGCGCGATCGGAGTATCACACACAGCTTACAAAGATGAGTTTCGACAAAATACTCGATTTCACCGCTGGAGTGTATTTTCATTTTATATTTTTAATTGACAATGCATTATTTTGTATCTCCTAACCAAATTGTGAGGGATATTAGAGGCATCATGCACTATTATTAGTGAGGATGGTGGGATTTGAACCCACGACCCCAAAAAAACATGGTCTGTCGACCACGCCATTTATTAGGGTAATAGTGAGGTATTAGTCCGTTTGACCACTTGCAAAAGGTTAACCAATAGCTCACCAAACTAAGCCTTATAACACACTTCCCCCTGAAACGGCGGGATACCAGGTCGGCCGGATACACGGGCGGCCCTGTCAATATCCAAGCCGTTTCACTACCTGGGAATACCGGGGAGAGCATTTTTCAAGTTCGACATGGGGAAAGTCTGACAAAGTTCATTGTTGTGGATGGTAAACTATGGTCTGTCGACGACGCCATTTTTTGAGGAAATAGTGGGGTATTAGTCCGTTTGATCACTTGCAAAAGGGTAACCGATAGCGTACCCCATCTAAGGCTTATAGCGGTCCCCACCCCTTAGACGGCGGGGTACCAGGGCGGCCGGATATGATGGCCGACCGGTAAATGTCCAAGCGGTTTCATTTCGTGGGGATACCAGCGAGAGTGTTTTACATGTTCGCGGGGCCCCGCCTGACCCGAATCCAGAATCTACAGCAGGGGTGCATTACCTGTTGCTGTCGCTGTTTGTCGGCGCGTCGTCGACGACAGAGGGCTGGAGTGCTTAACAAGGCAGAGACGGACACAGTCGAACCGGTGGCCCCGGCGGAGTCCGTCTCCTCTGTAGACCTCCCTGATAGAGGGGTCGGCTGTGCGATGGGCCTCGCTGCAGCCAGTGCCTCTGCGGAGCCCGCGCCGCCCTCGATGGGTATGGCAAAATCCGATGCGACAACGGTGTCAGCGGCAGTCGAAATCTACCCACGGCCGATACAGCCTTCAGCAGTGGCGATCGAGCCCTGCAAACCCTGCACCGAACCCCACGATAGCGGGGACATGCCCAAATATCTACCAGCCGGCGTAACGCAGTACGTTCTCAACAATTTATGCAAAAAATCCCCGGCGTACTCAATACGACGTTTCGACTCCCCTCCAACGGCTGAAGGTGGTGCAGATTTCCAGTCATCAGTCGGTACGGGGGCGAGGTGGCGTCATCGCGGTGCTATCCAAGACGCATTAGACCGGACTTTCCGAACCTCAGATTGACCACTTGCAAAGGGTTAACCAATAGCTCACCCAAACTAAGCCGTATTACACTCTTTTCTCCTGAAACGGCAGGATACCAGGTCGGCCGGATATACGAGCGGACTTGTCCATATCAAAGCGGATTCATTTTTCTGTGGTACCGGTCCGGGGAGATTACTTTGCAAGTTCGGCACGGGGATAGTCTGAAAAAGTGTATTATTTTGGATGGTGGCATTTGAACCGCGACCCAGAAACCCTTGGTCTATCGACGACGATATTTGTTAAGGTATTAGTCGGGTTTTCGTCCGTTTGACCACTTGCAAAAGGTAAACCAATAGCTTACCCACACTAAATCTTACAACAATTGCTACACAATAAAAACAAAAAACAAAAGCCTGGAAAATAACCAAAGATCGGCAGGGGGGGTAGTTAGGTGTGTGATATCCCAGTCCCCCGGCGCCCCCGGATGACACGTTAGAAACATTTGTGCCGTTGATTATTGTATCCACATTCCGTGTGGTTGTTTCTGCAATCGCCTATTTTCCCCCTTGCCCTTTAAAGTCAGAAAAGCAGGTAGCTTAGACGAGGGTTGCTCTTAAACCGTGCCCTTCTCATGCGTTGCCAGTTGCACAACAGTAATACGCACTATTGTTTGACATTTGCAGCAGTGTTAATAGTATTACATTACAAAAACCAAAATGCACTCCAGCTATGAGCGTGAAGATTTTGTAGCAACTCATCTTTGCAAGCTGTGTGTGATACTCCGATCGCGCGTATTACGGGTTGCGTGTCCTCACTAAGGATGTAGGTATTGTATGCGTAACACGTATAACGTCAAACTGTACGCCCACTTGTCCGAATATTCGCCTCTAAAGGTGTCACGCCAGCTTTTTACAGGCTGCTCAGAACTTGGGTCGTGAAATGCCGTGCTTGATCTTGTCATCACGTGTTGGAAAAAACCTGTTTTGTTCGGCTTCGAGAATATATGCATGGATAGGCTGTATTACTCCGTGGTATTTTTGTGTTTGGTTTTCATCAATGGTGTTGCTTGTTTATGCAGTATTTTTGCTGTATGTAAAAAGTGATTTTTAACAGGGGAATTCATCCAATAATGATGAATTTTGCGTCCGGCGTTACTCGTACGTATGAAAAATGCAATTTTGTCAGACGTTTTTCAAGGTATGTTTTTGTGTTTTGAAAAGGTCGCGTAACCGGTCTTTTTGCCGAATCTATTCGATCTGACCGGGAACAATCGGACTTTTCCGGGCACACGAATAGGCAGCCCTTGGCATCGCAATCTAGTGTTTGCATTATTTTCGTTGCCTGCGGGCATTATCTTCGACGGCGGCCCTCACAGGCCGGCGGCTAGGCCCGTTTGTAAACCTATCGATACATATAACGATTCGTGTTTTTGAAAGCACAAGGAATTGTTCAGATATTGTTGTCGTCTCGGCCTCCGTATGGGATTCTCGAAAATGGAAATTCTCGGTCGAATCGTTTCGTCCGAGCACCGTCTTAGAGGGGCGGCTCCTACGCCCCTCACTCTGCTTTATCCGTTCCGCACCTCGACGTGAACGCGGGTGGAGTCTCAGCGAGACAAGCGAGAAGTGCGCATTTTCTTGTGTTTTGAAGGTATCTTCCAATTGTTATTCAGATATTGATGTATGAAGAAGTAGACAAAATCAAACTTGGCACAATGATTTCACATTGGCGTCATATTGTGTCCCGAAACAAAGAACAATTACTCTAAACAAATCCCCATGGTACCGCGGTAGGTGCATTTATCTGTTGAATTTTGGTAGGTACCTATATACGTGGATAAACGTGGCAATCGCACGCATGATTAAAACGAGCAGGTAGCGATTACGATTACTGCGCCAGAAAACGCCACAGAGCAGCATTGCGACAGGCTCGTCCCCGGCCTCGAGGGTGGTATTGTACGAGTTCTAGAACATCGACATAGTTGTACTCGTGCAAGCAATATAGGTACGAGTAGGAGCACACACACTGATGCTCTACTACACACACGCCGTGTGACACGCCGTGTGACTTATGGCATGGGGAGTTTGCACCAAAAAAACAAGGAACAACTTTTCGACATAAAAGTATAGAGGAAAAGGCGCTCCATTTTTTAAACTGCGCCACGCCAAGGTCGTAGTAGTAGATGGTATCCACGAAAGAAACCCGTGGCATGCATTCGTCCCGGTATCGCATCGTTTGGTGGTCTTTTTCCGGGAGAAGACTCTTTGGAGAGGTATAGGCGGTGTGGAAGGCGTGCTTCGTTGTTGCTGTGGTACATGTCTCCGTTGCTGTTTTGGTCGTTTGCCGGCAAAACCAACTGGAAGCGGTCGTGTTGGTACATAAATGATACAAACAATTGTGTTGCTTCCTACTTGACGTGCTTTCTGCTGCTGATTGGTGATTTTTATCATCTCTGGTGAGTTATATTGAGTCGGTCGTCTAGTGGTTACCGTAGAATACTACCAGCGCTGGTCATTGAGTGCGAATCCCACCGTTGTGAGATTTGACCATGTTTGCAGAAACGTACAGAAAAAGATTTAACTAACTGCTGAGAACGCCTATCAGCGGGGGTGGGTATAATTCGACGCGAATCGGCGAGGAAAGAAAATGTTGAATTTTTCTCTCGATAAAAATGAAGGCATGTACCGCAGTGGGGAGGGAGAGGGGGGGGGCGCTATGTGACTCCGGATCTGAATTATTCTACTGGGAGGGAGGGCGAGAGTAATGCGAGGATAATTAACGGGATGGAAAAAAAAAGGTGGAGTGGCTTTATTACTGCTGCTAAAATACGATACCCACGCTAGTTGCACCGATATTCGACCTCGATCTGGACTGAGTTATGCAATTGATCCATTTAAAACTTTTTTAACCACAGACCAGTATGATAGGATAGTCATTGAACTTGCTGAACTTCTCAGTGAGCGATGGTTTCCTCTATCGACGAACCCCAGCCGAGGTGGTCAATAGAATACCCGGAAGGTGGGCTACACTGTGCTGGGCGGTGTCGAGGCAGGGGGTCATATGAAATGTTTGCGTACCAGGGTTGGAATATACGATTTAGCAGTGCGAATTGCCCCAGATTTGTTTCTAGTGCTATATACCTTGAAGAATTTCTGAACGGGGGGCTGGACCCTATTCTGTGGTGGTGGCGTTGTGTGAGAACCTCCGTTAGCTAGGAATTCCTCACCGTGCGGTGTGGTGTCGACCCGGGAGAAGTAGATTTTCGTCCCCGGTTTGTTGGAGTTGATAGAGTATGGAAAGATTTCTGGAACGGGGATGGTGCTTGATCCTCATCGGTGTGTCGGAACCCCATCCCCCCCCCAATTGCCAGGCCAATATCCTCCCCGGGTGTCTCTGGCTCTACGGACTGCACAGCCAACCAACGCTAAGCCAATGTTAATATATGATTGCCACACTATCATGCGGGACTATGTCGACCCGCGGGAGAAAACGGTTAACGTCCTCGGTTTTTTCAGAACTTCTCAAACGGGCATAGGACTCTATCCTCCCGGGGTGGCCTGCCCTTATGTCCGAGCCCCAGTCAATCAGCGGTAAGCCAGCACGGTTGGGGGTCTACGCCATGCGGGTCGGTGTCGACACGAGAGGTCGTCGTTACTTTTCCCGCGGTTCTGCAGCTGTAGAGATTCGGGGGATTTATCAATCAGGGATGGAACTCTATCTTCCCTGTGTGTGACGGAAATGCCAGGCCTCTATCCGCCTAGGGCATCGCTGTTGAGTTGGAGATTAATCAGCGATTAGCCAACGGGATTGGGTTTCCATCACCCTGCGGGGCGGTGTTGACCCGGGAAAGCTCAATTCTCTTGCCCGCTTGGTCGAAATTTTTGAGAAAAGACATGTGCCCTGCCAGAAGATCCTCTTCCAGCGACCAGTCCGTGTAATGAGTTTGTTTCGCCGCGCAATGGTTTTCCCTTGTTGTCAACCTAGTGCGGTCAACGGGTCGTTGTTCCTTCGACCTGGCCTTAATCGATTGATTTACGTTCAACATCCAGCCCACACAATTGAAAGAGCTTCTTTTATCTGTTATTATTAAATATCGCAAAAAAGGCTAATTTTCCCATTTAAGGTAAGACTTGGTACCTCCTTGAAGGGGAATGACTTCGGGCGTGGTTTCCACGAGAGCAGCAGTAATAAAGACGGTTCCGGGTGATGGAAGATGACATCGTTCGGCTGAGTTTCTACTCCGTTTTGTGCATTTTGTGTTGTACATATATTTGTCCGGTTATTTTTCCCAGCGTCTTCAGTAGAACACCCAGAGTTCATCTCGGTTGTAGGTAAATATGATCTGGCTATAGGTTGTGATACATAGAAACTTGAAACAATCGACCGCAAATAAACAGGGAATAGCTCAGGAAATGCGAGCGTACCAGGTATGAACACGGCAAATAAAGAACAGGGAAGACATACAGCCCCACACCTTTAAAAAATAGGATTTCTGATATAATGAATTGATTCGACCGTGAAAGCGCGTAGGTCCCCGATAAACCGTGTTGGTGGTTGTCAGTCCGGCCACCGCCATCGGTGTTGTACTGTCACCCTCATGGTACTGGTATTGTAGTACCCGCAGTCGTGGTGGCCTCGACCTTTAAGGTGTGGTCTAGATTGTTCTACATCTCACGACCGCACCGTGAAACCATATGTGGTTTTCGTCGCCCGATGGCCGCATGTATATAGCTAGAAGTTACATAAAGAATAAAAAAAAAAACGTAGAAAAATATAGAAGGCATACAAGAGTGGAAAACGCAATTGGAGAAGACGAAACAAAATTATGGTCTCTCTCTCGTGGGTATCGGCTCTGCCATGTGCCGTGTAGGCTTTAGATGAGTGTTGGGCATCACTATCAACGCGAAGAAAAAACAAAAGGGGCGGCAGAGAGAGACCGGTTGAACGAAAGACGAAAAAAGGAGAGAATTTCCAAGGTCAACAAAAAACATACTACCGGTACTCTACCTTGACCCGCAGCGGGGAAGCA
Source organism: Undaria pinnatifida (assembly GCA_012845835.1). Taxonomy (NCBI): domain Eukaryota; class Phaeophyceae; order Laminariales; family Alariaceae; genus Undaria; species Undaria pinnatifida. The sequence goes on along the minus strand of JABAKD010000008.1, from coordinate 15,470,686 downwards.
CGAGCAGCATGGTTTTCTAGCCCTTCGTTGCCTAGACGATCTTGCAGGCGAGACACACGGTCTGCCATTTTCTTTCTATTCCCGTCGACAGCAGCGTTCCGCTTGAGTACTGCCGCTGTCGCCCCCTCGACGAAAACCAAAGAAAAAAATATAAGAGAAATATTAATAGCAATCGGGAACCGATACATAAACAATATGTTGTTTGTTGTTCCAAAGAGAATTCGGCGCTATGGTTCATAGATACTTTGACGGAATACGTACGTAGCTTGCATTGACAGCAGCAGCTGGCATTGTTTGGTTGATTGTGCTTTGGGGATACCAAGGGGATACCGCACGGGACGGCGCTGGCCGACTGGGAGAACACGCGAACAAACAGAGCTGTCGTGTACAACTGGACAGCTGTCTCTCGCTGGACCAGATAATTCGTGATTTCGTGATTCTCGAGCTCATCGCTAGACGGCGAGTCGGGGGCTTAGCAAAAGGTAGAAGCTACATCGAAGGCGCAGCGCTTCATGCGAGGCACAGGAAGCGAGGGCGAAAGCGTCGACAGCGGGCCTCGCCTTGACCGGTATGATATTATGTGCAGATACGGGTTGAAATATGTCTCCTAAACCCCCGATACTGGTTGGTCGAGAGCATGTGTGTGAGTTTTGGGAAACGGTTCGAAAGATATAGTCTACGCAATGAACTAAGTACAGTTTGTACTTTTTAATTTTTCGGGAAAGATATTTGGAATCGATCTTGATTGACCAGAGGGGATCATGGTTGGGTTATATTGGGTATCTGATGTATGAACACTTACTTGCGTCATAACCCCTAACAAGCTTTCCTTTCTCTCGCGCACGGCGTTTGTGGTTGGGTCATCGTGATAAGAAGGGTGAACACGAATTGTGACATGTGGGATAAAGCTCAATAAAAGGGGACCGATCCACAGGGAGAAGAAGGTGGAGGAGGCACTCAAAACATAGTCCAAAAAATACCCCATCGTTCAAATGCAAGCGAGGCACAAGCAAGTAGTACTACGGAGTCTTGACTGTCGAGGGCGGGAGGAGCGCGCGTTGATCCGAAGATGGGCTTATCCCGAAGGACCAAAAGCGTAATTCGTAACAAGAGATCGAACAAATGTTCATGACGGGAATAACACAAGCAAACCAAGAGATTACAACTGTACGAATTTATAGCCCATTGATTCTGCCGACGCAAAGTTTGTATCGTACAAGACAGAGGAAGCACGGAGCACAGGAACGCAGAAACGCGGGAATGTCTACAGTTGATAGTCGTATGAACTCTTCGCTGCCATTAGATCACTCACTTTGTGTGGTGGTATCCTGGTAGGGCTGACGTGACTCTTTTGGTGAAGAGGTAATGAGCTAAAAGTTCTTCGATGCGACACCAGAGCAGTCGGAAGTGGGGAGAGGGGTGGAGACATCAGTGTGATTTATCACCCTATCGGCATTTATGTCTGTCTTTCCATTGTTCCGTGTTGCCTTCCACATCATTGGTCGAGTGCTGTTGTGCCGTCGGTAACAACAGTAGTAGTAATCTTTGGCATCCTCTCCTTGATACGTTTACTACAATAGCGCTGGCCAATGAAAAGCAAATCAGCAACAAGAGGGCGAAGTTCTGCCGGATGTCTGATCTGAACTTGAACCTTTTAACCTATAGGTATATCCCGATTCCAGAACCCACGAACCAAACATCTGAGCATCTACCGTTGAACCCCAACCACGGGTTCGAGAAAATGCATGCTGGAAAAATGAAAACACCCCGTGGACCACCCCACTAATGTTTTGTTGGGTGGTAACCAGAACAAATCATAGTTGCCACCCAATTCTATACTGATGCTAGTGGACGGAATGGGAACACAAACATCATCCAGGTGATAGTCTATATATAACAATATTCGATCTCACAGCTGGAGTGTATTTTAATTTTTATAATATAGACTATAGCGTCGTCTCTCGCGGCATCAATATTAGATACGAGTACTGGCGTAATACGTACAGGTACAAAATGTGGGGGATAATGCAGCAGACGCAGCACGAGCACAGCAGCAATATGGTCCACATAACAGCAAACACCCAAGGGCAACGAAGGTGGGGCCACGCCAAAGGTCCCTCGCCGGCCGCACGCCTGCGAAAACGGGCATTGCTGGGAGGTGAATTATACTCCGCGAAAAGTGGGTCGGGGGGGGTGATAAAATGTATCGCCTCGTCAGCACTTTGCAAGTAAGGACGACAACTAGTAAGTGCATGACAGCGCCTTGCAAATTTATGGCGCCGGTACTAGTAACCGCCCCATCCAGCGTCCGTGGCTGGGCGGAGAATATGCTAGCATAGACGTTGTTACCGTATTTCTACTGCTTGCCCTGCGATTTAAGACGCCGTTAGTGGCCCGGCACATTTATTGTGTTGTCAATGTTCTACAGCCTGCGAGAATGATGCACTGATGACCTGGCACAACCCAACAAACATGTGTCAAAGCCCAAGCCAAACACAACAAAAACAGCAGGAGCACACCCGACATCACCACCACTAACATGAGCGGCAGCGTCTGCTTGAGTTTCGTCAATCCCTCGGCGCGAGGCAGCAGGCAGCAGCGGTATTGCGTGCATGCCGTAGTGCCGCCCGGTGTTGGGCTGCAGAACTCCTTCTACACTACTCTATGTTACGACTATGCGCTGATAACCTCGTACAACCCTCTGCGTGGCACATCCCAAGTCAACCTAACGCAACAGTAGTAGTGGTAGTAGTAACACTACCACAGGCGCCACCACAGTTATCACCAGCAACAGAGGCGTGTGCCATGACATGGGCATTCCTGCCCCGTATACCATCAAGCAGCCGAGGGACTGCAGCTTGTAGCCGCTTGCTCCAGGTACAGACGGCCTGCCAACCGGGTGCTGTGCTGGCTGTGCTTCAGGCTCTCTGTTGCCGCTGATGTATCTATGCTAATGCTTTCACAAGCTTCTTTATCTGATGAAAAATACCCGTCGCCCTGGTGATCAGTACTCTCGTTTTTTTTCTTCGAATGACCAGAAAAAAACAACCACAAAACCACAACGCCGGCATGTCCTCATATGTACGCGGAGCCACATCAGGTTTTTGCAATCGGCGCCTCCATTCCTTTATCCAATGATGACTAAGAAGTGGGCGGAAGAATATTCGGCCAGAAATGTTTTCGACGATTTGACGACCAAAAAAGAAAAAAACCCATCCTGAAGAAAAAATCCATCCTAAACATTTATTTTACCTTGTTATCAGGTGATTACCCTCGAACGCTACTATAGTGTTTGTGGGTTCTGGGGTCAAACCCCACCAGGATCAGGGTTTTGATTTTATTGGAGAGGGTTATGACCTTCGGGAACCGAAAGCGGCGTAACCCGTGGTTTGTTTGGACGCGAAATAATTTAGGGTTGTTGTTCCATGCTCTGGTAACGGTCCACCACACGGTAGTTGGTGGCCATCACTCTTCGGTTGACTCGCGCAGCTAGGTAAGCCCGCACGTCGGAGGGCAAGGGACGGTACCGTGTAGGCTGTGCGACCAGAGAAGAGGCAAGTGTTAGTAGCCGGCCAGCGACCCAGCATTAGGTCGGCTCTCGTGATATTTCTGTCGTTTGTGTCTATTTCTCCGGACGTGCTTGACGAGAATTTGGTTATGTTTGTCGGTCACATCCCAGCGACAAACCGAAAGGAGTGGGCTGCAATATATTATCACGCAGATAGTATACAGCGCCCTGGTCCTGCAGGTGACAAGCCAAATATGTAAGAAATACAGAATGTCTACCTGGTACTCCGTCGAGTCAGGCGTTGGACAGTATGTCACCGGTAATAAAAAGTGAGAAGATAGACGCATAATACTTACCCAGTCTCCGTCGAGACGGGCAGACGGGTGTTGACTTATGACGACGTTATTGTTTGTACCCCCCCTTCATGCTCGAATTGAGAAACCAAAGACAGGATACCTATACCTCGTCTCCGTCGAGGCAGGCATTTGGTTATTGCTGTATGCGACCGCCGGTCTCTCGGCTTCGCAGGTTTCGCGTACAATCGATGGGTCATGGTTTCAGGTGGGGTTGAGACAGAATACGTTCCTAGTCTACGTTGAGAGGGGCGCTGATTTACGTCGCCAATTATTTGTACCCGCCTTCATGCTCGAATTGAGAAACCAAAGACAGAATACCTTTACCTCGTCTCCCGTCGAGACAGGCGTTTAGTTATTGCTGTATGCGACCGCCGGTATCACGGCTTCGCATGTTTCGCGTACAATCGATGGGTCATGGTTTCAGGTGGGGTTGAGGCAGAATACGTACCCAGTCTCCGTTGAGAATGGCGATGATTTATGTCGCCAATTATTTGTACCCCCTTTCATGCTCGAATTGAGAAACCAAAGACAGGATACTTACACCTCGTCTCCGTCGAGGCAGGCGTTTGGTTGTCGCTGCATGCGACCGCTGGTATCACGGCTTCGCATGTTTCGCGTAAATTCGATGGGTCATGGTTTCAGGTGGGGTTGAGGCAGAATACGTACCCAGTCTCCGTTGAGACGGGCGATGATTTATGTCGCCAATTATTTGTACCCCCCCTTCATGCTCGAATTGAGAAACCAAAGACAGGATAACTACACCTCGTCTCCGTCGAGACAGGCGTTTAGTTATTGCTGTATGCGACCGCCGGTATCACGGCTTCGCATGTTTCGCGTACAATCGATGGGTCATGGTCTCAGGTGGGCTCGATTTAATGAAGAAGTCAGATACAGAATATCAGGCTTTGGTGCGGGTTAAATGCATACCCAGTCTCCGTTGAGACGGGCGTTGACCTATATAGGTTGTTAGTATGTACCCCATTCATGCTCGAATTGAGAAACCAAAGACAGAATACCCACACCTAGTCTCCGTCGAGACATGCGTCGGGTTAATTTTGTATGGGAAGTCGAGAGAGGCGATCGCCACGCCGTTGCGTGCGACCGCAGGTATCACGGCTTCACATGTTTCGCGTACAATCGATGGGTCATGGTTTTTAGGTGGGCTCGAATGATGCAGCCGTCGCTGTGTAGTACGAGTACCTGGTACAGCAGAAGATGTGATCTGACAAGTCGCGAATCATCGTACGTGTGTATATATCTATACCACAGGTATGGTACCGAATATATCACAATACGCAGACCATGGTAAAAATGGTCATGAATCTGATGCGAAATTACGTGTCAATCGCTGAAATATTGGTCATCGTCATCATGTATTCATCGCGTATGCACGACAACTCAAGTGCTAGATGAACCGGATGTAAGTTCCGACAGCGTCTATTAAATGGATGAACCGGAGTCGAAAAGAAAAAGAAGAAAAGAAAATATATATACGAATATATATATAATTTCGGACGGGGTCGAACGGGGGTTGGAAGGACACTTGATGCGTACCAGGCAGAATGTATCCCTGGTACCAGGTTCTCCGCAGTCGATGGTTCAAAGTATATCTGGGATACGAGCAGGTTACGAACCGGTATATATATATATCATATATATAATGTGTATATATAATTTTATATACAGGTGGTATATAATGTATATATATATTTATTGTTATATAAGGGTGGTATGATAGTTGTCCGCGGGCGGCACGGCAAGTTCGGCAAGAAGCGGCCCGTCGGCGGCGAAGCGGGCGAAGACGCAGACGGCGAGGCACTGTTTCGGTTGGGCCGAAAAAAGAAAAGGAGGGTTGCCGTTTCCCGCAATGTGCATTCCTTCACGACTCCGCGAAGAAGTACCGCAGCGGCAGCGCTGCAGCATCCGATGGATCTCGCGCTCCTAGCGCGGGAGCCGGGGGGTCACAAGCCGGCACGCAAGCCAGGGGACAAGCCATGGCACAAGGTGGTTCGACAGCTCGCACTGCCGCTGTACCTAGCAGCCCGTAGGGGTGCGGGCTCCGCTCACCCGCGGGGCCAACTCTGGGAGGACATCGAGCTGCAGCTACCAGGAGGGAGGCGCCGCTGGTACACCCGGGGTCGGAACCTGTATCCGGATCAGGTGTGGTCGGGAGTTTCAAACGTTGCCTAGAGGCATGGGAGAACTTGTCGGTGACCGAGGGGGATCGTGATTGCCTCAAGCGAACATTGGGAGGCATTGCAGACGCATACTTTGGGTTTTTTTCGGTACAACGGTGGTAGCTTTGAAGGCATGCGGGATCTCGATGTAGCGTTACCACTGCACCGTCTAAACGCACCTATGATTCAGAAGTGGTTCGGAGACATTGAAGCTTTCCCGGACGTCGACCAGTTGGTGTATGTTGCGGAACACGGTGCGCCGGTGCATGTTGGCGGGGTTGAGAACATCGAAGCTGGGCTTGCACACTCTAACCACAGCAGCGTCGAGCCGTATATCGACCAGATTCTCACGAAAATCGGTCAAGATGTAAAGTTTGGGCACGTGTTTGTTTTCCCTTTACAGGCTGCGGCGTCTATCCCCGGCCTGCGTTTATCTCCTTTAGGTGTCGTGGCGTCCACGTCAAAAATTCGCATAATTCATGATTTGACCTTTTCCAGCCATTCGTCGGGGCCGGGAGTGAACTCAGACACGGATTTTGCGACAGCACCACCTTGTAAACTAGGCCATGTGCTGCGCGATGTGATATGGCGCATTTTATTCCTGCGGCGAAAATTCGGTAGGGACGCCCGCATTGTTCTTAGTAAGATGGATGTGGCCAGCGCTTTCAGGCAAGTTGCTGTTGAGTTCGGGCGTTCGCCGACGTTTGGGTATGCGTTTGACGGGATGGTGGTTGTGGACCGGCCTTTGCAGTTCGGGTGGCGTAACTCCCCCGGCTTCTGGTGCCTGTTCGCGTCGGCACTAGGGCATGCACACGTCAGCACAACATTTCTTGACGCAGTAGTGACGGCGCAGGGCCGAGCAGCGACCGCCCACGTAGTGGTCCGGCCGGCAGCCGTAGCGGAGCGGCCTTCCCCGCTCCCTCATGCATGTAGAGTTCCACTGGGGGAAGCGGGGGGGATGGAGATCCTTTTTTCGTCCGATTCTACGTCAACGACGCAATCTCGGTCGAGGTTCAACGGTTGACGGGGGGTGTTTGGTGTTTGCTGGCGTCGGCGTCGCTCGCATCAGACCACTTCCGCTTGTTCGGTAACCGGCACGAGACGGACCCGCCTCTCTTGGCGGCTCGTAAAGTGACGTCTTGGGACACCAAGCTCGAGGTTCTAGGTTGGGAGGTTGATACGGTAGGTATGACGATAACGTTGCCACCTGCCAAACTCGTTCAACTTCGTGACTTGCTGCGCCAGTGGCCGAACGACCGCGTGTCGGCCTCGGAGGTCGAGTTGCGGTCGTTAACCGGGAAGTTGTTGCACGTTTGCGAAGTAGTTCGGCCCGGCAAGTTTTTTCGTCCGTCGCATGCTCAATCAATTAGGACTGTCGGCAAGTAAGCCGTGGAGGGACAACCTCAAGATGCGGCGGCCCTCTAGACGCACAACCCTCATGCTAACGCCAGAATTTCATTCCGACGTTACGTTCTGGCGGCTGCTCGTAGGAGGCGCACTGCAGAACAGAAGGGGTGCATTACACGCACCCTTGTATAGTTTTTTTTTCCTGCAACCCCCCCGTTCGAACTCTTTGGTCCGACGCGTCCAGCGACGCTATGGGGGGGTATTGCCTAGAGTCGGGGGCGTGGTGGAGGATGGATTCTGACGAAGGGGTACGTAGACGTCTTCGACAGCGCGTATGCGGAAGAGATGACCTGTCGATAAACGTACTAGAGTTACTAGACATGGTGGTCACTGCGTGGGCTTTCGTAGTGCATGCAGGCGAGAAACCTGAGTACGATCGCCAGAGTATTCTAATGCGCGGAGACAACCAATCAGCAATACACTGGATCAACCAGTGTCGCGCGGGTAGAGAGCCAAGGTCAGGGGCGTTGATGCGAATGCTCGGATGGCTAGAAGTGCGTAGCGGGTGGTGTTTCCGCGCGCGGCACGTGAAAGGGGTAAAGAACACCCTCGCTGACGAGATCTCCCGATGGGATCGTGCATCCATCCCTTCCACTCTCCGCAATTGTCGTCCTGATATCGCGTGGCAGGAGCAGGACCTAGGGCAAGCGGGTGCGGGTCTATGTACCGGGATTTTAGCGTCCAGTACATCCGGCAGTCAGTTGCGGGCTCGTCTGAACGCACTTATGGCTCAGGCTTCCGGTCTTGGTTAAAATTTCGTGAGCGGATAGGTAGCGAGTCATATCTTGAACCAGGGGAGTCAGAAAGCGCCTGATATGGGCCCTGGTCGATTTCGCGGCGTGGTGTGCCGCATCTGAAGGGAACCAAGCGGGGACCATTTCTGGTAAACTTGCCGCCGTACAGTATTTTCACCGGGTGGGTTTGGGTCTTGAGCTTCCTACAAAGTCGTCTTTGATGAAGAGCGCGTTGAAAGGGATTTCACGTTCACACACGCTCGCGGGAACAGCCCGCCCCGTACGCCTCCCGGTGTCAAGGGAGATGCTGTGGGCAGGGAAAAGCCTAGCCCCGTCATGGGGCAGTGGTGGTAGCGTTCTGTGGCTTTGTTTGGGTATGGCATATTTTTTTTTCATTATGCGGTCGGACGAGGTGTTTGCGGGCGCAGCAGGCGTCGTGCACGCCGCACACTGCCTTACACGTAGTGATGTTGCATTCTTTGCTGGAGAGAGCCAGTTAGATATATTTCGGTGGCACGGGGCCGATCGCTTGGAGGTACGCTTTCGAGGACACAAGGGTGATCAGGGGCAAGCAGGTAGCGTCATCGTGCGCACACGTTCCGCGGTGCGGGGTCCGCGTTCGGGTTTGGGCACCGGCGGCGGCGCCGTTGCCCTCATGGTGGATCTGTTGTCGCGGTATCCAGCGCTTCCCGAACGCGCCCCCCTCGCCTCGTATCGTAGTGACAACGGAGTGAGAGTATGGGGATATGGCCAAGCGATGCGAGCGTTGAGAGAGATTGTGGCGCAGTCGGGACGCAACCCCGATGAGTTTGCACTACACCCTCTCCGTATAGGAGGTTCGTCCGTGCTCGCGGCGGGAGGCGACGTGCCCGAGCGAGTAATCCAGCGCGAAGGACGTTGGAAGTCTGATGCTTACAAGGTATACAATCGCAATAACGTAGAGGACGCAGGACAAGTCTCTCGCAAACTAGCGGTAGCAGGAAAGGGCCAGAGACAGCCAGGCCAAGGCACTATATGGGGGAAACCGTAGCAGTCTTCGGCAACCTCGTGTTTGGAGGAGTTTCCACGGTATCGTACCGTGGGTGGGACTCAGTCGTCTTAGACTGCATGGGTTTCGGTTGGGACCTGGCTAGTGGTTAACGGAGGGAGAGACGGGATTTAGAGTAGAGACCACCAGTGGACTACCGTCAAGGTTGGTTGCGGTAGATTGGTCTCTCGGGGTGCTCTCCCTCCCAAGTCACAGACACAATAATAACCAAGCAATTCGAAAGATATCAAACAAAGGAGAGGGTTATGACCTTCGGGAACCGAAAGCGGCGTAACCCGTGGTTTGTTTGGACGCGAAAGAATTTAGGGTTGTTGTTCCATGCTCTGGTAACGGTCCACCACACGGTAGTTGGTGGCCATCACTCTTCGGTTGACTCGCGCAGCTAGGTAAGCCCGCACGTCGGAGGGCAAGGGACGGTACCGTGTAGGCTGTGCGACCAGAGAAGAGGCAAGTGTTAGTAGCCGGCCAGCGACCCAGCATTAGGTCGGCTCTCGTGATATTTCTCCCACCCACCCACCCTTTTTCTTTCGAAGGTGAGGAGAAGGGGGAAATGTCGCACTGTGTATTTTATGACAATTGTGTTTGTCTTCATTTCTGTGCACTAGGAATTAACTGATATTGGTATATACAACAGTTGGTTCACTTAGGAGTCGGATGGAGGAGTTTCCACGGTATCGTACCGTGGGTAGGACTCAGTCGTCTTAGACTGCATGGGTTTCGGTTGGGACCTGGCTAGTGGTTAACGGAGGGAGAGACGGGATTTAGAGTAGAGACCACCAGTGGACTACCGTCAAGGTTGGTTGCGGTAGATTGGTCTCTCGGGGTGCTCTCCCTCCCAAGTCACAGACACAATAATAACCAAGCAATTCGAAAGATATCAAACAAATGCATTATTTTTTTGTCAACAGAACCAACTGAAATGCTGAAACGCCTAGCGTCGTGGCTAGGCAACAACTCGACGCGAGTCGATGAGGGAAGGAATCTTCCAACGACGAAAAGAAGGCGTATACTGCGGTGAGGAGTCGGAGGAAGAGTCTGCTCAGTGATCTGGGATCTGAGTTACATCTTCAAGGGACGGGGGAGGAGAAACGAAAAGTGCGACGACAATAGAAGGGATGAGCAGAAAAATTAAGTTACCGTCGTTGTCGAAAATCAGGTGACTCGAGACTCGAGGGTGAGTTTTAGTGAATAAAAATGTAGACTAGTCTAATATATATCTTCGAAATAGCAGTTTGCTGTATAGTCTACACTATATATTTCAAATTTCGTTGTATATTTTCATTTTGTGTGGCTTGGGAGGGGGAGCAGCTGGCTGACATGTCTACCGCAGTATCCAACTCTGCCTCATACCCACAAGTCTTTGCTCATAAACACATCTGCCTCCCTCCACTGTCTGGGTTATACTGTGCGAATACTCGGACGACTGAGATACCGAATGGTTCGACACCATTGACTCCTCCACAACCGAGGTTAGTTCCGAGACTTCTACATTTTACCTCGTACAGTATCTTGATCTGGCTGTCTTTGCAAACCTCTGCCAGCCGCTAGTTTACGAGACACCTACAGGGCATCGTCCGCATTAGTCCGGGTGTGCACCTTGTATTTATCGAATTTCTACCTCCCTCCCCGGTATATGACTCGTTCCGATACGTCACCTATCCAGCCGCAAGCATCAGGGCATTTTCTATCTTCAGCGAGTGAGAAGTATACTCTTCAGGTTCACTCCCCGATTCTTCAACTATCTCTCTCAACGCTCAAATGCCTGACCATATCCCCACACTCTTACTTGCCTCCGTGAACGGTACGAGGAAAGTGGCGCGTGTTCAGGTAGAGCCGCAAACCATGACAGAAGTGCTACCATACGAGTAAAGGCTCCACCACCTTCATCCAACTCAGAACAAGGCCCCCGAACCTCGCTTAGGGTACTCACAATGACGCTTCCAGCTTGAGTTTGGTCGCCTTTATGGCTGCGGAATCGCACCTCAACCTGATCGGCATCACTTCATTAAAGACGCCTCAGCCGTCTGTCGCCACCAAAACAACGCAACGTCACTTCGCGTGAGACAATGCGCTGGGTTCACCACACTTGAGATATTGGCAAATACCTCATCGGACCTGGCTAACAAAAAATAGCTCATGTCCAGACATAGCTAAAGCACTCTAGCCGCAAGCCTCAGGAACATATCAGTTCCTGTCCTTTGATTAACATTTTCCACGGTATAGGAAGGCGAAGCCGCGACCGTGTTCCCGCCATACTATGCGATTGTGAGGTTAACCTTTCAATACACTCTTGATCAACGTCGACCGAATCGACAGCTCGATGCCAACATCAACCCAATCAGTATATTGGATCGCAGCTAGCACACTCGAAATCGATCCGGCTTCATTCTCCCGTGACGCACAACACGCACAACACCAAGCAGAAAATTCAATCAAAGCCTACACTTGGACCTCCTCCGACCCACAGGATCGAAGATACCGGTCCTGTGCGGTTAACCCGCGAAAAGTGCACCAACATCGAAAGCCCGACGCGTAAGTTGTTTCAGACTATCTCGCAACTGATCGACGGAGGTACTGGTGCCCAAAGCTTTTGTACAAAGATCTGCACCCGCTTGCCCCAAGTTCTGCTCCTGGTTGAGAAACCGACGCCGACCTCGGCCGTACAAGCTGCATGTCATCCGCTGAAAGCCGAGCTCGTTCGGTCGTCCAAGTTGGCCCCGCCAGCTGACGGAGCCCGGACCCCTATTCGTCGTCACCCTAGGACGATTGAGCAAAGCTTCAACCTTGTCCCGCTCCCGTCTCCGTCTCCCGACGTGGGAGGGATCGATACCGTGCGAACACCAGCCTTGCGTTTCTTGTGTGCGGCCCCACTGGCGCCTCCTCCGATTCCCTTCTCTTTCCGAAAGTTTTCGGCCAGATCGTGGCAGTACTTGCATGGATCTCCCTTTTGCTCGAACCGACATCCCCGCCGGGAGGCCCAACCAAAGAACGGAAGGTGAGCTGAGTCTTCATCCTCACGCGTACGTTTGACCACACGCCCTCCTTTTTCACGAGGTGCGATCGGTTGTGAATTTCTACGTGCTTCCGCCCACCAGCGTCAATATAGGCGCTAATCTTTGCCCAGGTGGGAACTATAGCTCCTGGCAACTCGCAGATCCCGGCGGCTCGTGCCAGTTAGACTGTGCGGTGAGAGCTGCGTCGTAAACCGTGGTCGACCATTCTTCGACATCTTTGTTGATGAAGCGGGCTATCCTCACCTTGTGGACCGGCATTTTAATCGCTTGGTAGTTAGCTTCGCGATGTGATGTCACCATACACCGCCTCCTCAAGAGGGATACTCCCAGGTGCCATCATAAGACTGTCAAGGCGTCGGGGAAGGTCGGATTTGTCCCCCGTCGTTTGAGGGCCGTACTAGGCAAGTAGAGCGTCCCACGCTTTCCTCGGCGAGGTACACCGGTGCAAAGTTGTACTGTCGCTATTGCTCTAGATGACCGTAAACAGAAATTTCCACGCCAGTGTATGAATATGTACACTTTCGCGGCTGTACCCCCTGTAGACAAGCAACGCGTTTTCCGTATCAAATTCCCGTGCAGGAATATACTGCGGTGGATCCGTCTCAAAACCAGATAGGGAACCTATTCCGATCACGTAGTCCCTAGCGTTTCTTGCGCAGGCAGTAGACTCGGGAATTTTCCCACTGAATGTTGGGACAGCAGTGTGGTTGAGAGCAAGTTTACGTAGAGGCATATCGTATCCATTCAATAAATCACCCGCGCGGGATGACCCTCATTCTTCGCCGCCCCTTGGTTGATCTGGCTGACCCCTTGTTGGGTCAACATCGACATAGACATCGGCAGGTCCTCTGCGACCTTTCACTCCAAACCTACGCGAGGCATCCTCACGCAACCTCGATTCTCTTGCTGTTGTTATATCTCATCGCGCATCGCCTCCAGCAGTAGCAGCAGCAGAAGACTGTCTTGCAGCAGTGGGTCCAGCCCCTCGCAGGCCCCCCCTAACAGCAGCGCTGTCGTCAGCGGTATTCTCCGTTACAGCAATAAGGTTAGCTCCACACGGGCTCCCCCTTACCACAGCGCTGTCCCCAGCACAGTTGGACTCCGACGGACCGTTGTTCCTCATGAACTTGGTCATTACCTCCTTCGTTTCTGGGGTCATGGATGCTCACTTCCCCTCTATCATCAACTCGGCTGCTGAATCTTGTCCGTGGGGTCTCTTTCTCCTGCAAATTGTGTCACTTCACAGGTGGTGACCGTCCGATCCGATGAGGGCGGGGAATTTGCGGAGGGAAATTTGGCGACCTATGTAGATGCCGATATATTAGTCAAGAACTCACCGCGGCCGACAATCCCCAAACGGGAAGCCGAGCGCATGCTAGGTTTGATTGAGACGGCATAAATGCCAGATCAAATCCAGACTCGTGAACATGTTCTGGGGGCGCAATTGCCGGCAACGGGATCGTTGTGGGCCGAGGCGTCGCTCTGGGCGTGTGATGTTTTCAACCCGGCGGCAACGTCCGCTCACCCCGCGAACAAATCGTCGTACGAGATGCGGTGAGTTAACCCCCTCGGTAATGCTTTTACCTTGGCCCTACGCCTAACCACCACCAAGACTCTGTACGAGTAATGAACAAACACCGCGCTCTGCTTACCACGCGTCATGTCACCTGGCAGCGCGTGTCGCCTGCACCACCTGTACTTGCCCAGATGCAGGCCTTCTCTTCCCAAGAGGGGGCGGGGCCCGTGGCCGACGGCTAGAGCACCTTAAATCGAGGTGTGGGGGGGTGACGGACAAGCAGGACAAATATCTGGTTCGCATGACCGACCTCGACGTGACGTGGGGGTTTGATCTGTTCGCGTTCATGCACAGCAGACACTTGCCGCCGGCGATGCTGGCGACGGAACAGCCGAGACGATGGACTCTCAGGTGGGCGAGGTGGATGCCTCTCGGTCACAGCCGGGACGGCAGAAACCGTCAAGACGATGGAGTCGTATTGAAGGGGGGCGGTAAACGCCTCCTCGGTCCCAGAAGGAGGGGCTGAACGCGACTTTGGCGCATGAGCTACCTCATGCACCGACCGACGAAAAGGGGATGATTTCCCCCCGGTCCTCTGGGTGAGGGCACCTCACAAGATCAGTAGCAGGGAACGGATACCCCTGACCGTAATCGAACCCGGGGTCAGCGACAACGTCTGCCGGATGAATATGCTCAACGTCAGCGTGCGATCGAGGACACGATATATGCGGCGGTGCAAAAGTTGACCGAGTTTGGGAGTATACTGGAGACTACATCCCGGATGACGGAGGACGCAATGGCGATGATGACTGGATGACCTGGTGTGGAAGACAATAAATAAGAGTTAAACGTGTGCATGCGGAGGTGTTTGCCGGATGATGTAGAACCGTCCTGCAGTCTGTAGCTGATGTAGAGCGTTAAACACACAAAGCGGGGTGGCATGAATAGTGAATTGGACGGCACGAAACGACTGGAATATACGTAGCCGTGACACCGCCGCGAGGGCGGAAACACGTCCGTGCGAAGTGGATATTGTCTTTTAAGAATGACAAAGATGGTATGATAGCGAATACAAAAATAAGATATGTGGCTAAAGGCTTTAGCCTGGCGAAAGACGTACAGTTTTCGCAAGTGTTTGCACCAACCCCATGGCAGCTGTTGTAACTTAGCAAGATCTGAATAATTTCTTCTTAGATTGCACAAGCCTTTGTTCGCACGAAACTTGACGCCGAGGTATACATGAAAATCCGCGATGGGTGTAGTAACATGTCAGGAAATGTTGTTCGCCTCAACATGTCACTACATGGTCCGAACCAGAGCCGACCGCCGCGGGCCGGATTATTGGTAGAGACCGTGATAGAATACGGTATGGAGCAGTGTAGGACTGGTCCTTGTGTTTTTCGTTCAGTAGTGCGTGGCAAAGGGAGAGCACCGGATATCCCTGTTACGAAGTCAGTGAGAATCAATTGGCGGATTCGCAAACATATGTTTTGTTGGTTGTATAGCAATACCTACTGAGCAACGTAGTCACTAATGCTATGTAACCAACAAACGACAATTCCTTTGCTGATTGGCAGGCCTATAGTAGGAGCTAGTTCACTGCTGTGGTTTATCCTGGGGTTGCAGCGGTGGCACTTGTCACGGGCAAACGGTCACACCGGCACGAAGTGCGATTACTATGGGCGGGTACCTGACACATTCAACCTGTACCCTCCTGGTACGTGCGGTACCAGTATCAAGTGGCTAGGATCGATAGACCTCTAATGCGATGCGAATTGGGTGGTCGGTGCGCGGAGTGTGTCTGTTGCTTGGTCCGAGTTCAGCGAGCGTTGGCAATTGTGTCGGAGTGCTGATGCATTCGGGCGGACGACGAAATAAAGCAAAATCACGAGTGACGACATAAATATCCAGTTTGATGTTATATGCAACACTGTATCGCCGGTCACCAGGCACGCCAGCCGAGGGTTTTACCCACAAAGGTTTTAGCTTTCGGCTGGTCACCCATTGGAAGGGAGAGAGTGTTCGTATAGTTTATACATAGAAGAGCACGAGTACTGGATGCAAACATTCGTACACACACGAACGGTAGTGAACAAAGATCAGCTGTGTGCAGGACGGGCAGATAATGACGTGCTCTCAAAAGCCGTGCTTATCTACCGCTTTGCCAGCGAAAGCGGGACAGGCAGCTGAACCCTTACTTTTTTTTCAATTATCCTTCGACGGATGGGAAAACAAAACTTGAGCTAACCGCACTTCCACGTATTTTCACACACGTCATGTGTCGATCTAACTCATTAGCATTCGCA
Source organism: Undaria pinnatifida (assembly GCA_012845835.1). Classification (NCBI taxonomy): domain Eukaryota; class Phaeophyceae; order Laminariales; family Alariaceae; genus Undaria; species Undaria pinnatifida. The sequence continues at coordinate 15,454,620 of JABAKD010000008.1, read as the reverse complement.
GTCCAGCCCTAGCTGGCGTGTCCTTCAGTTCCCACTATAGCGATAGCGTGAGCTGTCCCTGTCGACGATCCCCTTTCCTACTCCGGGGGCAAGCTGAAGTTAAATTGGCCGGAGAAAAACTACTATGGGGCTGGGGCGGTATGGGCGGTGGAGTGCAGGATGGCGGAGTGCCGGAGCGGCCAGAGCCAGAGGGTGGAAGAGCCTAACGGGGTGGACCGCTTCCCTCGACTATCGACGGCCAAGCTCCGGCCAGCAGCGAGCAGCAGATCGAGTGGCCCACCCTCTTCGTTGCCCGCGGCCAGCAGCCAACAGGAGGTTGATTGGCCCACCCTCTTCGTCGCGCATTTCACGTCTATATGCAAGTGGCGTGCTCTTTCTGTTGGGGTTGGTCTAGTGAGGCCTACTCGTACAAGGCCTGGGTGTAAGATTTGATTGGAGATATTGCTGCTCCAAGCCATTGAACTGGTGGTTCTTCTATATTTTATAACAATCCCCTATTCCCTACGAGAAGTATTTGACCATTGATGACGGCAAGAAGTAGAGATATTTGTTTGCGCTGATGTAGTGAGGCATTGTGCCGAGGACGTAGCAGTGACCTTCAGGAATGCGGCGTTTTGCCTGCGGTCACTTCCGACCTTTGCTCATTCAACGTGATCCAAGAGGAGCACGTAATTACTCTCGGCCACAAAGGGGCGCACATGCTCGATAAACGCGTGTTCTTCCATAAAAAGGAATTCGGAAACCACGTTGAGGCCACGCGAGTAGCGTGAAACGCTAAACCCCCGGTACTCGTTGCTGCAGTGGTAAGGCCTGGTAGGCAGAGATGGATAGACCTCAACGACTTGCACTGTTCTCTTGGCAACGCCCACGGTGCCGTCTTACATGATACTGCTCGTCAAATGGGAATCAAAGTGACTGGATATTTGTGGTATTGCGACGGGGGCGCGGGGAGTAAGGGAATCCGCAAAACCGTCGCCTAGTCCACGTGTCGTGCTGAGAAGCGGATGCAGCTCATGTTCGCTCACCTCGCAGGACCTGTGCCGATGTCAACAGGCGGCGCACGGTACTGTTGACGATGCCACCAACATGGGCTGGCCGGTATTACTACCGGACAAGGGCGTGGTTGCCGTCACACTCGGTTTCCGCGATATCCTGGCGGCCGTAAATGCCTACGGGCAGCCGGAATGCCCCGCACAGACAATGCCTAGCACCAAGTTCCGGAAGGCTAATGGTTGACAACACCATCCGCCGCGACTATAAGTCCGTCGACGGCCCGAAGAGCAACAGGCGGGTGGAGCGGAGGCTAGCTCTTGTTGCCAAGGCGGGTCGCGCCGCGTTCTTGGAGATCCAGACCATGCTCGATGGTGGGGAGATCCCGCCCAAGGCGCTCAACTATGAACCCAGGTGGCCGAAAGCATGGACGTGGATGTGAGACGCGCTCAACCTCATGGCGAGGGTGGATGAAAAGCCCGGCATGATGTGCTCTTTTGAGATGTTCCACGAGAGATCTTACAGGGGCTCTGTATTTCTGTACATAATGCCGGGACGCCACAAGGTCAAGCGGGTAGCTAAGTCAGAGCTGAAAGGGGAACTCGGCTTCTCCCTGAACTCCGGCAACGACCACGCTTCGGATCGCAGCAAGATCATGCTATCGACATCAGGTATCGCAAGCTACTTGATAGATGTGACGTGGAGCTATCGGCCCGCGACATTCGTTGGAGGGACCCCGATTACCGGGTCCCTGTCGCCGGCTAGGAGGGGGTGCCGTCAGTGACTCAGCCCACCATTCGCAAGCGTCGCGGGGCTTCGAAGTGTGGCACCGCCGTAATCCTTGCCCGTGTCCCTTCCCACTGCGCCGCCCGCGACCGTTACACCGCCGAAATCCTCGCCCGCGCATCTACCCTCTGTAGACGTGCGGGTGCAGAGGCAGCAGCAACCGCGGGCATCACCGGCGGTGACGCGGTCGACGTCGCGGTAAGGGGGTTGCCTGGACGCGCACATGACTTAATTTTGATGCCAGTTGCGCGGGAGAACATCCTTATGATCATCGCCGACCAGTATCCGCCGCACATGCCTGCCCCTTAACTGCTTCCATGCCATGAACGTGAGGTGGTAACGCCCGACTCGTATCGCGAAGCATGCGAGGATAAAAACGGAGATATGTGGGTCAACGCGATGGATACTGAATATGACGGTCTGTACCGTGCGGGGATGTTGGGTGCTGTGGTGGTATCACGTAGCAACAAAATGGCCTCAATGTAATGTCTGATAAGTGGGTATATTCTTGGAAGGTCAACGAATTTGTTAGAGTAGCGCGGGAATAGGCCAGGCCGGTAGCACGAGCCTTTTGGCAGCGTGCAGGGGTTAACTATTTCCAAACTTTTTCCCCTTGTCCATCAGTTGCAAGCATCCATCTGCTGGCTGCCATCACGTGCGAGTAGATGTTGGATGCATACCATTTTGATGGGAGAGCAGGCGTTTGTCCAGTAAGAACTGAGTGAGGATATATGCGTGCGCCTCATCAAGGCGAGCGGGTCGACAAAGTGGTTATATTGTGTGCAGCCTGTATGGTTTAAAACAGGTGTCGCGCCTATGCCACGCCAGCAATTGATACGCGGCATGAAGGGTCTCAATGCTGAGCAGTGTGAGGCTGATGCGTGTTTTATGCGTTTGGTAGAAGCGGGGGCCGTTTCTATCTTTCGTAGTAGTAGTGCACGTTTATGAAATGCGATGGGGTTCAACAGTAGGTGTGACAAGTTTTGTGAGGACCTTAACCAGATCGTTCCCATCGACAACCTGGGGAAGTTGTGGTGGCACGTAGGTTGTCGATGTCTCGAGGACTGCTACGCAGGGACGTGTACGACATCACAGCAGGTGTTTGCAGATAGTACCGTAGCGACGTTTCGTGTCACTCGCGGCAACGGCGTCCCCGTGGAGTTTGAACAAAAGCTTAAGGTGTTTGACCACAATGAACCAGACGTTGATGAACCCTTTCCGTCAGTTGTAGGGCATTTGATGTGCCTTGCGAACCATATCCACCCGGGCATCCTTAACGCGGTTCGAGCGGTGGCAAGTTACTCTGCGGCGCCAAAGTTGTTGCATTGGCAGGCAGCACTGCACAACGTGATATACATCAAACGATGAGTACCTACGGTATCATTTTTCAACAGGGCCTGCGTAATGGAGTTCGGCTGGAGTTGTACGTGGACCCGAAGGTCTGTGTCGGGCGGAGGTATCATGTGCGCTGGTGCCTCGTATATTTCTACTCTAGGACGCACAGAATTCGGCTAAGATTTTGTCAGCGAAGAATGAATACGTGGCGATGGCCACGGGTTTTTGCGAGACGACTTCCATGCGATAGCTCTGGAGTTTTTTTTTCCCGGACCGCGATGTTGGGTGTATCGCGGTGAAGGAAAATAACCAGGGAGTTATCCATTACGCAAAAAAAAATGTGACTACTCCCGACAGCAAACACATTGATGTCCGTGCAATCACTTCTTTTGGGAGCGTGTTGCTAACGGGGAGATCGACGTTGTCCACGGGTCGTCGGTATTGCAGCATGCCGATGTTCTCACTAGGCCTTTGCACACGGAGGCGTTCGGTTTCACCGCAACTTTGTGATTAATTTGTGGTGATTTCGTCATCTATGTGTATTTTTATTATCCAGGATATTGGGGTGTTGGGTGATGTAAACGGAGAAGAGTTATTCTTAGGGGATTGGAGTGTGTAGTGGCATGTACTCATGCATCGAGTGACGTTAACACGCCAGTAAGATATGCCGATGGTCTGGATGAATCGTGCCGTCCACGGTAGCTATTGGTAAAGTATGCACAACGTACAGGGGACCCACAACCTCAAGTATCCATAGTACTTTCAAATTCAAACGCATTACATATATTTATAGGCTGCTGCTATTTGCATATTATCGTGGTGATCACATATTATTTACAGGGGGACTGTTATATGTCAATTTGATATGCCTTATATCATACACGTTCCATTGTTCTGCTCGCCCAGACAACACAACAGGGGGGGCGATGCTATCGGGCGGTACGATATCAATGTGAAGACGGCGCCAGTGATTTGTTTGGAAGGCTTTCCCAACATATTGTTGGTTGTTGGGTTTTTTCCTTTCTGTAGATGCTGTCTCATTTCATATGAGAGATTTATGCTGAACCTGATATTGCGACATTTTCGTATTGAAACTGCAGTTTCAACTAGGCAATTTTTAGCTTGATGTATCAGCATTCATTCAATTGTATTGACAAGCTCGACAGTGAAAGAAGAATCGGTTGCAACGACGTTTCACTGCACAAGCTTGGGCTAGGAGATAGCCTAACCCTATGATTTCTTGTAACACTATTGGTATTCTTACTGCCGTTTCACCCAGGTACTGTTATGGAACTTTGGATTGCTGCTTGACTTCGCAATTGATGATAATTTGTTCGCCACCTGTTGTATAGCGCACCAACAAGGGGGTTTGTTTGTGGTATGCGGTTGCTGGGTACTGGTCGGCTGATATTTAGCGTTTAGTATAGTATGGGGGTTCGTACTATGTGCCGAGGCGTTATTTAGTATATGCCTTGGCAGTGCGAAAGGCTGCTTCACGGAAGCAGCGTTATATAATCGAAATTACGGCCCGGGCTTTGATGACAAGATACTGCCCGCATATATGAGAGGGTGGAGCGTGACGACAGGAACGGCTCACCCCTGTGTGGTATATGCGTGTGGAGCCTTTGACAACAGGTACTGAGCTTCTTCTGTGTGATGGTGTGTTCGAGAATCGGCGATAATCAGGTGCAGCTCCATATATTGTATAATACAAATGAAAATACACTCCAGCTGTGAGATCGAGGATTTTGTCGAAACTCATCTTTGCAAGCTGTATGTCATACTACGATCGCGTATATTACGGGTCGTGTACCTCATTAAGGACAGAGGTCGGCGACTCCCCTTGCAACTACAGTGTAGTTATCAGGGCCAACAAGGTGATGTTTGTCGGTTCGTCCGCGGAAACTATAAAACCCATTTTGAATGGGGACAAAATTTGACAGCTGTGGAAGAAAATGCATCAGTTAATCAAGCGAATCTTGTAAGTCGAAATTCCGGTGAGGGGAGGGCAGAGATTTCAAGAACGTGCGGGCCTGGGTTTGATCTTTACGGGGGGTGGGTGGGGGACGGGCGGGGCAGCTCAATGTGTGCGTGGAAACTATAAATCTTATCCTGTATGTCTTATCACGCGTAAGGAGAGGCCGGAGCGTTCGTGGGGGCAGGGGTCGGGTGGGGTGGGGGGGTTTTTAATACACATCTTTAGGTCACAAAGATATCGGGGTGTGCTATACGTGTGGCGCTAGGTCTAAGTGATGGTGCGGGTGGTGTGGAAGGAGGGGGCGTTCGGTGTGTGTGGGGGCGGGGTGAATTGCATCAGGGGGGGGGGCGGGGGCGGTTGAGTTGTAGCAGAGGCATGGATGGCCCTAGAAAGATAATGAGGTGATATCGAGTGCGTGGAAGTGTTTATTGCCCTGGCAGATTTCTCTATAGGTGGGGCGTGTAGCCAATAGGGAGCGGGAAAATGACAAATAGCGGGGGGGGAGGGATTTCAAGAGGTTTAGGTCACATACAATACAATAATACACTCCAGCTGTGAGATCGAAGATTTGGTCGAACCTCATCTTTGCAAGCTTGTGTGTGATACTCCCATCGTGCGTATTACGCATATATGTAGTATGTAGGGGTTTGCTATACGCGTGGTGCTAGGCAACCGTGCGGGTGATGATATATCGTGCCCTTTTCTCACCTACCGCATCGGGGCACGCCACCGTATACAGCGAGCGTAATTCAAACAACGAATAATAATCATGAAAGGGTGTACCGGTTCTTTATCTCTCCAAACGGGTGCGATTTAGTTTTAGCGCATCATATATTTCGTTGGGTGCGTGTTTAACTTGATATTACGGTTTCCCGGTTTTCAGAGAAAGCGACCGGGTACCCCCGTTTTGGGCTATAACTCTATAGAATAAGCTGGTGCGTTCCACAGCCATCATATTGTGTCACCCACAAAACGAAGTTTACAGGTTGCCGTGCACGAATTCTTGAAAACAGAACGTCTTTGCACTGCCCTGTTGACCTTGATTCTCGTTGTTACTGCGGGGGACGTGCACACCCGGAAACACGCGCGGGGTATCACACACAGCTTGCAAAGAGGATTTTGAACAAAATCCTCTATCTCACACCTTTAGCGTATCTTATTTTTTTCGCAAAAAGCTGTGATAGGTCAAGCTTTTTATGAGGAATTGCACATTGAAAGTTAACTGCGAATGTCGCGTTTAAGCAAACATCTACGAATATCGAGACGACAAATTAATCGTATTTTAATCTACTATGACGGGGTGATGGAGTGCGACTAGGGGTGTAGAATTGATCCGACGACAACGCAGTTGGAAATATTGAATGGCCAATGATGTGCTAACTGCGAGCTTGGCTACCCACCGTGCTTTGCAATACCTATTAGAATACCAGGCAATACATGCATAAATAATGAGACGAATCCATATTTATTTAGGACACAAATGGGTTCCAGCATTTGATGCGAATCACTGATAACTAGAAGAATGAACGCGATGGCCGGTCAGTTTGTCCAAGCCTAGCTTCCCTGCGACAACAGAGAAATAGGTACAGGAAAATTCCAAAGGTGTTACACAAGGCCTATATCGCATCATGCGTCTCTATATATAGCCCCACTACAAAACCAGGCACCTTGAATTTTTTTCCCCAACACAGCAAAGTGCCGTTGTCACCCCAAAAATGCTGGAGTGCATATTTACCACACAACGAATAACGCCGCGAAAAAAGTAACGGGTTTCCAAATCGATATCGATATTTTTAGAACCGATATTTTATTATCGATATCGATGTTTTGGTCACTTCATCAGTCTTAGAAGAGAACTGCGCTCTCAGTCAGAAAAGTGTTTGGCCAAACCGGGCTACAGCAGGGGTCCCCCAATAAAGCGGTATCCCGACATGAGGCGGTATCCCGACATAAGGCGGCATCCCGATATGAGGCGGTATGCCGATATAAGGCGATGTCCCGATATAAAGGGGTGTCCCGATATAAGGCGGTATCCCGACTTAAGGCGGTATCCCGATATAAGCCGGTATCCCGATATAAAGCGGTATCTCGATATTTGGCAGTATCCCGATAAAAGGCTGTATCCCGATATAAGATGGTCAAAACCGCTGGGCAACGCGTGCTACGATAGATAAAGCTTATCTAGCACTTTTAGTTTGGTTTGCTTCTAATGACGGTTCTCGCCTTAACGCAAAATCGTCGAGAGCAAAAACGCCCTTCTCTTTTGTCGTGATTTTGGTCGTGTTCCTAAGCCATGGGATTTTTTCATCCGCGCGGTATATGGCAGTTTTGATTTTTCTCAAAATAATCAGTTTGTTGGAGAGAACATAAAAGCTCTCAGATTGAGGAACCTTAAAAAAGAAAAAGTGTTGCACCTCTTCTGTCGTAGCACGCGTCATGGGTCAGTCGGTATCCTGACATAAGGCGCGGTCAAAACCGCTTGGGGCGCGACGACCAGGGAGTTACACTCATGACAGCCAGTAATTATCTAATAATCCGGCTTCCCCCAACATGGCGGCCACGTTGCTCTTTTTTCACACAAACTCCACACTGGGTGGCCTTTTTTTTTAAAGGTTCGTATATTTTGGAAGGTCAAGACATACATGTCTTTTTTTGTTAATCCAGAAACTGATTTATTTTGACGAAAAAAATACTTCTACTCTACTACCCGATGAAAAATCTCATGGCCTATCTGTGCAACGGGAATCACCATTCAAAAAAAAAATGTATTTTTTTTCGCCGACAAATTGGGGCTAAGGAGACCCCGTCATTAAAAAAACAAAACAGCCAAAGAAAGGTATACCTTAATATCTCTATATTAGGACGAGCCGAGACCCCTACTGTGCTGTAAATAATGCCACTATCATCGTCGTCGTACGCCTCGGTCGATATATCGCGTTCATTTTTCATAGGTTCTTCTTGTTGAAGGGGCTATAGGGAAGATTCTATAAAATTTCGGAACTCTTCTGCCGTGATGTGGAGCCAGCTGAACTGCAACATCAACATCGCACGAAAAATGGCTTCGGAGTCACCCCACGGTAAGGGTTGCACGTTTTGCGCTAAAACGTCCCTAGGCGCGGTTGAGTTCCTCATGTGAGGAACTGCCGGTCAATGAAGTATTTTGACGAGTACGTAATATTTTGGACTAAGGCATAGAAGCTTAATCGGGTATTGCGAACGAATGCATTCGAAGTCATTTTGGGGGTGAGGTATTGAGTTCTTCGTGTGAGGAGCTCAGGGACGTTCTGCTGCAACCCTATCGTGGAATGGCTCTTCGAAGGTGTTCGTTCGCTCTACCCGGCCAACCTTCTCCCTCTATGCGTTAGTCGTAAACAAATATGTACCACTACAAGTTTAGGGTAATATCCTACAAAACGCAACCTTGCAGATGATGGATAATTGTATTTTTTCATGTCCGTCTCCGGTTTGCAGCTATATGGGGAGAATCAATACATGGTCAATCAAGTCGTTTAATGTATAACCACCTCCCCACCGCACCCTCACCCTTCCAACACTCCGCCCTTCACTTACTGGTTGTATGACTTATGTCAAGATTGTTAAGATACGGCCTCGAAAGGCCTGTAGGTATCCGAATTTGAGATCATTTGGATGGGTTTCGTATGATAAGGTTGGCGGTTTATATTCGGGGAAGTTAGGAATTAGATCGGAGGCACGCGCCTCCGATCTCAGAAGCTATCCCGGGCTCTGGTGGAAACGAATAAAGCTACATCTCTACGAAGGAACGAAAGTGAGTACTCTCCGAGGACCTGCTCAATTGGCAGACCTGCAGGGGGCACTCTGTGTCCCCACTCTTTAATTTAACAAGTGGCGTCGTCGGCAGGACCATGGGTTTTTGGGTCGTGGGTTCGATCCCCACATCCACCATAATAAACTTTTTCAGATTTTCCCATGGCGAACTTGAAAAAATACTCTTCCTGGTATCCCCAGGAAATGAAACGGCTTGGATATTGACAGAGGTCCGCCGTATATCCGGCCGACCTGCTATCCCGCCGTTTCAGGGGGGGAGAGTGTTATAAGGATTAGTTTGGGTAAGCTATCGGTTAACCTTTTGCAAGTGGTCAAACGGACTAATACCCCACTAATTCCTTAACAAATGGTTTTTTTTTTTTTTTTTTTTTTTTTTTTTTTTTTTTTTTAGAGATGTAGCTTTATTCGTTTCCACCAGAGCCCGGGATAGCTTCTGAGATCGGCCCTGACCTTGCGATGTCAGAACACTGCCCCTGTTTCGTCGAGTAAAGGAGGTTGCTCCCGAGCGGCGAGCCGTCCGGGGTCTCGGCGGCGGAGCAGGGACCGACGGTCAGGACCTTGTATGGGCCCGTCCAGTTAAGCGCGAGTTTGGCCTTGAGTACCTTGGCGTCGGTATTCGCTTTCACACCGTGGCGGATGGTAGAGGCAGAATTGTATACCCATGCCCAACCACCCACAGTGTAGTTAGGTGCTGGACGCAGCGCGTCGGCGAGGGCGGAGTTTCTGCGGTTAACACGGGAAACGGTGAGGGCGTGGTGTGCGCGGACAATGTCGTTCGCGCGCTTTTGCCGGTCGGTGGCCAAATCGCAATAGGCCAGGAGGTCACGGGCCAGACTCTGGTGTCCCACGACACCTTTGCGGTCGAAACTCGTCAGGGGGAGCCGTGGGAGTCTGCCCATGTGGACCTCGTTGGGCGCCAAACCCGTCGCCGCGCTGACAGAGTTGTTGTAAGCGAATTCGACGTGGGGCAGATGCAAGTCCCAGTCGTCTTGTCGCTCGTTGACGACCATAGCCAGCATTTGTGCCATAGTGTGATTTACCCGCTCAACGCCCCCGTTACAGTTGGGATGGTAGGAGCTTGTAGCAAGCTTGTGTACACCTAACAGCTGATATACAGCTTGTGAAAGCTTGGAGCAGAACTGCAGTCCGTTGTCCGAGAGTATGGTGCGCGGGCACCCCCACAAGGGGATGTATTGGTTCACCAGGATATTGGCTGTACCTTCCGCGGCGAACTCAGCGGCAGTGACGGGGAACATGTCGGCCCGACGACTGAAGCGATCGGTGAACAGCAGGATGTAGGTGTTGCCTCGCGGTGTGACCGGAAGGGGGCCGAAGTAGTCAACACTGACGGCGATACCTGGACCTTCCGGCAGAGGCATTGTGATGATGGGCCAGCGGACAGTCAGCCGTGGGGTTTTTCGCGCTTGGCACTTCAAGCAGTGGCGAAGCCACCACCGGGTACACACACTCATGCCAATCCACCAATAAAATCGCTCCCGCATGCGCAACGTGCGCGTGGTGCCAAGGTGGCAGGAGGCCGTCGAGTGACAAGCTTGCATGATTCAAGGGCGCATGAGCAGGGAACGTAGATGCGAACTGGCTCGTCGTTTAGCAAGCAAGCAGCTCGCCCCACAAAGTTCGGTTTGTCAGAGCTTGTTGGCGGGAGTGTCGTGTTACGGACGAGTAGGACGATGTCGTCGTCGGTTGTATGTAGTCGACCCTTATCCGCCAACTCCTTGGTCTGAGAGGGAGGGACGCTTGTGCGAGAGGTAGCACGCCAAAGTCGGGCGGCAGGACCGATGGCCGGCCGATAGAAACGTAACGCATCATGGCATGGCACGTCGGCTCAGCGTGCTGCTCTCGCTTCCAATCGTCATGTGAATACCGCGCGACGGAATCAGCGAAACGCAATTCAGCAGCGTTGCCGAGGGCGTCCGACCTTGTATATGTGGTCGGCGTGCCACCAGGAGAAGGCGTGAGCCGTAAGAGAGGAGTTCCCAAATAGGCTCTGCGTGGTCGCGGTCGGACGGTAGTGGCACCCTGCGGACCGGCGAGTCGACAAGAGCAGGGGTCGCGGCGGCGACGGGGTCGGCTGCGGCCGTGGAACTCGCGACGGGGTTGTACTTGGTCCGCAAGATGGCCGAGGGGCCCCGCCGAGCCCGAATCCATATTCTACAGCGGGGGTGCATTACCCGTTGTTGTCGCTGTTCGTCGGCGCGTCGTCGACGACGGAGGGGCTGGAGTGCCAAGCATGGCGGAGACGGACACAGTCGAACCGGTGGTCGCGGCGGGGGCCGTCTCCTGTAAAGAACTCCGGGATAGATAAGTCGGCTGTGCGATGGGCGTCGCTGCAGCCAGGGCTTCTGCGGAGCCCGTGCCGCCCTCGATGGATATGGCAAAAACCGAAGCGAAAACAGTGTCGGCGGCAGGTGAAATCGACCCGCGGCCGGTATAGCCTTCGGTAGTGGCGACGGAGGCAGAAACACGAGCGACGAATCTCCCCGGGGAAACAGAAAGGCCGTCAATCCTTATACGTGGCTCGTGTGTGCGAAAATCGTGAAACGCGGTAGAGGTGAGAGGGAGCCCACCCAAGGCAGCATGTTCAGTGCGGGGCACGAGCCCACCCAAGGCAGTGCTTTCGGCGAGGGGTTCGAGTCCACCCAAAGCAGTGTTTTCGGTGTGGGGCACGAGCCCACCCAAGACAGTGCTTTTGGCGAGGGGCGCGAGTCCACCCGAACCGACTCCTGGGATCGGCGAGGGGGGAGCGCGCAGCCCGCGGGTCCGTAGGAGGTAGATACCGCTATCTCCAACGGGGTTGGGGCTTGTCAACTCCACGAGGTTGATTTTTTTTTTTTTTTTTTTTTTTTCAACAAGCCACTGCGGTCGTACTCCATAACAGGCTCTGGAAAACGGGCCGGAAAAATCGGCGATGCCCTTGTCGCTGCCTTTGCGGTACTCGAGTGTGCAATCAAACGCGGTAACGAACTCAAGCTACCGCTGGACTCGTGCATTGAGGGTCCCCACTTTGCCAATGCTCCCCTATGTATTGTGGCCGGAGGATATGTGGAACTTTGTTCCCCTCAGTATCCTCGGAGGCGTTTGGGAACCCAAGCAATGCTGCCGGTCCCCAAATCTAGAGGAGTCCAGTGCCTCTCCGAGTCGAGCGTTGCTCGACTGATATACGCGATTTTCATAGTGAACGAAACGTCGTCCAGCGTCACAGTACCCTCGACGAAACAGGGGCAGTGTTCTGACATCGCAAGGTCAGGGCCGACGCTAGAAGCTATCTCCACAACTTCACGGCTTTTCATTGGCCAACGCGCCCGAGAAATAGGTCGGAAACGCCGAAGGGGAAGCTTTGCGAGCGCTGGCCGCTGTGAACGGTCCGGTTGCGGCGCGGACGAGATTTCTTGGTTCTTGCACTCGCAGTGCCGGTGCGGAACCGACTAGGGGAGGCCGGGTGCGCCGACCCGGTCTCATTGTCGCAAATAGCTGCGCGAACGGCAGAAAGTGCCTCACCGAGCAAGTTTTTCCTCTCCCCTGGCATGGGTTGTTGGCCCTGGGACCATCCGCCCGGAGACCAATGCCCCACACTGGGTTCAGAGGGCTGGATTCAGCCAGAAGCTTGTTGTCAGAGCTCAAAAGGTGTTTTTTTTTTTTTTTATGGCTGAATTCTGCGTGAATTTGGCGTAGGTGCCAGGTGACACGGCGTTTTGCTTCTCCCTGTCCCCAACAGCGGAGTCAAAGTTGTGCACGCCTCGACCGATGCGTTTGCGTGTGCTTGGACGAGGCGACGACATAGTGAGCCCCACTGCTCGATGGTCTTGAAAAAACTTGGTCTTTTCGGCCATCATGTCCTGCTCCGCGCAAGAATATGATACGTCGTCCACGGCAAACGACGAAGGGGACCACGGTGGAAAAAAAGAATGGGGGCTGCAAGAATAACACCACTTTGGCTGTGGAGTATTCGAGAGAAGGGTCAAAATCTGTGTTGAAATTTGGGCCTGTAATGTCCCCGTCCAGGAACACCAGGCCTCGGGAGCACGACGCGAATCCGAACCCGTGGTATCTCGCCTCGGGTCTTTCTTCGCTCGTTGGCGGAAAAGCGCGAGAATATGCTCTAACTGCGCCCTTAAAATGGCAAAAACCGACGGTGCAACCCGTCGGTAGCCTCGTTGGACATTTGTGGGTCTGCAATGTCCCCGTCTGGGAACACCAGTCCTCGGCTACTTGGGCCTGTAATGTCCCCTTGCGGGAGCACCAGGCCTCGGAAGCAACATGCGAGTCCGAACCCGGGGTTTATCGCCTCGGGTCCTCCTCACTCGCTGGCGGAAACTCGTAAGAAGCCGCCCTTATTGCACCCGAAAAAGAGTCCAACACGGACGGTGCCAACCCGTCGGTAGCCTCGTTGGGCATTTGGGTCTGCAATGTCCCCGTCTGGGAACACCAGTCCTCGGCTATTTGGGCCTGTAATGTCCCCTTGCGGGAGCACCAGGCCTCGGAAGCAACATGCGAGTCCGAACCCGGGGCTTATCGCCTCGGGTCCTCCTCACTCGCTGGCGGAAATTCGTAAGAAGCCGCCCTTATTGCACCCGAAAAAGAGTCCAACACCGACGGTGCCAACCCGTCGGTAGCCTCGTTGGGCATTTGGGTCTGCAATGTCTCCGTCTGGGAACACCAGTCCTCGGCTCTTTGGGCCTGTAGTGTCCCCCTCAGGAACACCAGGCCTCGGGAGCACGACGCGAGTCCGAACCCACGGTTTCTCGCGTCGTGGCCTCTTCGCTTTTTGGCGTATAATCGCAAGAAAACTGCTCTAACTGCGCCCGAAGGGGCAGGGGCTCTGAGCTGTTTCTGCTTGACGAGAGGCGCGATTCTTCCGTAAATTTACGGGAATAACGTCCAGCTGATCAGGCTGGAGGTCGTGGAGTCACCACTGGCCCGTCGTGCAGTGTCGGATCTTCTTCCTGTGCCACTGGGGCAGACGTAGCCTGGAACACGTGGGTTAGCGTGTTAAAAGACGAAGCAGGGTCCGTAAACCCTGTGGGCGTCTTCTGGAGCGGGGCTCGGGCAAGGCAATAATATTTTTACCCGAGGAGGCTCTCTTCCGTTATGTCTCTTGGAGAAGGGAGACGAGGTAGCTAATCTTGTCGACTCCTCCTTGATGGAAAAAAGGACAGAGCGCCCGCTGTTATCGCGAGCAAACACCGGATCGAGCCTCGCAAAAGATCGCGGTGTTTTAGTGTTGGCCTTCCCACACCTCAAATCGACCGCCACCTCGTGGTCAGAAAAAGCGTTTCGAGGGTCGACCGTCCCACACCTCAAACCGACCGCCACCGCCTGGTCAGGGAGAGGGAGGGATGAACACATACGCGTAAAAAGGCGACGCGCCGTCGCCGCAGCTATATTGTTGCGCGGCGCGTGCCTGAGGGGGGATCGCGCAAAGCGCAGGCTCCCGTGCCATGGTTGATGGGGGCGACTTTTGGAGCGCGTACCCCATTGCTGAGTTTATGCCGCGGCTGAGGGGTACGACGCCGGAAGCGCGGTTCCCGTTGCCGAACTCAGACCATGACCGAGGGGAACGTCGCTGAAAGCGCGCGTTTTCGCCGTCAAAAAAGAAAGAAAAGAAAAAAAAATTACCTGGCTGGAGGAAACCACGCTTGAAGCGCTAGTTCCCGCCGCCGGTACTACGCCGTGAGAATCGTCCGCAGACGGCGTAGGAGCCCGTGGGCTCTTGACAGAGGCAATCTGTGCTGCGTTACTGGACAGGCTAGCAACAGAACACGAGCATCTTCTGAAAACGAAATAGGTACCCCCCGACAGTGTTGTCGACGGTGTCGTACCGCCGTCGAGCTGTCGATTGCCGTTACGGAATGTGCCAGGTTGGCGCGCAAATTTATTTTCGCCCGGGTTGTGGGCGGCTCCAAAACGCATTCGAAAAGCGGGAGCGGGGGCAGAAGAGGCGGGCGAGCGCAGGATACCATGGTGATCCGACGTGTATGTGGTATCGTTGTAACAGTTTACCTGGCCCTGATCCTGAAAGATGGCGACGATTTTTCTTGTGGTTGTTTGGGCGAGAGGATTTGTCGTCTCGGCGGTAGCAGACCATGCGTGTTTGTCAACGTCGGTGTGCGTCATCGTCGCCAAGTTGGCCTAGTTCAGGGTTCAAGCAGCCACTCGCAGTAATATAAGGATGCCTACAATGCTTGAAGGAATGGTTGTCTTCGTGGCAGTTGAGGCAAAGCCCTCGGTATTCTCGGAGGGCATCAGCGCGAGGTGAAAGGAGGCCGCTCCAAAGGGGAGGGTCGTCTGTCTTAAACGAGGCCTTAACGGCGAAACCTTCTGCATAATGATGCTCTTCTAGTGGCCAGCAGTTCAATGTGTGGTCAAGCCAAGGGTCAGATGAATCATCGATGGGCACGACAGTTGAATGATGGCTCGATCCCGTCTGCCACGAAAGCGACTGGGACGACACTCGGCCCTGGCCGCGCCCATGATCGGCGGGCCGGGGCCCCCGCGGGTTTGTTGCCTTCGAACCAGGGTACAACCCAGGCAGTAGAGCCGGAAATTGCTCATTCGCCGCCACTCGAACCACCTCCAACACCACATCCGTCCCCGGAGACAAAACACGCTCACTCCGCGTAGCGGTCGGCATAAGTACGCGAGACTCCACTGAAATCAGAAAAAGGCATGCCGTTACACATTCCAAAAGTATGCAACTTAGTGTAGCCCTCCTCCGTGTCAACCCCGTCGAAGTGCGTTATCAGCAGACGCAACAGGAGGGTGAAAGCCTCAGGCAGATGCTCCTCCTGCCATGGCTCTCGACACTTGTTGCCTGCTACCACGACCACCTCGCTGTGGTCCGTGCTCGAGGACGAAGACGAGCGGGAGGAGGTGGACGAGCCGTCCCACGCTGAACGTCCTCTCGCGCCATTCCTCTGCCAGAGCTGCGGCCAACTGCCCCGGTTGTTGGACCGAAGTTGCCCCCTCGGCGGCGCCCTCAGGCACACCAGCACCCGATGCGCTGTCACCCCCGCGGCGGTGGTGGTGGTCGCCACCCCCACCATTTTTGCCGCCACCCCCACGGTTGCGGTCCCCGCGGTCGCGACTGTCGCGACATTTTCCCCGGTTTCGTTCTGCCAACTCTTCCTCCGGGGTCCGGCCAAAAGACAGGGTCGGGGTCCTCGTCGTGGGCTATCAGCAGGGCGTTGACGAGGGCAAGGGTCGGGGCGGCTCTCGTCTGTCTAGCATAGGGCGTACAATCCACGCGAGCCCAGGCCGCTTCCATTGAGGACGTCCGCTTGCCGCGACGCCGGCCTCTCTGACGGGAGGAGGGCGCAGGCCGTTTCCACCACCGCGGGTCGCCAACGCTGAGGAGAAGTCTACCCGCGGTGCAGATGCCATGCACGTGACGATGCCCTTGAAGAAGGCGTCGTTCCCGGGTCGTGGTCGCTGGGATGCGGCACCCTGCGGGCGCGACGAAGGCAAGGGGGCCGCGTTAGCTCCCGCCGCAGCCGACGCAACTGATTGAGCGAGGGCTTGTTGCGCCCTCTTCGCAACCAGGGACGACTCCCGCGCAGCGGTCTTCGCCTGCTCGATATCTTCGTCAAACCGACGTCGGCGTGCTATCGTCTGGTTGGCGTCGTCGAGCGCCCGCTGGGCCCGCGCCGCCGCGTATGCCAAGTCCTAGGGGGCGGCATGGGCGCCCCGGTCCCGGGAGCTCTGGGGGTGGCGCTCTGTCGAGCGCGGGGGGGGCAGCTGGTGGCGCTCCCCCGGGGCTGGCGAGAGCTGGCGTCGAGACGCCCCCGAGTCCGGTGGGGGTTGGTCCGTCTTCTTCTCAGCGCGAACCAGCGAATCGACCCGCTTGGTTGGTGGGAACGGGTGGAGGTATGGTGCTCCGTCTTCTGTCTCGTCACCGGAACCCGCCACCGGTGGTTCCCCCCGTCTCGAGTCGCGGCATCTCGAGCGAGCTCTCCCTGTCTCGTGGGCATCCAGGTTGGGGTGCGTGGAAGACCTCAGCCAGCCCCGAGTAGCCCCCATCGTCACTGGTGGACATGGTGCCTAGGTGTAGTGAAGGGGGGGGGGGGGGGATAGGAACGACGCGTGAAGAAGCTATGGAGACAGATAAATTGTTGTGGTGTTCCTGCTTCAAGTAGCGGTATTTCAGCAAACAGCAACAATATGGGCCTTGACTCCGTCCAGCCTTAGTGATGGTAGCAGCCACGTCAACTAGCCGTATAAGAGGAGTACAGCAGTAACAAGGTACCAATCATCATAACCGCAACATAAGAGCAGCGCCCAGTCTGACCGTAGGGTATATGTGTAACGCCCGCACGAACCGCAGTACAAGGAGCCAAAACTGGGCAGCACTGACCCCAACCGCAGTGCAGGGGGTGCAACACAGTAAGGGCACGTCTGCAGCCATCGCACTTAAACAGGCATCATTCGACCTAGGCGGGGGGACGTAGCACAGGAAAGCGTCGCCCAAAACGCCGACGCTCATCGGACCAAAACAGGCAGCATTTACCCTAGGTGTAGTGTAGGGGTAATCACAATAAAGGTTCGCCCAACACGCCGACGCTCATCGCACCAAAACAGGCAGCGTTTAACCTAGGTGTAGTGTGGGGGGGTAACACAGCTAAGGGTCGCCCAACACGCCGACACTCATCGCACCAAAACAGGCAGCATTCAACCTAGGTGTAGTGTAGAGGGGGAGCACAGTGAAAGGTTCGCCCAACACGCCGACGCTCATCGCACCAAAACGGGCAGCATTTACCCTAGGTGTAGTGTAGGGGGGGAGCACAGTGAAAGGTCACCCAACACGCTGACACTCGTCGCACCAAAACAGGCAGCATTTACCCTAGGTGTAGTGTAGGGGTGGAAGCACCAGTGTAAGATCGCCCAACACGCTGACACTCATCGCACCAAAACGGGCAGCATTTACCCTAGGTGTAGTGTAGGGGTGGAAGCACCAGTGCAAGATCGCCCAACACGCTGACACTCGTCGCACCAAAACGGGCAGCATTTACCCTAGGTGTAGTGTAGGGGGGGGGAGCACAGTGAAGGGTCACCCAACACGCCGACACTCGTCGCACCAAAACAGGCAGCATTTACCCTAGGTGTAGTGTAGGGGTGGAAGCACAGTGTAAGATCGCCCAACACGCTGTCACTCATCGCACCAAAACGGGCAGCATTTACCCTAGGTGTAGTGTAGGGGGGGGAACACAGTGAAAGGTCACCCAACACGCCGACACTCGTCGCACCAAAACGGGCAGCATTTAACCTAGGTGTAGTGTAGGGGTGGAGGCACAGTGAAGGATCGCGCAGCCAACCGTATAAAAATGGGCAGCATCTGCCCCCACAGCAGTAGTGTGGTGGGGGGTAGGACAGTATACGTTCGCGCACCAACCGTATATTAAAGAAAAACGGGCAGTATAACCCCCCCAAACAAAGTAGTTTCCCCCGACCGCACTGAAGGGGGACGGTCGCGCCTGCAGTAGTGCTGATTGCTGCAGTATCACTGCTGTGTTCACAGGTAACGGTAATTTCAACCGCACCAAGATGGGTAGTGTAGTACCAACACCAGCTGTAGAAAAATGTGCACGCCCACAGTCAAATAGAAAGGCTGTTTGCCCCCAAAGGTACCGCATTAAACGGGCTGTTCTCCACTGCACTAGTAAAAACTGTGAAGCGCAGTATCTCCGCGAACTGTGTAGTAAGCGCTCTGTAACGGGCAGTAGCTGTCCGAACATGTGCAGAGAAGAAGGAAAAAAAAATTCCAGCGTAGACCCTAGCAATATCGTGAAGGGCAGCACATGTACGGGCAGGAAGACGGCCTAACGCCCGTACAGCTGAAAAAAAAATCCGTACCCGCTCCCACCGATAAAGGGACAGTTACGTTGACAGCAGTGCGGAGTGCCGCACGGTCACAGCTGTGCATACACAGAAAGTGGTATTATAGTCCCCGCGTACCCATGAATGGGAGAATATAGGGCATCGCACACACCAACAGTAGTCTTGCCCAAAAAAAAGCCAGCACAGAGTTTCAGCGTTCACTAGGTTCAAGTTCTTGTCACGGAGGGGCCAGGACGAAAAAAAAGCAACCTCTCGAATCGAACTTGCAAGGAGCACTCGCACAGCAGTGGGGGGTGTCAGAGCTGCGGTGCTGTAACTGTGGACGCTGGGGCAGTGAAGGGTCGAGCTATGTGGTGTATGAGCAGGAGCAAAGTAGGCGGCTTGGCTGCTGTACAGTGACTTCTACAGCAGAGAATCCGGCGGTATATGGCAGGCATTGACAGCGAGCCCATTGTGCTGCACGGTAGTTGGCACCTCTGCAAAAATGATGGTGGTTGAAGCTACGCGACGGACAGCAGTAGTGGAACGCTGTTGATCGAGAAAGATCGGAGAGGGGTCCGAGGTGATAAATTCGTAGCTTGTACTAATTTCGGCAGAAAGGGGGCACCAGGGCAGCTGCTTGTTCGACGCGCAAGAATGATCGACGTACATACTGAAACCCATATGATAACGCGTGTACTGGAAAATTCGCCAAACGAAAAAGCTCAAACATTCCACGAGCACCGCCTGTTTCTTCCCAGGTAGATCACAAAGGAAGGAGCCCCGACATGAGCTCCTAGAGCACGGTGCCCGTAGTCCAAGGGGGTCCCGCGAAGGACGGTCTGGCACCGACAGCAAGGATGTGCTGGGCGATGGGCTCTCTCAGCGAGCGAAGTCCCCTTCGAATGTCATTCGAAGGGTTGGTCCCAGTATGCTTGTCCGTGGCATGTCGTGCATATGCCTCCGAGCCCCAAAGCGCGAAAAAAAAAGTACGAGTCGATGGCCGATCTTGGGGCTTGTGCTGGCAACTCGCGGATGTGCTGTGCAACATGCTGGCAGAGCGCGGAGCAAACAAGTCTGATGGGTGGGGCTCGGGCAGTTCCACTGCTGAGTGGTCTATGACCAGCTGGCGGTGAACTGATGCGGCCAAAGGCCGGGACGAGGGGTGTGCTCCGAAGAGCAGTGTCGTCCGCCCGTACTCGGAAAGTGTCCTCTGTGTGGTGCGTGCCCAGCAACCAACAGGAGGGACCAAAATTCGAGACGAGGAATGTGCTCCGCAGAGCAGTGTCGTCCGCACGTACTTGGAAGGTGTCGTCCGTGTGGTACGTGCGCGGCGACCAACAGGAGGGGCCCCTGCCATCTCACTGCTGTTGTGGTCGCCGTTGTTGGAGGAAGGGCGCTCCCTCCATTGAGAAGCCACCCGAGAAGGAACAGGGGTTGTGGGCTCGATGGAAAGCAAAAGCAAAATCGCTACGAAAAAAAAATCGGAGAAACCGGAAGAACGCTGCCACAATAGCACATCAAGCTCGACGACGCCACTTGTTAAATTAAAGGGAGGCTGACACAGTATGTGCTCAACAAATTTTCCAAGAAGTCCCCGCCGTACCCCGTCACTCAAGACGACGTTTCGACTCCCCTCCAACGGCTGGAGGTGGAGCAGATCACTGGTCATCAGTCGGTACGGGGGCGAGGTGGCGTCATCGCGGTGCTATACAAGACGCATTGGGCGGGACTCTCCGAACCGTCCTGGGAGCGGGAAATGGACCTTCACCTCTCCCGCTCCCACATCTTGCGTTATTAGGCCGGAACCCCGGACCAGCACCGCCAAACCAACCGCCTTTACCGCCGAATGCGGATCGGGGCGGCACAGCGTGAGCTCTCCCGCAACAACGGGGAACGTTTCCTAGCGCTGGGCTACGCCTGTGTTCCCCGCACCGATTGGCTCCGTCGCTACCACGACACAGTACTCCCTAAGGGAGCCCACTTTTGGTACAAGCGAGACGATGGTTTATGGTGGCTAGGAAAAATCAGCGCGAGCACTACCGAGGACAAGGTATACCTGGTCCGCTTTATGGACGACCCGGGACCGATTAAACTCCCTCTTCCCCCGGCGCGCTACACGACTTCAACGGGAGCCGTACGAGGCTCTTGGTGCTTGCAAGTTCACATCGCCAGTGCGTTTCCTCGGGGAATCCAACGTAACGTAGACGAATCTCGAGGCGCGGCCGTGGCCAGTTGACTTCCAAGCCACCACCGCTTCTCGATAGTTCTTCATTTTTTTGAGGTATGAGTTTTGCGTCTTTGTCTTTGGGTCGTTCGTAGTGTCCTGAGGGTCTTCATCGAGTTTTGGGGCGGTTCTTTCCATTTTTTTTCTCTTTTCTGTCCTGCCGAACCCCCTGCTCAGTGCCGGGTCAGGGTTCGGGTAAAACGCCGCTATCTGAGGCGCAGGGCTGTCGCCTTTTTGTCATTGTTCAAATTCGCCCTGCCGACGCCCTCCTCAGCCCAGAGCCGGGGGGCGACCAGTGTACGGGTCTGTGTGTCTTCTTTTATGTTTTGTGTGTTGTATTTGTTCTGCTTTGTTTTTTTTTTTTTCGTCTAAACACTTCCTCCCCTAGCGGGGCTGTAGGTGTTGACACCTTCCATCCCGGGTATTCGTCGTTTCCTCGTCTAACCCCCCGCCTTGCCGATGGCCCGCGGGAGGTTTTTCGCATGACTTCTCCCTTGTATTAGCGCCTGTGTGCCCCTCTATATCGACGAGGGCTCGCCTCGCCATAGTACCTTTTCTGTGGTTGGTTTACCGTAGAGCCTTTCCTGCCCCCCCCCGCCACACCGGCGGCATGCGGCAGGTTCTAGAGCCTTTTCTGCCCCCCCGCCACGCCGGCGGCATGCGGCAAGTTTTTGATGGGTGACTATTGCCTTGCTGTAGGGTCTGCTTTTCTTTCTACTGCTTTTCTTCGCGTGTTCCTGGCTCCATAGCCAGACGGTTAGAGGTGTGGGAGTGGGGTTTAAGGAGCCGCATCTTCGACTCATGGTCTAGTTCGTAGAACCGGAGTTTCCCCGAATCTCCCATATTTCTGCATATGCGACTCATCAGGGTGGGCTAGTGTTAAGATACGGCCTCGAAAGGCCTGTAGGTATCCGAATTTGAGATCATTTGGATGGGTTTCGTATGATAAGGTTGGCGGTTTATATTCGGGGAAGTTAGGAATTAGATCGGAGGCACGCGCCTCCGATCTCAGAAGCTATCCCGGGCTCTGGTGGAAACGAATAAAGCTACATCTCTACGAAGGAACGAAAGTGAGTACTCTCCGAGGACCTGCTCAATTGGCAGACCTGCAGGGGGCACTCTGTGTCCCCACTCTTTAATTTAACAAGATACGGCCTCGAAAGGCCTGTAACTATGCGAATTTCAGATCATTTGAATGATTTTCGTATGATACGGTTGGCGGTTTATATTTCGGAAAGTCAGGAATTAGATCGGAGGCACGTGCCTCCGATCTCAGAAGCTATCCGGGCTGTGGTTGAAACGAATAAAGCCACATATCTACGAAGGAACGAAAGTGAGTACTCTCCGAGGACCTGCTCAATTGGCAGACCTGCAGGGGGCACTCTGTGCCCCTACCTTTAATTTTTCATGTGCCGTCGACGGCAGGGCAAAAAAAACGGTTCCTGGCTCCATAGCCAGACTCTTAGAGGTGTGGGAGTGGGTTTTGAGGAGCCGCATCTTCGACTAATGGTCTAGTTCGTGAAACCGGAGTTTCCCCGAATGTCTCAAATTTCTGCATATGCGACTCATCAGGGTGGGGTAGGGTTAAGATACGGCCTCGAAAGGCCTGTAACTATCCGAATTTGAGATCATTTGGATAGGTTTCGCATGATAAGGTTGGCGGTTCATACTCGGGAAAGTTAGGAATTAGATCGGAGGCACGTGCCTCCGATCACAGAAGCAATCCAGGTCTCTGGTGGAAACGAATAAAGCTACATCTCGACGGAGGAATGAAAGTGAGTACTACCCGAGGACCTGCTCAATTGGCAGACCTGCAGAGGCACTCTGTGTCCCCCACCTTTAATTTAACACTTAAAGGATATACATGATAAACTGGTGCATTCTTCCAAAACCGTCAGATTTATCCCCTTGAAGGATTTACAGTTTCTACGAACAAATTAGCCCCCCCCCCCCCCCCCCTTCCCCCCCCCCGCGCCCCTTTTGATCAAAATCATGCCCCCAAACCCTAAAAAACTCCGCCCTCCCATTACCGGTTATTCGGCTTACAGGATTTACATGATAAACTGGTGCATTTCTTTTGACGTACAGCTGTCATATTATGTTCCCGTCAGTCCGGGTTTTATAATCTCCGCGCAAAGACTGACTAACATCACCCTGTCGACCCTGATAGCTACACTGTAATTGCAAGGGGAGTCGCCGACCTATATTCTTGTTGAGGACACACAACCCGTAATATACGCGATCGGAGTATAACACACAGCTTGCAAAGACGAGTTTCGGCAAAATATTCGATCTCGCAGCTGGAGTGTGTTTTTATATTCATACTAAATCTAGGTTGGATTTTTCTTTGGAAAAAAAAATGTTTAGTTCACGTGTTCCATGTCTTTTATTTTCTTTGTTTTTTGCGATGGCGAAGAATATACTGCGTAGTCGAGGTACTTCATGTCTAGATATAGTATGTGTTTCAGTATGGTGTGTTGGTTTATGCTTGTGCACAAATCTGATTTACTATGTGGTATTTTGTGTAGCATCTTCAGAGATGCGGGGGAGCCTATGGTTCACCGAATGGATACAATAAAATTAATTTGTGGTCCCTGTTCCCATGATTAGCGTCACCACGTGAGGGAGTGGGAAAATCCCCTGAGTGGCAGTGCACTTGCCTGCACTTTCCTTTCTTCTATCGGTACATTAACACCTCTTTTCTCTTCCCAGCCCGATGACGCTCCGGATTTCGTTGCTGACTCCCGTCTCCAGGAGCCAGCCTGTGCCCTTATCAATTGGGCCTATGCCCTTATCACCTGGGTTAATCCATCATCCTAGCAAGATTGTACGACTAGATAACCGGTGCTAGAGGCTAGGGCAAAATGGACCCCAATATCGGAGCCAACCTGCTTGAAGAAGAACGCTGTCGGCTTCATGAGATATTTGATGATCCTATATCAGGGGTAGGACGCTAGGAAACTACCCGGCGAGAAAAAAAACGACCCTAAAACCAGGGAGACCAGCCCACGGGGAAAGCCGTTGGGTCACTCGAGAACCCCACGCATCAATGAATGGGTGACAAGCCCATTGTCAGAGGGCTACATGAATTACTCGGGTGCTTTGCGGCAGGCCATAGCGGAGATGCCCCCGAAGTGCGATCTTTCAAGCTGGGACTATCAAACCTAGCTGGCGTGCTCTGCTTGAAAAAAGGAATCGATCCAACAATACGGAGTCGAATTACAAAGGCGAGCATTCGAAATAGTATGTGAGTTGCAAGACCAACGAAACGCCGCCGAGGCAAGCCGTGCACAAAAAGAAGCACGAGCAGAACGGAAGGGAGCACAGGTCAAAGAGAGCCATTCCTCACAATCTAGCTAGACCCAGATGCAGCAGTTATCGATCGAGAACTCCGCAAGGTCATTGGAGCACCAGCCTGAACAGCAGAGGACGTATTCGTGCCCGGTGACATGGACCTCTGACCGCACGAAGCAAGAAGGGCGATTCGATCTTTGGGGGGAGGAGGAGGGGTATATTTATAGGATGAGCTGAGCTGGGAGACGACGAGCAATGGCGGAACGACATGGTGGTAGCTGGGCTATCAATAGGGATGGTGGAAAAGCAGCAGCAGGGATCGTCGCCGCCGGCCTGGCCTGACGAAGACGATGGTACCGGTGGAGAAAAGCCGATATCGTCCGCGCCGACGGGGCGTTGATCGGGTAAGCATGTGACGCTCTCGTGTCGGGCTATCAATGGCAGTATGCACCATCAGACCGGCGATGCACAACGTGGACGGATATTTCAAGACAGTGGGTGCGCAGTGGGGGGGGGGAACATGAGAGGCAGGAGAAGGATTGGGAGAGTGGGAGGCATGGTGCTGGATTGGGTTTGGGCTTCTTCGCGGGACATGGTGAGGAGCATGGGCGGCGGAGACGGCGCTGCCCGCTACGAGAGCATCTGCGCGAGAAAGAGAAGATCATTGCCTGCGGCAAGAGCACGTGTTAAAAATGCACGTATTTTATTCAAAATTTTGCTGCCTTGTAGGTTCGGGGTTTGGCTCGGTTCTTCGTTGGGTATTCAAGTCGGTATTGTGCGGCAACGAGCGTTCAGGCTAGATATGTTAAAAATGGGTAGTTCACGGCCAGCCATAGTTCCATGTGTTCCCTTTCCCCACCGTGCCTGCCCTTGATGCTCCCTCATCCTCGCTGCGTGCTCACCCTCAGTAGCCATATAGCATGATACTCTTGTGCTCTCCAATCGGGCACTCTTACAAAGGTGGCGTTACGACGTTTCGGAGTTGGAATGAAAGTATTATTATTTGTTCCTGTTACGGAACGTTGGTGACATGAATACTCTGGTAGCTAGTATTGATATCTGCCACCAGGTCCCAGGTAACATGCCAACTATTATTGTTTGCGCGAGTTACAAAAACCAGAGGTGATGGGTGGGGTGGCGTGTGTTTTTCACACACAGCTCAATTTTCAACCCCACTTGGTGTTATGCCGGCATTAATACCTTTGCATTTTGCTTTCGAAATAGTAAAATAATATTGCGCACCCCCCGCTCGGAGCAAGGGGGGCGCAGAGAGGGGCAGGCCCCCGAAGCTGCTTCAACAGCAGCCGCACGCCATCGTCCGTAGCCCTGAATCAACTCCCATCCCAACTCGCAATATCGAGCTTTCGACGCCAGTCACCACGTATTACTGCACTGCTGTGGTACTCAGTACAAACGCACGCAAGACACATCTAACAAACATATCGTGTATTATAGAAGCACCCATTACATATACATGTATTTTAATTTTATATGTGACCTAAACCTCTTGGAAACCCTCCCCCTCCCCCCCCCTCCTCATTTTTTCCTCTCCTCCCTCTCTCTTGCTCAAACGCCCCACCTAATAATATCGAAATCCATCAGAGTAATAAACACTTCCACGCCCTGGATATCACCTCATTATCTTTTTAAAGTAGTCCATGCCGCTGCGGCAATTCCCCCCGCCCCCAACGCCCCCCCCTTCCCCACCACCCGCACCATCGCCTAGATATAGCACCACGCGTATAGCAAACCCCTACATCTATGCGACCTAAAGCCCCCCCCCCCCCCCCACACACACACACATTCCTATCCCCTCCCCAACAGGAAGGATTTATAGTTTCCACACACAAGTTTACATGCCCCCACTTGTCCCTCCCCCCCTCGTCCCCTCCCGCCCCCATTTTGATCAAAATCAGGCCCCCACGTCCTTCAAAACTCTGCCCTCCCCTGACCGGTTACTCGACTTACCGGATTCACTTGATAAATGGGTGCATTTCCTTCCACAGCTGTCGAGTTTTGCCCCCCTCAGGAACGGGTTTCATAGTGTCCGCGCACAGACTGACTAACATCACCCTGTTGACCCTGTTATCCTCAGTGTAGTTGGAAAGGGCGTCGCCGACCTATATCCTTAATGAGGACACACAACCCGTAATTCGCGCGATCGGAGTGTCACACACAGGTCGCAAAGATGAACTTCGACAAGATCCTCGATCTCACAGCTGAAGTGTATTTTCATTTTAATTGTATATTTATATACGCTGCGGCCAAGCAGTAATATTACGGAAAACTCTTTCTCTCCCGCAGATTCAGATTGCGCTAATACCGAGCTAGGTGTGAAACTAACAAACCACTGCGTCTGCTTATTAGCACTGGTTATGACACAAACACCTGGACTGCATAGTGCAAATTCCATATGAGGAAGAAATGGACGCAGCTCCAGCGTGGAGACAACATGCGCGCATGTTCCCGACGCAACGTAATTGAACCGACATCGCACGAACGCCTGCAATGCATAATGCAGCTTCCCGACGAAAAACGGCGCTCCTCCATCTTGAAGACGTGCGCGCACCACCCTGATGACATATACAGGGACCCTGAGCACCACACATGAATTAAAAACCAAAACGCGCAACCTACGACACCCAGGCGGCTGGACACCGCCCTTCGGTACGTTTCGCTATCAGCAACGAATACTCTGCCCTCGTTGCTGCAACCGCCTCATTTCCCCTCCACTGACTCCCTCAAAAGCACGGGCAGGTGGGTGGAAGATCAGCCAGTCTATCACACCTTGAACCTGTCTCGCTGACGATGCTTCTTTCTTTTCTACGTGATTCTCTTGCTCGATAGGAACCAGACAGACTTGTCCAAGGTTCCCTTTGCTATACCAGGACAAGTACAAGTAACCATCCGCGTTGATATCATTTGGCAACGTGCTATAACCCCAAACTTCTTCCGTACATACAAAACCCTTCTTTTGTCGTGTGTCGATAATAATGCGCTTTGTATTTTGCTTTATAGTTGTATCATATTAATGCGCATCCCCCACTCGGAGCACGGGGGGCGGAGAGAGGGGCACGCCCCCGGGGCTGCTCCAACAGCAGCCCCATGCTATTGTCCCGTAACCCTGTGTCAAATTCCATTCCAACTGACCATGTTGAGGTTTGGACGCCAGCCTCCAACAATGGTAGCTGGCTAAGCTCACGGACGCATGGCGTTTCCCCCCTAATCATTTTTGATGTACGCTATAATGCACGTGTTAAGATTCAACCTCTCATTTCTATCCGCCTGGTACAAATAATAAGGTTGCGTACTAGCTGAAGTAGTCACGTCGACTTCTACCGCTCCAGATTTGGAATGGGGTAAACTTGCCCCAATCTGTACCTTGCCCCGGCTATATCCCGTTAGCCATCTCCTCCTGAGCCATTACGTTTTCTACCCAGCTGGCATCTTTTCCGTGGCTACGAACGTACGCCTCATACGCATCAGACTCCCACCGGCCCTCCTGTTGCAACGTCTAGGGAAGGCACCCCCTGCTGACGAGTGCGTTGCGCCTCCAATCCTAAGGGAGTGCAGAGCGTACTCATCCGGAGGCACCCCCTGATGACAAGTGCGTTGCGCCTCCAATCCTAAGGGAGTGCAGAGCGTATTTATCCGGAGGCACCCCCTGCTGACAAGTGCGTTGCGCCCCCAATCATAAGGGAGTGCAGAGCGTACTCGTCGGCCAGCACGCCCGCCAACGCAACCACTCTTCGCGGGGTTACCGTCGCTAGCTGCTTCGTCTACATGGACCATCTACCACCACCACAGAATTACGCCACAATGGGAGCCGACGAGGGCAAAAACAAATATCAAGGCATCAACTCGAGCATACGATCGACAGCACCGCCACCGGCCCCCACGGGCCTAGGTGAACCCGCCCTAACGCGCGAAACGACCGCCCCTTTGCGCAACTGGTCGCCCTTAGACCCACGAAATGGAACCTCGACCTGGTCGGCTCTCGGCCATTGCGCCACCCCCAACTGTACCCGAGCGCGAAAGAAAGCCACGTCTGCCCGCCGTAAACAATACGTCTCGTGGATACGCGACCGGGTTTCCGCGAGCATTTCGGACGCGCGGGTCAAAAAGCAAAACTACGCACACAACGCAAGCCACAACACGCGCCCCCCGTTACGACAAGCAGGGATCAAAGTTTCGCCAGCAAGCCACGTAGCCCACGACACGGGCCGACGCACGGTCGCCTGGTCATCCACTTTCGCATCCGAGCGTGCCGCACCTTTGAGGGCGCTCGTGATGACGGGGTGTATGGTGTCGAGCTCGAAGCCGCGTGAAACGCAATGAAAAAACTTGATGGCCGACAGATGGCTTTCGATGGTCGCCGACCGCAGTTCCTTGGTAGAAAACGCGTACGCTACGTGCTCAAAAAAATGCCACACATTGGTCACACCGTCAATGCCGCGATCAAGGAAGACGGGAACACCAGAACGTACCCGAAAGTCTATCCATGCTCCAAAATACCCCAAATAAACTCGTTCAGTCGCGGCCGCAACGGCGTGTCGCATGAGTCCGACGCCAACACCGACGTACAGAGAGAATTGCCGATGGTCTCCAGTTCCCGAACCTGACACTGGGTGGTGGGACGAACGGCGCGCAAATGATCAAGAACGGAGCCGCGATCCCAGCGAGAGATACGGTCGGCGGCAGCGTTGTGGATACCACGCACATGCGTTGCCTCAAAATGTATCCAGATGACACTTCGAGAACGCCGAGGAGACGCATGAGGGCACTGGAGCGCGGTTTCCAGCCTCCCCGACACCGCCGCACCCAATGCACGGCGGCCTCGTTGTCTCCTCGCAACAAAGCACAATCTCCCGTCGCTGACGGTCGATCGGGACACGAAGACACTAGGACAAATGCCGACACAACCATGCCCAAAGTTCAAGAACGTTGATAGATAAGTCGTCCATGCCGCGGACGGACTTACTCGAGCAGCAAAACCGTGACCGTTCCTTGGCTGTGAGATTATAGCGCCAGTAAACACCGGTTTCGAGACAATATTCCCCGACGGTGGTTTTTGATGCGTCCGAGATCAAGGCACGTTGTGCCGGGGGCTCCAGCAAATGATACATCGGCGCCGACAACACCCTCATGCGAGTGTCAACACCTTTGTCAACAAACCACTGCCAGAACTCGAGATCCGCATGGAACTCGGGCCCGCCGCCCCGTACTGGCCATTCGGCCAGCGAAGTGATCACCGGCTGCGATTCGCGGCATCCTAACCGAGGCATGAAGAAAGACCCAAGACGAACGGCAGAAAAGATGCGCATGAGGAAACCCGCCAGCTGCGACACCTGCTTCGCTGAAGCATAGGCGCGAGTCGGGGGCCACTCCGCTAAAAGCAATCGCAGCTTCAGGCGCTTATGTGGCGGCGCCGTCACCGCAAGCGTCTCTGTATTCACCAACCAGCCCAGCTTTTCGAGACGTGTGTCCCAGATAGTGATTTCGCTGGCGGACAAAAGAGCACGGTCGGACACGCCACGTACGCTCAACAAGTAAAAGTGGTCCGACGACAACGACTGCTCAGCTTGCATACAGCGACGATTGTCCGGCCACCACTGAACCTTGACAAGAATGCCATCGTCTACCTAATGCCACACGAAACAACGACTCCCGGCGTAGCCCCCCCTACCGGAAACGGCTAGACAATAGCGAGGGAGGGACCTAACCGAACCTTCCCGGGGCGGAGCAAGGAGGACATTTTCGACGGCAGCCATCCTTTGTGGGGAAACGGCCGCATCTTGAAACGTAGAGTGGGTGTGGGCATGTTCTAGCGCAGACGCCATCAGCCCCTAGAACCCGGTGCTATTACGCGTCCCGAATTGCAAGCGAAGATCCACAACTACGTATTTGCCCATCGCGTACCCAAACACCGGCGCCTGTAGGGGGTCAACTAAGCCTTGACGAAAAGCATCTAACACATCAACGCGGCAACTAACGATTCTATCTGTAGAACCATGCATCTGCCGCAAAACCAACACCCGTAACAACACATCCCAAAGCACATGACGTAGCTCGAACGAGGGGGCGAAGGAAAAGTCGGTATCTTCTTCAACGCTGGAGTGGCCGCCCGCACAGGCAAACGTGAGATCGTGAATGATGCGAAACTTAGGCTTAATTAAGCACGACGGCCAACGGCGAAACACTTGAACGCCGAATATCAGACGCCGAACTTAATTTAAACACCAAAGCCCGACTGTGCAAACGTCCGCACATAAAGTTCGGTGAACAGCAACGGCATGGGGGGCGACGCTCGGGTGGTTACCGTATGCACGCTGAGCAGTCAGATAACCCCCCGGCGCAACACACACCGAGGAGCCCGGAGCCAAAAAGCGGAGCAACTGGTCAACACGAAGGAAGTTCTGGACGGTACCAAACCAATGACGAACGATGTGAAGATGAATATGTGGGGCAATGCGAGCGGTTCCGACAGCAGACGCGATCAACTTAACGCTGCAAGCACAGACACGCAAAAGAGACAACCCCGCATTGGCAACCACATCGAGATTCGCAGAACCTGTTGACGATACGCGTTACGCTATTCTTCGCGACACGCCACGCCTCAACCACCGAATCCAACTAGGCGTGCGCGCGCTCGCCGTCGGTCGAGCCGTGTCCGCACCCCGAGTGAAATTCGGAACGTCGTACACCTTCGCTTTGGCTAACTGTATTTACGCGCGCGACCGATAAGGCAGTTCCTACAATCCCCGCCGAAACGAAGGGACACGCACGCGCGCTTTCCCCATGTTTACTTCTATTGCCGAAAACGACGGATTCGCGAAAAACGAGTACACGCTTGCGCCCAACGCCTCCTTCCTCTGCCAGCGCTTACAACGCACGCCCCTGGAACCCCCCCGTGACTCCGCGGACTGCCGGTACTTTCGGCGCTCCGCCAGCCTTGACCGTCGACGCACCCGCCCCACCAACCGCCAACGTCCCAGCCGCGCCCCCGAGGGTGGACCCAACATGCGGCCGCCACTCTCAATTGTTGACACAGTCACTACATGCACCGCCGGCGCCGCAGCTGCGCCCGCAAAGGTTGGCCCCACCTGGCGGCATGGCCCGTGTGTTCATCCAGAACCAAAACTAATGTCTCTACCGCCGTCGCCCCCCCTTCTTTGCCCCCCGCGAAGAGGACCGCACGTAGCCACAACGTCTGCGACCCTCCGCCCGCTGCCGCCACGCTTCCACCGCCTTCATACCTGCAAGCGGGTGAAGATGGCGAGGATACCGAGGCCGCGGGGGCCTCGTGCAGGAACGTACACGGAGACCAGTTCCACTTACCGGTGCCCGCGAACATCCGGCAGGCCTGGAGGAGACTTGAATTGGCCTTTTTCTTGGATCCGGGCGACTCAGCGGGGTAACCGTTGGGCTTCCGCTTGGTGGGCCTGTCTGCACTGAAACCGATGCTGCTGAGCACGAGCCGGAACACCATACCCCCGCCGCGACCAAATTCGAGAGAGCGTACGAACTCGGGCATGGGTGGGTATAACACCGTACCAGCTGGGGGAGGGACAACAGCAGGGAAAGGCCGTTGCGCAGCCCCCGTGAGTTCGCTCATCTACAAAGCGATGTCGCGGTTGACCATATCACACAGCACTGCATGCGCGTCCGGGACGGGCAGCATACCGTAGTTGCTGAACGTGTGTGCACGCAGGTCCATGACCGCCACTGTGAACGCGTCGCCAAGGGCGTTGACCCGCGCCAGACACGGGACATCGTCGGCGAGCCCGGGCGAGGGACCTACATGAAGAATCGCAACGATGGCCAATCTCAAAAGGTCGAGACGGTCGGAGACCATGAGTGAGTGCCCGATGGGCCCGTCCACGCGGGGCCCATAAGCTCCGACGTCAAAGGAGCTGAAGGACTGAAGCTGGGATGCGACGTTGGCTGTCACGTAGATGGCCTCCCCCAAGAACGGTTGCAAGTCAGCGAGATAGTCCCCGAGGTTCGGGGGGATACGCCCTCGGATAATCCACAGCTTACTAGCTTTGTTGACCTTGTTCCAAGTGATAATTTCGGTAGAAATTTGTGCTTTTTATCGCTGCCGTTCCTGAGCGTCGCCGTAGTCTCGGGAGGCTACCCGACAAGAGTTGTTCTTCACAAACTGGCGAAGGATAATGTCGGAATTAGCTACCTGATCAGCACAGACCGCCGCTACTTCACGTGGGCAAGACGTGGTAGCAGATATCTCGGCAAATGTTTCGTCAAGGCGCGCATGGACCGGTGCAAATTCATCCTCAACCTGTCGGGCCCACTTCTCCACGTCAATGTGCAACGCCGCACCGACCGTTCTCGCCCCGGGGGGGGACCCCGAGCCCGCGAGTGCTGCCGCTGCCCGGACACGCAGAGTAGCCTCGGCCTCAGCGCTGGCGGCGGCAGGCGCCGCAGCATCCGGCGAATCACCCATCGCCGAAGAGACAGCCCGCAGCGCTCGCCACAGCAGTAGTCACACCGAATTATCACAACGTCAGTCACCACAGCAGTCTCAGCGAAGTCTCACAGCAGCAGTCACAGCGAACCTCGGTTACAGCAGAAACCAGCCAGTGTATCACACCTAGAACCTGTCTCGCTGACGATGCTTCTCTCTCCTCTACGTGTTTCGCTGCAACCAGACATACGGATCCAAGGTTCTCTTTGCCATACCAGGACTAGTAAAAGTAACCACCCGTGTTTATGTCATTGGTCAACGAGCAATAACCCCGAACTCCTTCCGTACATACAAAAACCTTTTTCCTCGTGCCTCGCTAAGAATACGCCTTAGCACCTGGTATGTGAAGTTGATATGTGTTGGTTGACGTACATTGCTGGTAGGATGGTTGGTGAAAAATGAAATTGAGAAAGGACATATTTGCTTCGAGCAGGTAGAGTAGGTAGGTATGTATGACGAATGCTGGCTTCCAGAGCTAGTTGAAGAAGCACATCTCCTATTCAAAGTGTCCTGTAGTACCAACGCGTGTTGCGAGGTTTGCATGGACTAAACCGAAGCGAAACTGGTGGGACAAAATGTGGCTTGTCTCCGGAGAAGAGGAGTTTTATCTTAGCTGATTTTTTGTTGGATCAAACATAAATGGTCGAAAGCGATGCCCTTACACTTTGATTGAATTTAAGGATCCTACTTTTAGTCTGCATTAATCTAGGATGAAATGAGTATTATCATGACAGTTGTCACGAGCGGGAGAGATGCAGGATTCACTATGCACTGTAGGGTTCACTATGTGCTTTATCAATGTCCGAAAATCGAACTCGGGTCTGCGTTGATACTATGCTATTAACAATAATTATACTTTTCTAATTTTGCCTGGGGCATTTCGCAGACGAGAGTATTTATTATACCACCAGAATTTTGCTTCATCGAAGATTTGGAAGTAAATTACGTTGAGGGAACAGCAGTATTTATTAGATTTTTTGGAGTAGTGGACGACGAAAATTGATACCTGGTAGTTTGCTTGACCGAATGCTTGGGAGTATGACAATTTGAGGTGAAATGTTAGTGGTTTCGGGGTTATTGTAGGCTTGATGTATTGAATCAAAATGGAGAGTTTGTCCTTCTGGTTATACACGCATCAGTCCAACTGCACTCGTGATCGCCCATATTACGAAAAATAAATATACGCTCCAGCTGTGAGATCATATATTTTGTCGAAACTCATCCTTGCATACTGTATGTAATACTTCGATCGCGCGTATTACGGTGTATTCTTATCAGCGATTTCCATTACACTAACTGCGGTTTAATTCCGCTAGCTACGGCGTTGGGTATCAATATTCAGGCTTTTGGAGCTGACGCAGTATTGCTTTGAAATTGAGGTTGGATATTTGCGGCATGCACCTTGTTCGAATACGCAAGGTTCGGATGGTGCCCTTCGGATAAACGTTATTATGACGTGCACACAGGCAGGGGGAATGTTGGTTTATATGTTAGTTTATTCCTGTGCACAAGCCTGATGTATCATGTGTATAACTGCAAAAATCTACGGAGATGGCAGAGTAGAACTATTGATATGATTGGAGGTCCCAACCTTCGATTTGTTCGAGTTGGTCGTTACCATGACGTGCACACAGGCAGGGGGGATGTTTGTTTATTTGTTTATGTCCGTGCACAAATCTGATTTACGATGTGGTATTTGGTGTCGCATCTTCGGAGATGCGGGGGAACGAATGGATTCCCGAACGGATAAAATATATAAAAGAAGTGGTCCCTGTTCCCATGATTATCGTCACCACGTGAGGGAGTGGGAAAAACCCCTGAGTGGCGTTGCACTTGCCTGCACTTCCCTTTCATTTTTTCAGTACTTTATTACATATTTTCTATTTCTTCCCTCCACTCAGGCCGATGATGCTCCGGATTTTGTAACTCCCGTCTCCGCGAGCTAGCCTGTGCCCCTAACATCTGGGTTCATCCATCATGGTGGAAAACACAAATGGTTAGGTGAGTTGTTCCATTTTTAAATCTGAAAAAAAAAATGGTTTGGGAAAAAAACTGGTTTTGTCAGCTGCTTAATGTATACTTTTGTTTGAAAATTTGTGTCTCGGGATGGTAAAGGAAACTCTGGTTAGTCGAGTTATTACATTTCTAGATCTGGTATGACATGTGTTTCGGTATGATGGTGAAAAAAAAGTTGTTATCTGAATTGTTCCATGTCCAAATTTAGTTGGAATTTTGGTGATGGAAAAATACAAACGGGTTACTGTAGCTCAGTTGTTTCATGTCATTTTTTTCCTGTTTTGTGTTTTGCGATGGTGAGAAGAAACTGGTTAGTATTGGTTGGGCAATTTCATGTCCAAATAGGGTTTGGGTTTCGCCCGAAGCATAGTATTAGTACACTCCAGCTGTGACATTGAACATTTCATTGGAACTCATCTGTGTAAGCTGTGTGTGATACTACTCCGATCGCGCGTATTACTGGGTGTGTGTATAGGTCGGCGATTCCCCTTACAACTGCATTGTAGCTCGTACGAGGGTCAACAAGATGATGCTACTTCATGTGTGCGCGAAAACATCATCAGACAGCAGTGTGTAGCATGCACCGTTTGTTCAGTATATCCTGTAAGTAGTCGTATGGCCCGTGAGAGTAGAGGGGCGGGTATAAGGGGGGATATGTCGCATAGATCGGTTGGAGCTTACTTTACACGTAATTATTGCATTGGTAGTAGTGGTAGAAGTAAGTGATGGTAGGGGTGGCGGGTAAGGCGGAGAGGAGGGGTTATTTGAAAGTTGAAGACCGTATAATGGAATTGGAGCTGGCTCGAAAGGTGGAGTGATGATATCACCTGTCGGGTCGCGTTTATAACTCTGGCGGATTTTCAGTTTTAGTGGGGCGGACGGGGAGAGAGGAGGGGGTAAGCGGGGGAGGGGGGGGGGGGATGGGGGGTGAGGGGCGGGAGGCGGGAGGGGTGGGGTGTCGGGGTGCAGGGATTTGTTCGCAGGGGGGAGGTGGTGCGCAAAATATCCTACCTGTATGCTAAATACAGATAGATTCTCACGATTAAGGAACATCTTAGAGGTAGATTGGAGCAAGCTTTACGTCGTGTTGTTTGCAATTTAATGGTGCAAGTACTGGTCGTTTTTGAAATCCGTTTATGATAACTACTACGAATGGTAGTTTTGGTACTTATGGTATGCTGTTGTGTTGTTTTTTCGGTGTGTGCCCAGGTGCAATTTGAAAATTGTCTAGAAAAAAATACGATGGTGCCACCTGAGCCATACACAGCCATTGGGGACCTTAGCCTTTAGGGTACACCTGCCGTTCATCGAACAGCCATGCCTGGTTATGTGTAATCGGACAACCATTCCTGGGGATCTACTTGATAAGCAAACTATTGATGTATATATAAATTGTAAAATGTAGGTACACTTTAGCTGTGAGATGGAAGATTTCATCGAAACTCATCTTTGCATGCTGTGTGCGATATATAACCTAAATGGGTTTGATCCCCTCCCCATCCCCCTCGCTTTGTTCTCACCCGGCGCCCCATCGAAAAACAAAATCTGCCAGAGTAATAAAACCTACTTGGTGGTTGATGTCCCATCATTACATTTTTAGCCACCCATGCCGTGGCTGCAATTCATACCCCCCCCCCCCCCCCCCAAGCGCCCCCACGTTCCCCACCACCCACACCATCAAGCTCTTAACTGATATGCATGTATGCGACCTGAAGTTGTTGGAATATCCCCTCTCCCCCCCATTCGAACACCCCGCCATTTCTTCGCCGGTTGTACGATGAACAGGATGTACATGAGAAACTGGCGCATTCCTTCCACAACCGTCAGATTCGTCTCCTCAATGGTTTTATCGTTTCTGCGCACAGATTGAGTTGTCTCCCCCGCCGCCCCCTGCCCCCCGCTCCCCGCTCCGTTTTGTTCAAACGCCCCACCAAAAATTCAAATCTGCTAGGGTAGTAAACACCACCAGTCATTGGTATTACCTCACTACTTTTCTAGCCATCCAGGCCGCAGCTCCAACTTATGCCGCGCCCCTCGTCAAGGCCCCCGCCTTCCCCATCACCCGCACCATCGCCTAGACCGGGCACCGCGCGAATAGAAAGCCCTTACATCAATGCGACCTAAAACTGTTGGGAATCTCCCTCTCCCCCTGCACCCCCACCCCTTCAAACACTCCGCCCTCTCCGCACTGGTTGTACGACTTACAGGGTACACATGATACACAGATGCAATCCTTCCACAACCTTCAGATTTGTCCCGTTAAAAGGTTTATAGTTTCCACGCACATACTGATCTTCCCCGCCACCCCCTTTCCCCCCGCTCGCTCTTGTTCAAATTCCGGTCCCTATACCCCTAAACGCTCCGCTCTCGCCTCACCGGTTTTACGACCTAAAGGATTCATTTGATAAACTTATGCATTTTATTCCACAGATGATGTCAGATTTAGTCCCCCTCAATAACGCGTTTTATAATTTCCGCGCACAGACTGATTAACATCCCCCTGTTGACTTTATAACAGGTTACACTGTAGTTCTAAGGGGATTCTCCGAACTATATCGTTAATAAGGACACACACCCAGTAATACGCGCGATCGTAGTATCATAGACAGCTTGCGAAGATGAATTTCGACGAATTCTTCGATCTCCCAGCTGCAGTGTATTGTAACTTTCACTATATATGTGTTTTGTGTTTTGATATGGAAAAACATATTGTGGGGGGAATTATTTCGTCCTTTCGGGGTCGACGGTGTTCAGTGTGGTTTGTGTGTTGACGTTTACGCTTTGTGCCCCACACCGTCTGTTCTCATAACACATACATGTTTATACGAGAGAATCGTGGCTTGGATCGTGTCCGCACGTCGCCGAAACATCAGTAACACTTCTTTACACGACCAATATATCGAAGAAGTGTAGATAAATCAACGTATACTAAGCCTTCGACAATCTACCTTTTGACTGGAAAGTACATTGACGGACGTCCGTCAAGGGTAAAGAATGTCGTCGTGACATTCACCGCCAAAAGCCCATACAGACGGCTCACTACACAGAACACAGAAAAGCCCGACATCCGTCGACCATGCTCATCACAGAGATATTCAATGAAGCTGACACCTTGTGGGGCTCTATTGTGTCACGTAAGTTGCACAATGGGATGAAATTTAGCCCCAAATTGACTCGGCTGTAACAAGTTCGTGGTTTGGAGCTTCCGTGTGAGAGTCGACACTAACGCTTTCAATATTGATTTTAAAACCTCTCATGGGACCTGAAGCTCCTCTGAGAGAATAAGGCGGTAGGGTCTCGCATTGTGATCTTGATTTCATGGCGTCAAAATTCGTTGTTTGTTTTTGATGTTTTGAGCCACGAGCAGAGGAGACGCACACCGCCCTTACGTGCTCACTCTACATCTAAACGTTTGCTCACCACCAGCTTCCATCTGCTGAGCACGCAAGTGGTTCAAACAATACCGGCTTGGGGTCGCCGACAATCCTCTTCTCTTCTTCGATTTGAAGGCTCTCTGCTACTGGCTCACCTAACCGTGGCCTGCACTCGTCTTTCAAATCGTATAGGCTGCGTGTTTGTCTGGTCATCCGAAAGCGAGCCTACGCAAGCGTACACCAGCTACGAGCTGGTACACGCCACGTGCAATGTATATACGTAAGAATATATAATACAATGCATAGTTTAATAGTCCGAACCATCTGCACAATTTCTTTAATATTCACTCTATTATTCCTAAAGGAAACCAAAATACTATACCAATATTTTAAATAGTACGTATAACATCATAGGTGTGATAATATGATCAGGACTTCCAGCGCCACATGGTGTATGTGCCGTTCCCGTGCCGTGCTCCCGTGAACGTAGGTAGGGCAGGAAATAGTCCTGCGAAAAATATTTTTTTAGTATGCGCTGGATTAGGGTGATAATTACATTGCCCGGGATCGTACGGCGTGGTATCGGAAAACCACGCGACAACTGAAATTTCGACGATGATAATCGTTTGGGTGAGAATGGAAACCAATAATTTATACGGGAACTGGTTGGGTGGGACCACAGGAACGCCATTTTCAAAGAAACGTGAATTGATCCCTATTCCCGTGAAATCCTCCAGGAATACCCCCGTGGGATTTTTTCCGATGAGTTGTCGTGCTGTGATGTACCGCTCTGAATGAAAATGTACAGACTATTCCGTCATAAATGAAAAAATCCAAGCGGTCCTTACATTTCCGGTTAAAGTCGTCGAGTCGTATATTTAAGTGCATGGCATGACATCGTACACAGCAACAGAACAACACGTGTACATAAAAAAACTGCGCCACCGGCAACCATTCTTACTGCTGCTGCTACCGCCACTATAACTTCTCCCCTACTGCTAATAACTCTTATATGTGCAGCACGTTAAACTACTTAGTGCCAGTAAAGTTAGCAATCAGTGTAGTCTAATAGGGTAGGATTTCCTCACGACGTTGGGCGCTGTTGACCCGAGGCGTCACTATTTTCGTCCCTTTGATGTTAGAGTTGTGTATGCATGGTTGACGTTCTGAAACGTGGATGGTGTTATGCTTCCCAGGAGTGACGGGCCCTCGATGGTTTGCCCAGGGGCAACTCTCGCAGTGCGCTGGCTCTGTGAGCCCCACGCAGTATGCTATCGGTGGATAGCGGTGGCGTTTCCACACCGCGCGAGGTGGCATCGACCGGAGGGGTCGACGTTTTCGTCACTGCGCTGTTGGATTTGTGCACATATGGAAATATTTCTGACCCGCGGATGTGATCTTCTCCTGACGGAGTGCGCCCAAACCTTGTCGTTGGCCCGATAATCTCACACCGCTCTGGCTGTATAAGCTCTAGCGATCAGTGGATGAGGGTGAGGTTCGCCCACCGTGCAGGGCGAGATCGACCCGGGCGATTACTGTTGCGTCCCCGGGTTGTTGGAGAGGTATAAGTAAGGAATAATGCGTTTGCCGGGGATGGGAACTTATCTTCTCCGGGTGCGGCGGAACCTCGACGTTGCCTCAGGAGAAAGCCTTGCAGCCTACCGGTTCCATGACCCCCAGCCAATCAACAACCAGTGCATAGCCTGGTGGAGTGTCAACACCGTGCAGGAAGGCATCGAACGGGGGGATCACTGATTTCCTTCCCGGGCTGTTGGAGCTGTATATTTTGTGGAAGGCTTTCTGATCCGAGGACGGGACTCTATCCTCTCCTGGCGCCGCTGACTTCAAGAGCCTCAGCCTATCAGCGATTAGCAAATGGGGTCAGGGCTTCTGCACTGTCCAAGGGGAGTGCCGACCCGGAAAGACGCTGTTATCGTCCCCACTTGGTCGGAGTTGTAGAGATCTGGAGGGATTCCTGAACGCGGAATGGAACCCTTTTCCTTCACGCCTGCGGCAGAACCTCGACAAAAGCCTAGCCTAGGACAGTTCGTTGCCTTGTGGAGATTTTCACAAGGAAAGAAAAAAATGATCATCTCCGCTCTTCTAGTAAAAAATCAAGTACCACGGCGACGTCATAATTTAGTCATTGACGTTTTTTTGTCTCGCAAACAAGCAGGCTACTGGCCCGCTAGTGGCAACCGTAACCGTTTTTTTTTCAGGTGACACGCCCAGCTTTTCCAGTAGTATCGGTGGCAGCCATGCTCGTAGCACGGCGTCAGCAGTCTTGAGCGTTTCCGGGCTGACCTCGTCGTCAAACTTCCTTACGCCCGTGTAACGTTTAGCCGCTTCTCCAGGGTGCTTGTCGATTGGCTTTTTGTAGAAGTCAAGATTATTTTCCGCTGCCTTCTTTGCGACGCCATCGACAACATCAAACGGAAGCTGCGCGCCCACCGAATCAAACCAATGGTAGTACCGTTGCAGGGGGTCAGAAATGGATTCGTCGTATCAAAATTCCATCGACTGGTGAGCTAGCAAACGGGGAAACAGAATGTGGCCAACAGCTAACCACTGACACAAAATGGGCAACTCCCTCGCGACAAATGTTTTCAAGTCTGCTAGGTTGTCATGAT
Organism: Undaria pinnatifida; assembly: GCA_012845835.1. NCBI lineage: Eukaryota > Phaeophyceae > Laminariales > Alariaceae > Undaria > Undaria pinnatifida. Next base: position 15,413,867 of record JABAKD010000008.1, on the reverse strand, counting down.
GATGGCCCAAAAGATGATAGTACGAGCTCACGACCGCTGGCCTCGGGTTCCGGAAGATGACCATTTGCAGCTAGTCCTCAGTGCTGTCGCAATTGGCTTCGTGCATGTATCGCCACAGCTCTTCGTTGCTAGTTGCATTCCTGCCATCCGCAAACTTGCAGGCTTGTTTTGTTCACCACTGATGCCCTCACTTTGTGTCAACTCGATGGAAGCGCTGTGTCTGAAAAGCACAGGCTTGTTTTTGTTCACCACTGATGCCCTCACTTTGTGTCAACTCGATGGTAGCGCTGTGCCTGAAAGCACAACGAGATTGGCGGATTGGAAGAGCACAAGCGTAACAATGACGACATTTACACGACATCGTTAGCGTTAAAGGGGGAGGAGTAGCATGTGGCGTAGCCGTTTGTGGTAGACGTCAGTGCTACAAAGTGAATATCAAGGGGGACGTTTGTTCTATTGTAGGGCATATTGCAGAAACACCATTCACCCGAAGACGACCCCTCAGTGCATCACCCCGTACACATATATCGTGCGCGCATCATGGTTAAGCACCTACAGTAGGAGGAAGGAAAGTTAGATAGCTATCCGGGTGCTCCGCTGCCTCCGAACACTAGTGCAGGTAATGGAAGCTCAACAAGAAAATGAGGAAATTCGTTAATCATATGGGAGTTTGTTGCAACACTAGGTGTTGCAGCCAGCACGAGTCAGACCACGCCTTGGTGAGGGGAGGCACGTCGGTATAAGTATGTAGTGTTCGTGGCTGACGAGATGTCTCTGCTGAGAAACCACTCGGCGACTTGTGAATAACTTTGAAGCACATCCCTGATAACATCTGCTGAAACAGATGATCGAACGACCATAAGAATAAAACGGAAAAAATATGTGGAATTTCACCTAATAATATCAGGGGTCAGTATATGTTGGTGCTGCCGCCCGAGAGGGATGAAACAGGCTCTCCAAGAACTAAACAAAGAGAAAAACGTTGAGAACAAGCTACAGGCCTTCTGTCAAGGCTAAACAATAACGGGGTTCGAGGGAATGTCGAAAATGGATGTTGTGTGGACACCTTCGAGTCGACCAAATCCCTATCTACTCTGTTATTTGTCTCATCCTGCTTCTCCCCCTTCCCCTTTGCCTTGGCCGCCACGATATAAACATGCCGTCTGCATGATCGCCTGACAACCTCTGCCAAACGCAATAGTATATGCCTAACACTTGCTGTATTTGTAAGATGTGTCTCTGTCTTATAATTGGCGAACTCAGAGCCCAACATCGGCACAGTGAAAATCATGAGCGAAAAATCGTACATTTGAGCCAATAATAATGCGAAAAAGAAGTACAGGCAGATATGTTATAATTACGGTACACCACAATAACAACCTATTACGTAGGGTATTTCGTACACATCGTCTGCATGGTCGCCTCCCAACCTATGCCAAGCTAAGTATGACCAACGAAGTGATGTAATTGAGCGCGGGTACACCAAGCATTCTTTTGAAAACACTGATGATTCGCACTTTTCCCTCTCGTGCTCAATGGTGGTCACATTTCATGACCACATCACCTCACCTGTTGTATTTTGCAACATGTATCTCGTTCATAGAATTATCGATGCCAGAAAAAAATGGTAACTGCATGGGTTGTACCCATCTCGATTGATATGATTTATGTTGCGATCCATGTACAACAACAAATAATGAAGCGTTAACACGTTGTTTACAACACCTGAAGCTTGTGTGCCATACCACATGTAACATCAAATCTTCTAGCACAATGAACAATACCAGGCAGGATATATTAATGGGTGTCTTCTTGCTATAAACGTCAGATTTGTCCCCTTTGGGGATTTATAGTTTCCGCGCGCATATTGAAGTGTCCAGACCCCCCCCCCCCGCCTCCGATCTCTCGTGTTCAAACGCCCTATCTAAAATCAAAACCTGCCATAGTAAACACTACCAGCCGGTTGTTATCGCCTCATTATCTTTCTGGCCATCTAATATGAACTCTTACAGAATAATAAACAATCCAGGCAGGTGATATAAAGGGACTTCTTCCCGCTGCAACCATCACATTTGTCCCCTTTAAGGATATATAGTTTTCGCGCAAATATTTTGAAGTGTCCCGCTCGCCCTCCCCCCGCCCCGATTCCTCTTGTTCAAACGCCCTACCTAAAATCAAAATCTACCAGAGTAGTAATCACTATCAGCCAGCTGACATCACCTCATTATCATTTTAGCCATCAATACCGTAGCTTCAATTCATTCCCCCCCCCCCCCTCCCCACCATTTATTTCCCCCCCCGCCTTTTTGTTCAAACGCCCCACGTTTTCTTCTTGCAACAACCGTCAGGTTTGTCCCCTTGATGGATTTATAGTTTACCATGCATATATTGAAGTGTCCCCACAGCCCTCCCCCCCCTGATCCCTCTTGTTCAAACGCCCCACCTAAAATATAAATTTGCCAGAGTAGTAAACACTACCGGCCAGCTGATATCACCTATTCATCTATTTAGCCATCCATACCGTAGGTCCAATTCATTTCCGCCCCCCTCCCCCCCTCCGATTTTTTTTTCCCCGCCCTTTTTTTTAAACGCCCCACCTACAATCGAAATCGGCCAAAATAGTAAACACTTCTACGAAATTAATATCACCTCATTATCCATGTCGTAGCTATCATTCATTCACCCCCCCAACGCCCCCTCCTTCCCCACCACGCGCACGATCACCTAGACCTAGCACGACGAGTATAGCAAGCCCCTACATATATGCGTAATACGCGCGATCGGAGTATCACACACAAACTGCAAAAATGAGCTTCGTCTAAATCTCCTATATCACAGCTGGAGTGCATTTTTTTAATTTTATGTGACCTAAATGTCTTGCAATACCTCCCCCCCCCCCCCCCCCCCCCCTCCCCCCCCCCCCCCCCTCCCCCCCCCCCCCCCCCCCCCTCCCCCCCCCCTCCCCCCCCCCCTCCCCCCCCCCCACCCCCCCTCCCCCCCCCCCCTCCCCCCCCCCCCCCCCCCCCACCCGAACCCCCTCCCCCCTTCTATATTCTTTCACGCTCTCTCCTCCTCAAACGCTCCACTTAACATTGAAATCTGACAGAGTAATAGACAGATCCACGCACTTGATATCACCTCATTACCTTTGTAGCGCCATCCACGCCGTTGCTGCAATTCACCCCCCGCCCCCCCGGCTGACGTCCCCTCATTCCCCAACACGCGCACCATCGCCTAGACCTAGCACCACACGTATAGCAAACCCCTACATCTATGAGACCTAAAGATGTTTATAGAAAATCTTTCGCGCCCACCCCCTCGAACGCTCTGTCCTCTCCTCACTGGTTGTACGACTTACGGGATAGGATTTATAGTTTCCACGGTACAGATTGAGCTGCCCCACCAGTCCCTACCCCCCCCCGCTCTCTCTTGATTAAACCTAGGCCCCCACGTCCTCAAACACTCCGCCCTCCCCTCACCCGTTACTCGACTTACAGGATTCACTTGATGAACTGATTCATTTCCTTCCACAGCTGTCAGATTTTGTCCCCCTCTGTAACGGGTTTATAGTTTCCGCGTACAGGTTGACTAACATCACCCAGTTGGCCCTGATAGCTACACTGTAAGTGCAAGGGGAGTCGCCGACCTATGTCCTTAATGCGGACACACAACCCGTAATACGCGCGATCGGAGTATCACACACAGCTTGCAAAGATGAGTTTAGACAAAAACTTGGACCTCACAGCTGGAGTGTATTATTTTGTTTAGATCAAACATGTATGGAATTTCAACTAACATCAGGGGTAGTAACAATGCAGTACCTGTTGGTGCTGCCGCCCCAGATGGATGAGACAGGCTCCCCAAGACCAAAACAAGGAGACAAACATGACCGACAGGCCGCAAGCCCTCTACCAAGATTAAACACTAATCGGATCAGAGGAAGCGTAGTACTCCGATGTTGTGGAGACACGTGCAAGTAGACCAAGTCCCTTACTACCCTGTCCTATACCTCCATCCTGCTTCCCCCACTCCCCCTTTGCCTTGGCTGCCGCGAACCATGGCTGCGCGGTGATTCATAATCGTTTTTCCCTCCTCGTCGTGTTCTTGGACATGAACCGTGCAGCTGCTCGGACGACGCATGGGCACTATTCGGCCGATTTCCCTCTTCATGGACCCACATGCAGTACGGTTTCAAGACCAAGCTGCAGCGAGGGATGTTCGGTGAAGCCTTCGGCAAACGGAAAAACGATGAGCTCACCAACCGGTGCTGTGTGTCAGTCCGTCGGTGGTGTACCTGGTCCCGGGAATTTTCAAAGGCTGTCTGGGCGAATCATCCGACTGGGTAATCGCCCCTCACTGTTGACGCAAAACTTCCCCAGCGAAAAATAGCATCCCTGCCGTCGTCTTGAGTGTTGTGTCGAAAACGAACATATTGTGGTGTGCACCAACTTCGAAGCTAAGCAATCGCCGATGACGTGGAGGTGACGCGTGTTACGATAGAGGTGCACCATGCCTATTCTGAGGTTCCTCACTATTGGAGCTCAAAACCATTCCCAAATCTGCCACTCTACTACCGGGTGACAACTCCCATGGCCTAGGTATGCAACAAGAATAATCATGCAAAAGTATATCTATTTTTGACGATTTAGGGTTAATGAGGCCCGTAATTAAAAAAAAAATTATAAAAAAATACTGTCGTTCAAAATAGAAATTCGGAAAAAAAGTAATAGCTCTATCGTAGCACGCGCAAGATGCAGCGACTGAAACTTGGCGCCGTGTTTTGTGCTCAAATCCGCAATGCAACTGCGTTCTGCGGGGTCTTGAACACCTCGGTTTTCAGCATGCGGACATCCGGGCTGGGGTGTGTGTCCGTCGCACCCAATAGCTCCACACAATATCGTGCGTAACATGTCCTCGTGAGTCGGGCCCGTTGATCGATCGAAATAGTGAGGTCTGCGTCCTATGACAGTTTATCAATTCAGTGTCAAAGGTACGCGTTTAACAAAATATTTGTTCTTCCTGGTGTTTATCTAGTCACGATATAGAGCTCCCCCGTTAACACCACTTGACCATTGTTCCCAGATAGTTTTGCAAACCAACTCTACGGTACCAACAACGATCTCGCCACGAATCCATCATATGCATACCCCACCAAAAATATGTACCAGTACCAATAATATAGCTACTTCACAAAAAGGGCTTCGCCGCGTCCACCTGCGGCTCCCCACATGGTCGTAATGGTTGGGGATGCATTAGGAAACCAGGAGACGCAAACGCGACAGAAACGTACTACCAAGGGGTGCAAACGAACGCTAATCATGGTTAGGTAAAGGGAAAGAGCGTCAACTGTCAAGCACACGCCCTCCCGTTTTTGTTGCCGTTCGTGCACCATCACCATTACTGTATATACGACTTATCGTATGGTGGCGGCAGGAGCTTAGGTAACAGCAAATCAAGAACGAACAACAGCATGCGCACTGCTCGTTTGTATAGATTCAAAAAAAGGAAGCAGCAGCGGCGGCAGTGAAACGACAGACGGCAAGTCGTAGAATCATAGGACTACCAAAATTGTTATGATGATAATGCGTTTTGTGCAGCAACGGCAAGCAACATCCAGAACATGAACAGAAGAATACATGTCAAGGGGGGGTCCAGTTACATTGGGGTACAGAAAAAAACACGCCGGCGGAACGTGCTCGCGCTTCACCCCGACGGCGTAAAACTTTGCTTTGACGCTTGCAAGACATCTACGGTCCATGCGCAGAATGCACACGATTAGTTTTGAGTTTTTTTGTCGGGCACCGTATCGGGGCTGGCCCGGCCGCGGCGGAAAAAGGGGCAGCATTATCCTTTCTTCGACTATGACTTGGGAAGGTATATCCCCCCAAAGGCAATAAATAACATTTTCTTACCCGTCTTGACCCCATTTTCCTCCCCTTTGACGGAAAAACATCCACCCTTCTGACCGATTATGACACCTTCAATATCGAAAACAGCGAGGACGGTACACGTCGGCGTCCAACGGCCCTAATTGGCCACCAGCGAGGCATCCAGTAGTTGCGAGTGGCTGCTATTCTTTGTCACCGGGAAATCACGGAACGACGAACAGACCAAACAAAGAAAACTCTTTAACCACGAAGTCAAACCCGAAAAAATACATTTGCTTGTTAAGAAATAGATGGAATGGGAGTACCGGAAAATAAGTCCTCCTATTTTCATGCACGTGCTACTGGGGGTGCTGCGCTCGTTGTCTCGTTGTCGGGCCGGAGGAACACCCGCGCAGATCAAAGCAGTCACAACGAAGACATCAACCAACGGTGTATACAGAAACCCCGTGCCCATGGTTGATGAAGATCAGAGCAATTGCATCCACGCATTCTTCACAGATAACGCTTTGAAGGTTGTATGATAAATCATTGAAGGATCCGACATGGTAATACACGTACTGCAACAGCTGTAGATATCTCCCTGCAGTGCCTGCCGGTTGCTGGCGTAAGTGCCTACGAACTCGCTTCGCATAGCTGTGTACAATAGCCCTTGTGCTGGATGTATAGGGAGTAGAGCCAGTTGTCGTTTTAATGTTGCCGGTACTTGCGACTGGCACATACCGGCACTATGGGGGACTGGTATAGACCAGTATCGGTGGTGCTTCTTGCGCCCTCGGTGCTGTGCTACCGATGCCCATTGTAGAATTGAGTGACCCCGCCCCCCGTCAACCGCTTGTCCACCTTGCCCGCTTATCCCTCGAAAAGAGGAACAAAAACAAATAAGCAACAAAATAGAAGGGAAAAAAGGAGAAACAAACAGATTTCACAGGCACTACATCGGGCAACCCGCAATATATAGGGTGCTGTCGTAGTGCATGCACGCACATATCGTACCATTTCACATCACATTATACATTTTTCGCGGGGTTCTCGATGATGGATAACAGAATGCACTTTCTGTTATCCTCATCAACCATGGACGCAGGTTTGCCAAATACCGGTTATATCTTTGGTATTCGTCTTCGTTGTGAATGCTCCTGTATGCGCGGGCATTCCCTCCAGCCCGACAACGACGAACCGAGCACAGCACCCCACTACCACGTCCCTGATAATAAGAGGATATATTTTCTGGTTATCCCATTCCATATATTTCCCGCAAAGTAAGTATACTTTGCCATCAATTTTCGTGACTAATGATTATAGTATTTCGTGGTTTAGCTCGTTTCCAATCCCGTCAGTTTTCAAAGATACGCAATCACAGCCACGCGCAACTACTGGATGCTCCACTCGTTGTCTATTAGGTCCGTTGAGCGGTAAAGTGCACCCATAGTCGTCGAATTCGCTTTTAAAGGTGAGATAAAAGGTCAAAAGGGGGTCATGGTCTTCTGTCAAACGGGGCAGAAATGTGGTCGAGAGAGGGTAGAGGAAGAAGGTGGTAAGTTTTATGAGGTATGTTCCTTCAAAGTTGTAGTCAAAGGGGGAATTGTGTTTCTCCCTCTCTCGCATCGGCCACGACAGCCTCAATGCAGTGCCGGGTATAAAACAATGGTGTGCGTGCGCGTGATGGTGTTGCCAGTGCGTCAGAATGCCTTTTTGAGCGGTTTAAGCCAAGGTAGATACGTTCCGCGGGTGCCATTTTCCTGTACCCCCTAATGAACGAATTACTTGGGGGCATGCCCCCCTTTGACCAGTGCGCAAAAATCTAGCTCGAGCGTTATCCGCAGTAGACTGACACGCATCCCAGAATTATTTCCTTGTGTCGACATGAACCAAGCAGATATATAGTTCTATACATATATATATATATATACCACGGGGGCTTCGCCGCGGGCGGCAGTCTGCCGCCCGCCTGGGCTCCGCGCATGCCGGTAATTTGTAACGTGCAAAGAATCATGGCATGCATTTCATGAGTATAGGAAAAAAGGTAAATCAAGAAGTACATGCGATAGCACTGCTAAGGGGTACATTTAAAAAATAACGTGTATGAACAAAAAGAACAAAGCGCTAGACACACGTGCAAAACCTCGTAGCAACAGTTTGCGTCATAGAGCACACGATGACGAGCAACAATAGAAGAATCATCCCCCGCATAACAATTGTGTACGTATACGTGTGTGGTTTCAACAACCACAGCAGGAACGGCAGCTGCGGCAGCTCGACAACTGCAAGCAGCATTTCTAGTATAATTGGCATGCACTACAGTTTAACTCTGCGTTGAGACGGCGCTTAAGGGACAAAATTTTGGGGGGTAAATATTTTTATTCAAATCAGAATACACCCCAGCTCTGAGATCAAAGCTTACGTCAAAACTCGTCTTTGCAAGCGGTGTGTGATACTCCGATCGCGCGTATCACTGTCTGTGTCCTCATTGAGGTTATATTACTCCCCTTACAACTACAGCATAGCTCGCAACAGGGTTAACGGCGTGATGTTAAATAATCTGTGCAAGGAACTGGAAAACCCGTTTTTGAGGTGGACAAAATGTGACGGCTGTGGAAGAAAATACATCAGTTTATCAAGTTCACCCTGTAAATGGTATAATCGATGAAGGCAGGGCGAGGGATTTAAGGACGTGGGCGCCGTGAACGGGAGGCAGGGGGGTTGAAAAGGAGGGGGGAGGAGGGGCAGGGGGGTGGGGGGGGGGAACAATCTGTGCGTGGAAAGTATAAAACAATAAAGTGACAAATCTGACGGTTGTGAAAGGAATGCATGACTTTATTATTTATGTCCTGGGCGTCGTAAAAACGGTGAGGGGGAGACGAAGTTTTCGAAGGGGAGGGGGGGGGGGGGGCGAGGGGGGGGGTGGAATCGAGGAGAGCGTGATGGATGGGAGGAAGATTCCTACCGCGTTAGGTCGAATAAATGTCTAGCAGGTAGGAACTTACTATACGCGTGGCGCTAGGTCTAGGCGACGGTGCGGGTGGCGTGGAAGTAGAGGACGGGGGGGGTGGTTAATTTTATCTGGAAGGCGATGTCTATTGAATGAATTGGAGCTACGGCATAGAATGATGGAAAGGTGATGAGGTGATAGTACCTGTCGGGTAATGTTCGATACTCAGGCAGACTTGGGTTTTAGGTCGGGCGACGGAATGGGGGAGGATTGTGTGCTTGTGTTTGTCGAGGGGGGGGGGGGGTACTTATTTGATGCTTGCCCCGCTGTTCGCGCACATAACTGAATATGCGGTTCCATTACTTGCTTTGATCATTTGACAATTGACCACGCATTTCGTTCGAGACGATACATCGTTCCTACTCCTAATGGAGAGACACTTTCAACATGTGGGTGCTCATTCGTTTTTTTGATGTATTACGTATACACTGATTGCTGATCCTATTCCCGTGCTGTTTCGCCGTCTGTGGCCACCATCTATCTCGTAGGATAGCGATCGATTTCTCGCTTTACTCCAGCCTATCATCTTTTTGCATGTCACGTACGTCTAATTTGGTCATCTCCTCTGAAACATTCTGTTCCTCCTTGTATATGTCACGCCATCATACTATGTGAGACATCCTCTCTATTGTTGTGCCATACGGGCACATGTGTGTATCTACGTCCTCCTCCTCCCGATCACTGGTGTATCTCTTTCATATTTCTGGTTGGTCCAGGTCCCCTACACGAAATTGCACTTTCACATTTTCGTCGTACTCCTTTGGGCTGTGCAAATACGTATTCATTCCAACATCTTCCTTCACCCCCCGTATATATCTAAGTTCTCCTCCTATTTCACCTTTTTGCTTAGCGCTATACTTTCCCTTTCTTCTACTTTTTTTTTTACTTCTGTCCTGTGCCCGTCGAACGTCTCCATATGAAATGCCCCCTTTTCGTGTCCTCTTAACCCCTTCAATATTTGTGGACTACATTATTCCAGCTTACTCAAGCTCGAAGTCGCGTTGTTTTCTCCCATACAGCACTACCAGCTCTGGCTGGCAACCCATTTTCTCGCATATTTATTACTTTATGTTGCCATTACACCTTACTTGCGACTCTTGTGTTTTGATTGGGTGCATTTGTATTTGAGCATGCTAGAATATTCTCAGCTTCTGTGATCTGCATTGTTTCCAGTTTAACGAAATTCGCGTTCCTTTGCCATACTTCTCCTCCTGCATACTCTAACTTTGGGACAATCACATTCATCAGAATACACGTTTCAATCTTGGTGTCAAGGTGCGAGTCTGTTAGGATCGCATCCATTTTGCTACTCGTGACTTACCTCTTCCAATTGATTTCGATATCTTTGAATCTCAAGAGCAGTCGTTTGAGATATTTACGCCACGGTATGAATACTGTCCGTAGTTCATCTTCTTCCCACGTCTAATTCAAATATTCCGGATGCACTTTACCTTCGTTACATAAAGCTACTACAGCGCATTTCTCACGTTCTCTGTCACCTCCGTTTTCTGGTGTACTTTAGTGTTTTCTCCATCTGTTTCTGCAATCCTTCGGGTGTTTCCAATACCCCCTCAAAAATGTCCGCAAAAAACAACCACGACACGTATATTCCCCCATCGTTACTCCTTGGTTTGCTGCTTCGATTGCTACTATAATTTCATCAATATATACATTGAATATGTTGGGTGATAGTGTGCATCCCTGTGCAACTCCTTGGATAATGTCAACTTTTTTGGATATTTCCCTGTACAGCATCACAGCACTTTTTGCACATTCCGAAATATTTTTTATCATTCTACACAGCGTTCTTCTGATCCCAATATCCCACAAGTATTAGCAACCTCAAAGCCCCACATCGGCACGGTAAAAGCATGATAACTACATAGTTGCACCATATCGATTAGTATGTTCTACCTTGCGATCCATGTACAATAACACACTTGGAAGATATAACGTATTGTATACTGCACCTAAAAAATGTTTTGTACGCCACACCTAACATCAAATCTTTTATAATAATAAAATATTCCCAGGCAGGTGATATAAGCTGATGCTTTTGTTCTACAACTATCAGAGTTGTCCCTTTACATGATTTTTAGTTGAAGCGCAAATATTGAGTTCCCCCCCCCCCCCCCCCCCCCCACCCCCCTGGTACCTCTTGTTCAAACGCCCCGCCTCAACTTAAAATCCACCAGAGTAATTTACACCTCCAGGCAACTAGTATTACCCTACTATCTTTCTAGCCATCCATGCTGTAGCTCCAATTAACCCCCCCCCCTCTCTTCTCCCGCTCTCCCTCTTGTTCAAACGCCTCACCATCAATCGAATTGCAGGAGTAATAAACACTACCACGCAGTTGATATCACCTCAATATATTTCAAGCCATCCATGCCGTAGCTCCAATTCATCCGGGGTTGGGCGCGGGCAGGGCAAATAAGCCTGTGCGAGGAAACTATAATTTTTTCAAGGGGACAAATCTGACGGTTGTGGAGGGAATGCATCAATTGATAATGAGAGGGGCGGGGGTGGGGGGGGCTACCTCTTGTTCAAACCCAGGCCCCCACGCCTCTTAAACTCCGCCCTCCCCTCCCCGGTTGTACTACTTACAGGATACCCTTCATAAACTGATGCATTTCTATACACACATCTAAAACTCGGCGTACGTGGATATTTAGGTATTTAGCCTTTTATTATATATCGCGATATTTTTGTGGCCACTTTGTGCTGTCTAATACTGAATATAGTGTTTCATCCACACGCATTAAGTGTCCAAGATTCGAGACGAGACGAAGCAAGGTTATTTGCCCCGTCCCGCACGAGTTCCAGAGCAGCGTAGGGCACCAGCTGCCAGGGGTGTGAGACGAGGCAAACACGGCATGGGCAAGAGAGCGTTGCCTGCAATAACTGCCCGCCACAGTATAAACTCCCGGAAGCCGTGATGGCTCGTGGTTTGAGTTGCTTTACGTGGTTACGGTTGGGGTAGCTTGGGGATAGACACAAACTCGAAACGTGATCGATGTCGAGGAACGAACGCAGGCAAGGGGGTTGACACGACAGAGGAATAACTGACTGCTGTGCTCCGGCTAGCTACTACTGCTGTGGTGTGCCCTCATCAACTGAAACCAAGCAACAGACACACATCTTGCCCGGGCTCGAGAGCAGCGGCGTCGTTCTGTAAAAAGGGCTAATCCAGCCGTCGCGTTCGTTGTTATTCATGGTGCCGCTGGAGGCTTCATACGTGCAGCGGGCGGTTTTGTGTGCGCTGTTGGGCTATCATGTGCTGTGTGAGTGCTGGCCATGTGGCTGCAGGTGGGTTTCTCCCAGCAACGAACAATAACTAAACCGCATATTCTCTCCGAAGAAAATCATAAAATGTCGCGAAGGTAGGAATTCCCACCTACGCGATATTTTGGTATGTGCGAACCACAAAATGCGAAAATATTCCGACAGCTCGGGGTCGTCTGAAACTCCAGACGAACACATTTCGGCTCTAAACGACCAATATCGCGACATTTCAAAGTTTTAAATGTGTCTCTTTCACAGCTGTCAGATTTTGTCCACCTCAAAAATGGTTTTATAGCTTCCGCGCACAGACTGACTAACATCACCCTGTTGACACCGGTACAAGCTACACTGTGCTTCAAGGAGAGTCGTGACCTATGTCCCCAATGAGGACACACCCAGTGATACGCGCGATCGGAGCATCACAGACAACTTGCAAAGATGGGTTTGGACAAAGTCTTCGATCTCACAGCTGGAGTATACTTGTATTTTTGTAATACTTTGCCACAACCCGCTTCTCCACACGGTGTCATAGGCCTGCCGTACATCATGGAAGAAACAGTACGTCGTTGGCCGGGCGTCATTTCTATCATTAATTATCTTGTCTAACGTGTACACATGGTTTACGCAACTACAGTTTGGCCTAAATCCTGCTTGCCCTTCGCTAATGTCCTGGTCTTTCTCCAACATTGTTCCACTTCTCTCGTTCGAAATCTTACTTAATGTTTTGTCTTCGGCGTTCAATAACGTTATTCCTCATCAATTCTCCGGGTCGGCCCTATCCCCCTCTTGAATTTATGTATTACTACTCCTTCTCTCCACCTCTTAGGCGCGTACTCGTTTTACCTTGCTACAACGTAACCACCATGTTAAAATACCCTCTTCCCCGGTACTTCATAAGTTCATTCCCTATTCCATCTGCCCTTGCTGCCTTTCTATTTTTCTCTTGCGAACTCTTTCTGCGACCTGTCTGATCCACGGTATTCCTTTTCTAACGTACCCATGTTCGCCTCTACCAACGCGTCGAATTTATTCTCGAATTCTGCGTTCAACCATGCGTTGGCTGTGGGCGTTCCTACCTTGCGGTAATGCTCTACAAGAATTTCCCCCTTCCCCTTCGAGCTGTTAACAATTCTGCCTTTACTTTCTCTTAACGTAGATTGTTCTGTGTCTGCCTCGCCTGCTTGTTTACCCAGAATAGCTTGTATTCCTATCCACATCTGCTTCATCCCGCCATCAAAGTCTTCGCTTGTTTTATATATTTCGTCCTTCCATAACCCCTTTCTTCCACGCCTCTACCATCTCCTTCACGATTTTTGTAGCCGTGGCATACTCCCCTTAATACCTGGTATGCCTTAATTTTTTTCGATGTGAATGTTGCGCAGGCCTCTGGCCTTACAGTCATCGCCTCTTTTACTTCCTCGTTCCACCATTCTACTGCTCTGTTGCATAATGTCAACTTCTTCTCAATTAATTCACATTCTGTGTTCTTGACCAATTGCTCCCACTCATCTATAATCTGGTCTCCTGCACTATGTCGTTCCGTGGCGTTCTCTGCTGTTCCCATCCTATGTAACAGCTCGGAAAACGTTCTGCATTCTTGATCATCTCTTCTTATATTTCTTGCTGTTTGCTTTTGGCTTCTAGTTTATCTATTCACCATCTAGCGGTACAATTTCCAATCGAGTCTACTCTGAGATTCTGGGGGGGGGGGGGGTGTTAAAGGGGCGTCGGGGAATGGGTGTGTGCGGTGGTGGTGGTGGTGGCGGCGGGAAACGGATGTGGGTGATAGAAGACTTTATACCTGCGTGTTTTATGCAGACGCCCTACATTTTTAATATATGCTATCAGGTTCATGGGAGGAAATATGTTTTTACGTGATGCTGATTCTATTTATGCGAGCAGTACATTTTGTTTGCAGTATAATAACGACTGCTACAAGGACGAGTACTTTGGGCATGCGACATATTTCCTTTATTAAAGGAATATACCCAGGTATAAATTGATCTAAAATATTGAATAGATATATGATTGTACGATGGTGCCACCTGAGCCATAGACAATCATTGGGAACTTTGGCGTTTCTGGTAAGCCTGCCGATACTCCAACAATCAGCCCTTGCAATTTGCATGATGAGCATTCGAACAACCACCATGGCGCGATTATAGAGTTAAAGGGGACATCGTGACAGCGTACCATGACACACCTCGGGGTTCACCATGGACGTGTTATGATAGGTGCCCGGAAAGGCCATGCATCAATGCTACGATAGCGGGGTGCCCCCAATTTACACTACCGGGTCTGAGCCACTCACGGCAGTAACTCTGTACCTCACCGACAAAAACACGTTCATTGATGTTTTTTTTGCAGTGTAGCTAACCATCCATTTTGGTGTTAATATTGACAATGTAAACGACCCTAAAGTATTATACTAGTATCATGTCTGTATTGGACTGTGACCGCAAGGAACAGGGAGGTCACTCGCGCGAGTAACACCTCGCCACTGAAAGAAAAAGGCACAAAACCAATGGTCATGATCATGCACGGCGAGGCCATGGCAGTGCCATAGCAATGTCTTGAACGACTATGGACATTCCCACGAACGACCATGAGCACCCATGGTAGTGCCCTGGCAATGCGACGATCGTTCACGCAAATACTTTTAATCCCCATGGCCATCCTCGGCAATGTCGTAGTCTACAATATATGGCATTGCCAACGTCATCTTGGGCAATGTCATGGACCTCCGTGGCAATTCTATGGTTGCCCATGGCAATGCCACGTTGATATATGGTCATCCCATGTTAGGCCTTGGTCAGACCATGGCAATGCCGTGGGAACTCCATGGGTTTTGGTGATAATACGTAGTCAATGGCATGGTGATCCGTGGTCACCCATAGAAATGGTATGGCGATCCAAGGGCAACTCCATGATCTCCGCCGGAGATGCCCTGGATGCATCAATGGTCATGGCATCGACACCCATGGCTGTGCCATCGTTCCCCATGGTCTTTCCATGATCCTTGGCAATGACATGGTTGTCCAAGGCAATGCTACGAACATCCTTGCCCATGCCATTGTATTACTGGTCATGCAATAGCAATGATATCAAAAGTCGCGGCAACAAGTGGTAGTTGCCATAGTTCTCCGTGGTCATCCATGACAACGACGATGGCATGCCGTGGGCATTGGTGATTTTACACGGCCATGCCATGTCAATGTCATGAACGGCCACAGGCCTTCATGGACATGCGATGAAAATGCCATGGGATCATGTATGGCAATGCCACCGTCTTTCGTGGCAATTTGTGGATATTGGTATGGTCATCCGTGATCATCGACGGAATGCCATGGTCGCCCATGGCAACCACATAGTAGTCCTTGGACATGCGATGGCAATGCCATGGTCACCTATGGTCACCCATGGTATTGCCACGGTCATTCGTGGCAGTGCCACGGACGACCAAGGGCATCCATGGTCATGGCGTGGCAACGCCATGATCATACACGGAAATTTCATGGCCTTATCATGGTCGTGCGTGTGCCTTGCCACGGTCTTCCATGGCCATGCCATGGTGGTACGTGGCCATACCATGCCAATGCCATGGCCATGCTAATGGCATTTCATTGCCACGGAACGTGCCATGGGCTATCCAACTAATGAAGAGTCCCGGAATTATTGGCTTGGTTTTGCTTTAGAGTTGCCAAAGCAGATCCCCCTGCACCACCCACATCCGCACCTTCCATGCTTGCCCTGTTTTGTGCGTGCGTATGCACAGGGTTTGCGTGTGTTACTTTATTGCTAGCGTTTGTCCCCTAACCTTTTTACTTGTTGCTGTATGTTAGTATATATTTTCTTTTCTGGCGTTTAAAACAACAATTAAAAAAGCGACAAACTTTTAATTTTTGATTTTGAAAAGACGGAGGAAAACACAGTGTATAACGAAATCCTGTAGTGCCCAGTAGTCTATCAACCTCCTCTCTGCTGTTGCATCAGAACAAAGGTGGTTTCGAATACCATCAGTTGCGTCTTATTTGGTCATATGATGGGAGAAGAAGAAATACTGGTGTAAATAGACAGGTATACTACCCTAGTATTGAGATGCGGGAGGGGAGAAACTATGTGCGAACATCTGGATGGGATGAGAACACCTGGCCAGTCAATGCGACTTGAAACAGTCGAGGATGTAATAGGCAGTGAGATGGTAACAGCTCGGGACGGGGACAAGCCTACTTCCGGTGGGACTGTGGACGGCGGGAAAAAAAACAAGGAAAAAAACGGTCGGAAATCGCCGTCGAAAACGAAATATCTAGTGGTTTGCCATCCCCGTTCCGTCCCGTCCCGTGGCCGTCCCGACCTTGACCGAATCTGTCGTCGTAGAGTTGCGTTTTAAACAACAGCTGTGATTACGCTGGCGGCGGCTGATAATTCAAGAGAGGCACGCGCAATAAACGTCGGAACAGGAAAATGTGGTCAGAACGGAAACCAGACGAGACGGAGACGGGAAACAATGTGATATTTCATTTCCAACCGCGATTCCCGATCGTTCCTGTCCCTGTTTTTCCCCACCGGCCACTGTCCCGCCGACAGTACTCTTGTCCCCATACCGAGATTTTACCACCCCACTTCCAATACCCTCTTCGACTGCTTCCAGAGGCATTGCCTGGCCAGTTGTTCCCATCCCATCCTGACGTTCACACATTGTTTCTCCCACCCCGCATCTCGACACTGGAACGGTATATTTCCACTATATCGACTACCATATTTCTCCGTTTCCCACTATATGAGCATCATGGATGCAGCTGGTGGAATTTTTAACATAATCGTTCGTTCGGATTCATCAGCAGAGCGGAGATTGATGGACTGCTGGACCCCAAAGATTTCGATGTATGGTACTTCCTCCGTCCTTTTAAAACCAACAACAAAAAGCTTTAGCCCTAAAAAAATATGTTTCATACCCCAAAACAGAGAAAGATTGCACAGAAACGAGTAAAAGGGCGGGGAGACAACGGTCAGCAATCAAGTATCAGCAATGCGTTATCAACTAAATCGGAAACACATGCACCACCTGTGCACACGCACGCAAAAAACAGGGCAAGGGTATAAGTTGTGGAGGTGAATGGTTCAGGCGGATCTGCGTCAGCGTCTCTAAGGCACAACCAAGCCCAGCCTCCCCGACCATAGCGCCGGCCGTCACCCCGACCAACTTTTAGACAATGTCCCCGATCGATTACCCCTCCGGTTCCTTGATTCCGTCCCATCAGGCAATCATGTGGTGCACCCCCCTTCCATCCTGTCAACCAAATGGTATCCCGCATTCCTGTCCCCATCCCGCGGTTGACAAACAAGAGGCTTTTCCCAAGCCGTGCACGGGGAAGATTCCACCCGCGACAGGCAAGACGGTCCGATTCCGTACCGCGCGTGTCCCTGGATGATTTGTATGATATAATATTCGTATGTGTGTACCACGTTTGGTATGCGTTCTCCTCCTTTTCCACTCCAGTGACTGGGGCCTGTCCTGTGATCGTGGATTTAAAGTGTTATGACTATGTGAGACGGCAACAACAACTTGACGTTCTGATATTTGTTTACATTATAATAATGTTATACATTTTGTACCTTACCTTGCTTACTTGACCCATTTTCAGGTATCCGTTAACAGTGAAAATCGGCACATGTAAAGAACCCAAACGTTTTGCCCGCCGTTTGTTTGCATATCATCTGCTACAATGGACTTCAAACCCTGAAACGATGCAGATCATCTCCCGATTGAAATACAGCACCAAGATTGCCTCAAAACGTTATGTGCTCTCCTCGTGCGAGCTTTGCCGCAGGAAAGGGGCGTCGGTGCCGGTATATAGGTCCCTGCTTCCCCAACTCATCTTGATACTGCCTTGGAAGGTGCCGCCTGCTACATGATACTCGCCTCATCACACAGCTGATACATTAGCATAAATATTGAGCGTAATTTGTAGATGCAGATTACACCATCTGCAGCTGTGAGATCGAATATTTTGTCGAAACCCATCTTTGCAAGCTGTGTGTGATACTCCGATCGCGCGTATTACTGGGTGTGTGTTCTCATTAGGGATATAGGCCGGCGACTCCCCTTGGAAGTACAGTGTCGATTGTACCAGGGTCATCAGGGTGATGTTAGTCAGTCTGTCTGCGGAAACTATAAAACCCGTGATACATATTGATATATATGTATTTGGGGGAGGTGGTTGGCTTTGGTCATACCAGCTGCCAATTGGTTGCGGGATGGTCCTGTTCTGCGGCGTGTACGTGGGGTTTTTTGCGAAAATGTCCTGTCTTGCGGGGTACGCGTGGTGGGATGGTTTACGGTTTTCTCGATAGAATAGTACGTGTGACTTGGTATACGGATAATAAAGAACGTTGAATGCGCTGCACGATCTCCGCCACTGCGTCACCACTTTCACATTTTACTCTTATTGTCTCTACTGTCGGCGTTAGCAATGGTTGTGTAGACTACAAAAGGATTCTGGAGGGCATTGGCTTCTTTTGAAATACACGGAGAGAAAAAAAAGGCGCGGTTGTCCTAGACCTTCTGAGTTTACGAGTGGGTGCATTGCGCGTAGGTGTCGAATAGCACTGCAGAGGCATGTGGTGCACGCATATTTTCAACAGCAGGAATTGTGCGCAATCTAACACCAGCAACATCAACGGAAAGCACAAACAGTCCGCTAAGGGCAGTACGAAGGTGCGACGACCACAGGAGAACGATCCATGATCGCCATCTTCCTCATCAACGATTTCACATTTACAGCGGCATTTTGGATATGAGCTAGAAGCCTTCATGTACGCTTCAACAACTTCCTATGAACAGCACTAAAATCCCAACAACGCCCACAGCAATATCAACAGCAACAGGAGCACTAGCTAGATGTCTGTCTTTGCTCAATTTTGTATTGTATTAGGGATGGGGTGGTTTCGTTATGAGCACCTTCACTGCTGATGTATGTTTTTACATTTGTACGAGTATTACAACCTGTGCTGTTCTACTATCGATGTACGATACATATGCTATTGTCCGGTACAATAAACCCACTACAAAACTCACGTGGTAAACGTGTTTTTGTTGTGTACTCGACTTGCGTCGGCATGTGAACAACGACGCACTTGACATTGTGCAACAAACGTTTGGCCGCAAACATATTTTTATAAATCTGTCACGACACGAAGCGAACGCGGCTGAGGCCTCCGGTTGCAGAGCCGGGAGGGGCCATCACGGTAAGGTGCGTCCGGATGCCGTAGCGAAAGGTGGATCTAGGCTCGCGTTGCATTGAAGACGGTTCAAACCTGGTCTAAATCGAACCTCTTGGTCACTGAGACGAAAGAGCCAACAAATGTATACACGTATTTAAATCAAAAGCAAGCAGCAGGCCCGCCGGTCCAAGAAAATACTACTGTCCAACAAGTACAGATTACAAACATATGGTTGCCAAACATTTGATGAAAATACAACATTTATCGTTCGAAATGGTCCTGCGATCACCGCGCTCCTGTTAGTTTGCCATATTTCTTTTTTCTTCCCGCCCATCGTATCACAGTCAAAGAAACACAACGTAAAGCATGTCGTCACGCGTGTTTGTTCGTTGCCAATCTTCTTGCGCCTACGGTTGCCAAGCGGGAACAGCCCCGTGGTTGTATTCGTTATCGTGAGTACAACTGCTGCTGTCGTATTCTCCCACAAACCGTACGGGAATAGAGCACTGTGTAATCGCGGTTTTCCTTCTGCGTTCTGGAATGGGGCGTCTGGATGCTCGTATAACACCAGGATTCCCATCAAGCAAATAGCAGAGTGTTTTTGAAAGTTTCGTAAAAACCAAAAACCGACATTCGTCGTTAAAATAGCAGTATAACAGTCAGCGGGGGCGAGTAATTTTCGTTGAGACGTGCCAGGTTATTGTGTGAAGAAGGCCATAGTGAATACCATCGCCAATACACAAACGGCCGCCGTACATTGATAGCCATATGATGTTTTGGAGCCACACACCGTTGCCGGCACCGTTGCTACACCTTTGTCACGTATTCATCATCATGCCCCCCTGATTTCCAAGAATCTTCAAAAGCCCTCGGAGGCGTAGACCTTATACAGAATGCTAGTGAATTATGTGATAGTGCAGCGTCTTTGTTTCCGTTACTTTACCCTGAAAAATATACGGGAAAAACAACGTACTGAGTTCGGTCCGTATATCGAGTACAAAAAAGCACCTGTTACCGTATCCGTTCCACATGTCGAAACCAAGAACGGCACAAGTCATCATCTTTTTGACGATTTTTTTTTTTGGTCGTACCTACCGGGTTATCTGCGTAAGCGCAGTTCGTTCCGTGACCAACTTGTCGTGCCCGCCGCTGTACGGAAATAGATCGTTCACTCGTGTCATGACCTACCGCCGTAGAGGGGCCATCTAGCATTTAACGCTGCGTTCGACAAAATCCGAGATCGTTATACATGGCCCACTATGTCGAAGATGTAGCAAAGCACATTATATGGTGTTCATCGTGCTAATACCGCAAGACGTCACACCGTCCTCCGAAATTACCTGCCGGCCACCGTCCAGTTTCCTGTACATGTCAAAGGGTGGATACCAATTTGTTAGTTCACATGTCGACGTCGAATAACTCGAACTATGTAATGTCCGTGAAAGACCACCTGACTCGTTTTCCCGTCTAGGTCACGATTAGTGACAAATCAGCGTCTACAATCGCCGGCGTTCTTGTAGAGTGTGCTTTCTACATTTTCTCAGCTCCTGAAAGCCTGCGCAGTGTCTTGAATTCTGAATTTGAAAACAAGCTCGTTAAGAGTTGCAATCCGTACTTGTGTTCAAGAAGATGCGCACGTCAGGGTATCGCCCACATGGCAATTCAGCGGTAAAGCGTGTGCATAGTACAATGCATAATATGTTGGTGATGTACGTAAGTTAACGTCAAACACGACAACTGGGCAAAATTATTACCGGGTGTTCAGC
This sequence comes from Undaria pinnatifida, assembly GCA_012845835.1. NCBI lineage: Eukaryota > Phaeophyceae > Laminariales > Alariaceae > Undaria > Undaria pinnatifida. Next base: position 15,392,715 of record JABAKD010000008.1, on the reverse strand, counting down.
TTGTCCATGACACCGCTTTCAACAAGACTCTCAAGGAACCCCTCATTTTTTTAGGTTCGGCCGTAGATCTTCGTTACCCGGTGACATTGTTATCGGCGTCTCGTCTACGTCTGGTTCTGGAACCCGGCTGGATTACTCCCGTCCCACCGTCGAGCAGCTGCAACTCGCGTACGAAATTGCTCGTTGCAATTAACATAAGCGTGCCGACAAGTAGTCAAAATCTAATGACAAACAATCAATTCCGCGATATCAGCCTGGGGATAAAGAGTTAGCACGCCGTCCTTATACCGTTGCTGATGGATCTAACCCCAAAAGAATCAGTCCCTGGCGTTATCCGTTTTTAGTGCGTTCACAGTAATTTATCGTGTTGCGAGAGATGGTGATCTTTCGGAAGCATCCGTTCATTTGGGTCGTATTAAGGCATACCATAATGACGACAGTTCCGTACCGGATTATGCTGCACTCGATGACTTGTTTTCATTAGCAAAGTTACCTTATTTTATCAGCTCTGTGCTTACCGTGCACATCGACCCGTATACTATTAAAAGTATCGAAAGTCACAAACGTTGGTCAGGTGAACCCTCACTGACGAATTTTGTGCAAGTATATTATTTGCTCGTTGAAGATAAGCCGTCCAATTTAGGCATTTGTAGACATGTCAACGTTGTGCCGCAATGCCATGAGATGATCAGAGCGTATCGTTTAAAGACTTTAGATGAAAATCCTCACTCAGTTGGTTCTACCAAAAGTAAAAAGAATACAGGAGACGTTGGTGCTCGGTCGTCTTGGCGCAAGCCCCAGTGCCACCCCTCACTCCTCTGGAAGTCCCTTGTGATCAGTATCGTTGCACCACCCCCGCTACTTTGTTTTTCCCGGCTGGAATTTTTTCGCAAGCAGTGCATCGTTGAGACATGAGTCGCAACACTCATGAGCCCTAGCAGTCAGTAGCAGCAGTTAACAATCTAGCGGCAGTAAACAAAGCAGCAGCTAGTAACAGCAGCACAAGACAGAGCAAGAACCAACTGGCAGCATCTCTCAGAAAATACACCGTTAGCGAGCAGTAGCCGACAGGGGCCTCATTATTAATCGATGACAGGAAGGAGAAAAGGACACCAGAAGAGAGCAAAAGCAAAGCTAACCACAGGCAGCAGATGTCAGGAAAGCCGGCAGCAGCAATTAGAGGCTAGCAGAAACAGAAGGGAGCAGATGTCAGGAAAGCCAGCCGCAGCACGTAGAGGCTAGCAGAAGCAAAACTAGATGCGTTGTTCGTATTCTTCAAACCGGAAGGGGTTTCCATCGAGAAAACAATGACTTGTCATGAAGGTTGTGCGTACCATCCAGGTTCACTTATTGACCCTGGCTATACAGGAAGCCGTGATCGACTGACCCGGCAATGGACGTTCGGCGTCGGCTCCAGAGCAATGGCACATGACGACGACATATCCAAGCATGTGTTTCCCGCTAGGTGCGACATAGAAAACTACATCTAATGAAGAACAAGGCCTAATTCTCGGACTTATCAAAGAATAGTATGATGTGCGTTGACCTGTATACAAATACCAGTAATGTAGTACTATACTTTACCAACACTGTTTGTCTCACTGTATGGCACCACCAACACTCCTGCAGCCGCTGCTCCCATATATCACTCTCGCACGACGGTTACAACTGTGTACAATAAATACACTATAACCGGTGTCTGTAGGTTCTGCTGCTGTACATTATATGCGTGGTGTTTTTCTCTATATCGTTTGCAAGCATTCTTGTCGAATTAGTTAGTGTTTCCCCTAGAGCGCCCGGGGATCGGGATAGCATACACCTAACTACCAACCCCGGTCCCGCCGAAAAGCCGAAAATAAAATTACCCATTTAGACTACATGTATTTTTGTGTGACTAGTGTGACAATCGTTCCGAAGAGGCATACCCTCACATCAAGGTAAACAACGATTCATCACAGCAACATCCGTCCTCTGTACCAGGTTCGACATAGTACCAACAGCCTGTAGTACCACCAGCTCGTTTCAAATCGGCATGGCGTCGGCAAGCGGGAGCAGTGATCTCTATATCCCAAACAATAGGAGGCACTGGTGTCGCCACAGGACGCCTTCGAGCAGTAACGAGCATGAGGGTTACTAGACAGGTGAGAGTAGTAGACAAAAGGCTCAGAGGAAGGAAGACATCGCCCCTTGCCTCCACAATGGTTTTCTGTCTAACCAGCGTGCCTCTACCTGCGACTTGCCTTGGGGATCGGGCGTTTCCGGGATCGTGGCTTAGGAGGGGTTCGTGGATGGGGTGTGGATAGCGAGGATGAACGAATGATGGGGCTGGTGCTATCACGAAGGGGAATTGTGTGCTTTGGCGTTGTGTTTATTGCTCTTTACGGGACATGCTGGGCGTGTGTGTGTTCGTCTATATTTCGGTTCATTTATGGCCGAAGCATGTGACAGTCGTTGTTAGAACAAGGCGGAAAGAGTCGGGGTGGCCTTTGTGGATGGTGTCGAAAATGGTGATGAACATCAAGAAAATCGAGGCTACAAAACGCCGGCGTCTTCATTCAACTCGGTACGGAGGAAATTCCATCCAGGTGAGTAACGCTGGGGCATCAAAGAGTCCGTGTACCTCCACATCTCCTTTGGCAAGTAGATTGCGGCCTTGTAGCCGGAAGAGCATTTTGGTTTGGCCCCACCTCACCCACTTCCCCGTGGCGTCTAAAGCTGCCATGCTGCTCGAGTTCTTTGAGCCATAAACCGGCGCCTTTCCATTTCCTTCGAAACTTCTACAAGAACGCATTTTCGTGTTCCACTCTGCCATCTATATGCCTGTAGGAACTTCGCGTCTACAACAACTTGAGTGTCAAGTCTATAACGACTCCTGCTCCTTAGGCGACTACTGTTTATTCAGAAGGGTATATTTGCGAGCCTCGATGTTTCCCATGCAATGCAGCGTATCCGCGATCATAGTCCAAACCGTCACGGCGCGCATAACCCATGTTTTGGTTGTGTCTGCGGGAGATAGATGTACAGTAGTCTTCACAAGAGAGCTCAGATGACTTCGCGGAAATGGGGTAGTCTGCCCGCCAGAGAGGCAGGAATCAAGACGAATTTACCGAAAAAATGAACGGGATTGGTGCAGCATGCTTACTAGGGTTATAAGGTTAGCTGCAGCAGTGCACTTTGTAAGACGCAACTAGGGTATGAGATACGGTCACATGTGTTCTCGTTGGGTGAAGACGACTAGTGAACGTATAGCCGGACTATGATTCTTGGCTTAGTTTGCACTCGACGGAGTGGTCGCCGCTTTGCTCAACAATAAATATCTGGTTAGCCCAACTCCTCTTCCTCGTGGTTCTGACAACCTCTAGCAAGACGATCCCGCCCATATGATATTTATCTCCGATAAAATCTTCAGTCGATTACTTGCGGTCTTAACGGTAGATATGTCCGAAAAATCACTCAGCAACCCGTTCGGAAAGAGCAAGGGAGTGAAACTGCAAATCCAGAATCACCTCGGGCCTGAATGATGGGGTGACCTTGAGGGCGTGCCATAATAATATTAGGCAAGGCAAGGTGTGGGGACTGGTATTTAATATCTGTCAATCGGCTGGCGGTACCAATGCGCAAAGAGAACTGTGAATCTACCCGCCGTTTAAAAGGAAAATCTATAGCAGGACACTGCAATCAATCCACAGCATTGACGCTACTGTTGAAGATGGGGGGTATGGACAGCTGATGACGAGATTGTAGTTTCGTTGGGAAGTCAACACGGCGCGGAGATTTATATTGCTACGTATTGCCACCGGCGTAACACTAGGGCTTGTAATACCGCACGGAAACGCAGTTTTACTTGTGTTTTGATAGATTATTCTCGCTCTTGCCAAAAAGTAGTCTTCGTGTTGTTTGGCAACATATGTTGTCCGAGCTGAATTCATAGGTTCGCATACTATTGTATCACGTAGGAGAGACGTAAAATTTCCAGCGAAAATCTTGCCAAGCGGGGGGAGGGGGGGTATGAAAGAACTACGTGTGGTAGAAGAATCATACTTCGCAGTCGCTTCAGGTAAGAACTTAGTTTTTATCCCTTGAGTAAAACCATTTGGCTTCCGATACGTTTTCGATCAGCCGCCACCCTTGAAAATCTGCCAGACACGCGGCGAGGATATCAACACGTCTACAATGCTACTGTCGTCGGTACCTGGTATCTCGGAATCGCTTTACCCTTACGGGTCTCTGGTTGCGCCTCTCAAATGAAGATTGCAGTCGTCACGGATACACCAAGAGGAATGAGCATGGCCGTTCCTGTTCGGTCCACGAAGACAATCCAACTGAAGGGTTTTTTTGACAACAACGAGTATAATACGTCCGTTTTTCGTTATAGTGTTTCAGGTGCCCGAGAAAGATCCTGTGGCCTTCTGTTGGTCTCCGTACTCCATCTTGATCAACGTGACACTTCAGGTAACTTACCATTCGACGCAGACAGTGACGCAGGTGTCGCGGCCTTATCAACACCAGGGAGAAGCTACGTCCTGTTCGAGCCGAAGACGCATGCGTCAGGACGCACTTTAGGACCCACTTCGTGGACATTGGAGCCCTATAGGTGTCACGTATGGCTAAGGTCCGGCCTGCTGAAGCGCTCTCTCGACCGCGTCTTCGCTAGGCAGATGCCGTCAGTACTTACGACATCAAGCCGTTTGATATCAGGAGACAATAGACGATGATTGAGCGGTAATCAATGCCATCAATTTTGTCGCGAATCCCAATACGTCATGAAACATGCTATGTGACAGGGGAGCCAGAAAGAGGCCACCACAATCAGGTTTGACATCGCGTCTGCGATATATACGGCCTAAAAATACGTGAAGGTGCGTTTCTTTTTTGTTCCAGTTCGGAGTTCGATTGTATCCGTCGAGACGAAAGCAATCAGGGGGGAAGGTGCTACCCGATGATCAAGCTCATCACGTTTTAAAACGGTAATGCCATTCCGATATTTGAGGTGTTAAGGGATCCCGTTATGCACTAAATATTTTGCCAAAACGAGCTACCTTTGAAGTTAGGGTTCGTCCTCTAATGATTTGTAGGTACCGTTATTAGGCGTCGGTGAAATATACCTCGTATGATGCTGCTGATGGCGTATTTTTTGTGTTGCGACAACGTTTAACGAGTTTTGGTTGCTTCGCAACAAATAGGCCCATGCTATCCTCGCACATTGAACCCAACATGTACGACAGGCCTCCCCGAGGCTGAGAGCAGGGTGAACGGTTGAATAATATAAACAATAAAATGAGTTTTAGCTTGGGTTTCTCAGGGGGGCTGTAGGAGGAGCAGTGGGCGATGAAGAGTCTTTCTGAATGTTGCCCCCTCAGAGGTTTTAGTGGTGCTGAAGTTGAAAGACGAAGCGATAATCATGTTGATATCAAAGAGGAACACTCAGCTACGGCGGGCAACCAGGACGATGATTTTAGAGTGTCACGCGACTTCTTCGTCAACACGAGAAGTAACGAAGAGAAGATACCATGCGCGAGTGTTTAAATACCACCTGCGCGTACTCGGCTCTACCATACCGTCGTAAGGGGCAAATAGACCAGTTGCCGCACAAAACTATTGTCTGATCTGACGAAAGCATCAAGAACCATACAACCAAAGCACTCTGTATATGTGCTCTAGCAAAAAGAGGCCGTAAGAGAGTATACATCATTGATATTGTGGACAAAAAAACGTTATCCAGCCGCTGTATTGCAGACGGCCCAATACTTTTGTTGGCGCTTCGCTCGAAACTAATTTTGTTGCCCACAATAGGTAAGACTATGGTAGCGCGGCCGAGAATCCAACCAACGACCTTGGGACTGCCTGGCTCAAAAGCAGATTACAAGCCGCAACCAAAAGCTTAACAAGGAAGCTGGTTGCCAAAACGCCACCAACACGGTGACGGAAGTCCGACCCAAACGTTCGAAGACCAGACGCGTGCTACGATAGAGGTGCACCACAAGGGCTTCTGAGGTCCTTCATTTTGGGACCTCACGACTTCTCCCAAAAACCGATTTGGAGAAAACTATAACTCCTAGCGGATGAACACTTCATTATACCGAGGATCATGCCAAACGAAAGCGCTACTTATGACGATTGTTGGTTAAGGATCCCCGTCATTCAGAATCCATTTCAGACCAAAAGGGATACCTCTATTGTTGCATGCGCCACCATCGCTATCTACCGCTTCTATATAGCGCCTGCAACGTTTTTTCATATTGGGCCTACATGAAAGATGTACTCGTTCGGGCAGCCGCCACTTCAGCAGCATTACGATGTGGTGTAAAACGCTGCTTTGTGCGTCATATAATCCCTTCCTGATGGTACGAGTACAATTATTCAATGCGGCACCAACAAATCATAGCAAGCGGCAGTAGTAACATCAGCGGCAGCACAGGAGACTGCTACAGTACATGTTTTCTACGCTCCTCCTTCTAACTTACACCGGCATATGAAAATCATCAGCCTTGCGTCACCCTGATTCCGAAGAGGAACTTTGTTTAAACACTATGTAGTCTATATTTGTAAAACAAATACACCCCAGCTGTGGTATCGAAGATTTTGTCGAAACTCGACTTTGAAAGCTGTATGTGATACTCCGAACGTGCGTATTACTGGGTGTGTGTCTTCAACAAGGATATAGGTCGGCGACTACTCTTAGAGCTACAGTGTAGTTTGTGCCAGGGTCAACAGGGTGACGTTAGTCAGTCTGTGCGCAGAAACTACACAACCCGTTTTTGAGGGGGACAAAATATGACAGCTGTGGAAGGAAATGCATCAGTTTATCAAGTGTATCCTGTAAGTCGTATAACCGGTGAGAGGAGGGCGGAATTTGTAAGGGCGTGGGGTCTGGGTTTAACCAAGAGGGAGCGGGGGGAGGGGGAGGCAACTCAATCTATGCGCGGAAACTATATATCCTTCATGGGGGCAAATTTGACATTTGTGGAAGGAATTCATTAGTTTATCGTGTATATCCTGTGGGTCGTACGGCCAGTGAGGAGAGGGCGGAGTGTTCGAAGGGGTGAGGAAGTTTGGGGGGGTGGGAGGAAGTGGATATCTAACAGTTTGAGGTCGCATAAATGTAGGGGCTATGTATATCCGTGGTGCTAGGTTCAGGCGATGTTGCCGGTGGTAGGAAAGGAGGGGGCGTTTGAGGGAAGGGGGGGGTGAATTGGAACTACGGCATGGATGGATAGAGTTATGATGAGGTGATGTCAGCTGCCTGGTAGTGCTTATTACTATGGCATATTTCGACTTTAAGTGAACCGTTTAAACAAGAGGGAGCGGGGGGAAAGAGAGGGGGGGGGGGGGGGTCGAAATGAATAGGGGCTGCGGCATGAATGGCTAGAAATATAATAAGGTCATATCAGCTGCATGGTAATTTTTTCACTCTGGCAGATTTTGAGTTAGGTAGGTCGTTTGAACAAGGGGGGTCGGGGTGGGGCGGCGGGCACAGGCGGGACAACTCAAAATGTGCGCGGAAGCTATGAATCATTTAACGAGGCAAATCTGACTGGTGTAGAAAGAATGCATCACTTTATATCACCTGCCCGGTATTATATATTATACTAGCCGATATTTCATGTTTATTGCACTGTGCTAGATGCAAAACTATTTTAGGTGTCGTATACAACGTGTTGTAGCTTCGTGGTGTGTTACTGTAAATGGATCGCGAATAGAACATTTCAATCGATAGGTGCAACCATGTAGGTACCATTATTTTGCCGTGCAAATGTGGGACTCTGAGGTCGCTAATTATAGGACAGATACGAATATATAGTGCAAAATTCAACAACCGAGGTGATGTGGTCATGTAATGTCACCACAGTTGAGCACGAGAGCGAGAAGTGCAAATCTAATGTTTTAACAGGAGCGCTTGATGCACCCGCGCTCAATTACGTTACCTCGTTAGGCATACTTCTTTTGGCAGATGTAACATACATGATTTTCGACCTAATATTGCAAGATTGGGTTCTGTATGGTATGCACAAACGATACCCGGGGTGTTTACCCCCGGTATTACCCACCAAAGAAGTTGTGTGAGCTCCGTAGGACATTCATAACCGTGCCCGGATCTTCTGGAAGTTCTGTACGATATTCATACCCGTATCCGGAACTTCTGGAAGTTCTGTACGCCAGTGCCAAAAATACCCGGGGTACAGATATATCAATTGTATAACGTAAGTGAGTTCTGTGCGCCCGTGCTGAAATACCCGGAACTTCTGTGAGTTCTGTAACACTTCCGCACTGTACTAGGAATTTCTGTGGGTCCTGTAAGATCCTCATACCCTAGCCCGGAATTTCTGTCACTTCTGGAATACTGTGGCACAATACCCGGGGTACGGGTACACTCTTGTTACAATACATGGGGAGCCCACATGCATTAATTCAGGTTTGATAACCCAAAGAGTATACTTCGACGTATTATTGTGCATTCTATCATAAGGTGATGTCTTGTCGTCAATGAAAACAACCGAACAACGAATGCACAGCTGTAGTAGGACGTATCGTATTTGAAAGTAGCACCTACTACTGTATTCAGTAGGTCCTGTTTATGTTTCTATTGTGTCTAATGCGTGGGCACGTAGTATACTAACTAAGGACACTTTTGACTCCAAACTCTTCGTTTTGTATGGATCGAATTGACTTCGATTCGATTTGGTGGAAACGTATCTGGTACGAATTGGGCTCCGAACGGGAAACCACGTAATTGTCAAGTCTGTTTCCGATCAGAAAGTACATGGATCTGCTGTGACGACGATGCAGTAACCATCGACGACTAGAATTGTCTTCTGTGTTTTCGGTAGTTTCGCTTCTTCTTTGTCGCGGCACTTGGCTTAGCAAGCTGTGGTGGCAAACATGGGCTTGCGACCGCCCATATTCGTTTTGAAGCGCCACAGCCGGGGAACGCTATGGTATGATCTGCTACAGAGCAGTATTGCCATGAACGCGGCGATTGCCTTGGTCGCCACTCATTAAGGTTCACGATTTATGCCCTCTCTCGGTGGTGGTTTTTTTCGAAGATTCATAATTCGTATAAGGCTATGACAGATTGCCACGGGGACATTGGCCCAGTGAGAAAATGCCATGCATGCAATTCAGAAAAAAAAATTCACTTCAAATCGAACTCCCCTGCTAGGGTGTGTGCATTTACCCGCGTATCACCCGTACACGGAACCTCTGCAAATTCCGCAGGGCGTACCCGGAACTTCTACAACTTGTATACGCCCGTGACATACCCGGAACATCTGGAAGATTGGTAAGACTTTCATACCCGTATCCGAACTTCTGCTAGTTCTGTAAGAGGTTCTTACCCGTACCCGGAACTACTGTAAGGTGTACACCCCGTGCATACCCGTACCCGAACTTCTTTTAGTTCTGTAAGAGATTCATACCCGTACCCGGAACTTCTGTGAGTTGTACACCCTGTGCCGCAATACCCGGGGTACGGGTAAAGCATTTTTCGTACCCGTCCGAAACGTTTGTGAGTTCTGTACGCCTACCTGGTTATTACCCGTATCATCACTAAATTTTGCAGGGCGTACACGGAATATCTGTAAGTTATGTACGCCCGTGACACAATACCCGGAACTTCTGGAAGTTCTGTAAGACTTTCATACCCGTGCCCGGAATCCACAAACGCTACAGAACTGGGGTGTATATTAGTATTTTGATTCTTCATAGCAATATAACACATGAGGCAGACAGCAGTATTATCTCAAATGATCAAAATCAGGCAGAGCTATAAACACTCTTCAACAGGTGATATAAGGTATTTTCCTTTAGAGCCATCCATGGAGTAGCTCTAATTCATTTACATCGTCGTCGAGTTCCAATTACCCGCCGCCCCCACCGTCTGTGCCGGCCTGCAGCAACGTTATTGTCTCATTAATGCTGCGCGTGTTGCGCACTATGTTGGATCAGTGCTACAGTAAGGGGATCCCTCTTGAGCGTTTGTTTTCAGTGGCTCGGCGTCACTCGCACGAGTGACCCCCCTGTTCCTTGCGGTCACAGTCTAGTACTAGTATATTACTACTATAATACTGTTTTACATTATCGATACCAATACGAAAAGGGGCGGTTAGCTACGCTGCTGCACTAAAACCATCGCCGAACGTGTTTTTTGTCAGTGAGGTACGGAGTCAGTCGTATGAGTAGCTCAAACCCGGTAGAAAAAAATGGGGGTACCCCCCTACCGTGGCGTTGATTGTTGCTAAAACGCTGCTGCGGCCAGCTGCTGATCTTCTTGCTGCTTCTAATACCACGGCGAGCGCCACACACCTCACTCCGTACGTTCGTACTTATGATTCGGCCTCCGCCTATCTCAGCGTGTTTAGATTTTTCCGTGATGAATGCAGGCATCAGCCAGCCACGGTGGGGCCAGGCGTGTATTTGCTGTATTTATGTACGTCGTGAAGGCCGATTTTGCATTAATAAATTCATTAGGACGAAAACGATCCATCTTTGAAATCGAAGACTCCGTCGACATGTCGCGTTGGAGAGAAATCATGAATTTGCACAGGGACAGGCGCAGCGTTGGAACGATAACCATCCATTGTCCGATCACCTGACTGTCCCTGACGTTATATGAAAAGGTTTCAATTGTTGGCCTCGTAGGAACGTGATGATATAATGCGTCCAAGTATTGAAATGGCTGTCGCACGTGTCATCCGAAACGCACCACAGCCTGACGAATCCATTGGGCATGTCGTTATATAATGAGCAATGCCATACCTTTCAATGGTTTCGCGGGGACACCTTGCGTCGTCGACGCCTCGTGCTGGCTCGAAGACCGTTCTTCGAGTGACGGGTCGCGGCCGGGAGTGCCCATCATCTTCCGGGTCAGGCGATAAATCAACCACACAACTTCGGTCACCTGCCGAGGAAAGATGATGGCCAATATATGTTCGAGAAACTCCTCTACGAAACAACAAACACGCCTTCAACGTTTGGTACTGGCGTGATTGAACTTCCTGACGTTAACGGGTGAAGTTTACAACGACGTATCTACGTTGCTAAAATCGTTGGGTCTCCTCCAAATAAAAGACGACTTCGAATGCGTCTACTGAATTGGTTAGTTGAGGCTAGAATTGACAGAGATTATTTCACGCACTGAAGCACCCACTTGCGCTTGAGATTGTGCTGTTTAATAGACACGTCAAAATGGGCGGGGAATTCGTTCAATTCAACCTTAAATTTCGGTTTAGGCCTTTCGATAGTTATTTGTCAGGTCTACGATATAGAAATTATTATTCATCTCTCTACCTGCCGTTGTACCGAAGCATATTGAGTACTTTGTCTCACCATAAAATCGCTTTAGATGCTCACATGTCGCGACCAGTGCTCGTGTTGACCAGTCAAATCAAATGGCTGTGCCACTCTTGGGCTTTCCATGCTCTTGAACCCGGACGACTTGGGTCATCTTTGCTTGTTTCCCGGTCTTTTCCAGATTGCGGAAAAAGTCCTTACAGGGCGGACACCGCTCCGCTGTCTCTTTTTCCACGACTGATATGTCAGATAGCGGTGACGAGACTCCACTCCAGGAGAGGAACAAGAACAATAGCAACATGCTCCTCACAAGCTGAAGTTGGAAACCGTTCATGGGAATTGCGTCTTAGAGATAGCCTTAGGTGTCTGAAGAGATATCCCTGGACGGCGGGATGCACGGGGGGGTGTATTTGGGACGGCATTAGTAGAGGGTTTCTCTGCTCGAATGGTTATTATACAGAAGGTGGTATCACTACCAGGTTTACAACAGAGAGCAAGAGACATACCCTGGCAGACCGAGTTGACAACTCTTGCTGCATGCTGAAATTCGCTAATGTGTCATCGGTTGAAAACTAGTGACGAAGAAGAATAACAAAAGCGAAATACTATTCACACGTCGGTGTCAAAATGTCCCCCCGACGGAGATTGGTTAAAGTGGAGACTCGGGCCGTCACGGCTTAAACTTCCAATTCTTCCTGCATGCGGCCATGGTTGCTTTCGACACGTCTAACAACGCGTAGTCCCTGAGCTTCGCCTCCAACCTGGCGAATATTTCGCCATCCTAAATTTTCACTGGTCTGCCGCAGTTCGTCAAAGTCGTTACTTCACAGCTGTTGGGCACAATCCGTTTTACTTTTTAGGCACCATTCACAACGAAAAAAGATTGCCGTACTTCGTTGCCTTTTATTTTGGGAGACAGTTTACTTGGTGAAGCTCGCAAGAGAGATGAAGGCATTGGACCTAGCGATGATGACGTGTTGCCGTATGGTCGTGGCCCTCCCTTCCTGTCGTACGCTGTGCCGGTGTGAGTTTCTCGATGTATGAAGGTACACCTCTTGTTGCCAGCGCCACGACTTCGCCTGAATAAAATTTAGCTACAGCAATAATGTTATTTAAGTCCTTGGTGACCTTGTCCTTCTGGTTTTTCCTCAGTTGTTGAGTCATGCCACGGTAGATGTTGCACGTTTTGTCAAAATGTTGCTGGTCGGTTCAGATCGTCATATGAGGAACTGCCGGTCAGTCATATACTTTTTCGAGAGATTGTTTTTTGACAAACGCGTAATATTGAATTTAGGATTGCGCGGACGAATACCTCCAATGTCTTGTTTCTGTTGGGATGATGAGCTCCTCATGCTACGAGCTCAGAACTTTCAGGTGCACCCATTCCGCGGGATTATTCTGTCGTTCAAGCTGGGCGCAGGCCAGCTGTATCACGGGTGTCATACCCTGTCACGGTTAATTAGCGAAATATATCTGCTGATAGGGCGATATCATACCCGGCAATTATACTATTTGCGTTGTTGATGCTGCACACATTGTGTGGTGACCGGTGGTGCGGACCTGAGCAATTTCAGAGGTCGGATCATAATACAGTATTCTTTTGACGATTGCAAACTCCGGCCATAGTCATTTGACGGTGATGTGTGTTCCTCAATCACAGGTCAGCACTGGAATCGCTCATCGGCTCCACTTCTGCGCGACGGTCGTCCGAATCTTGTCCGGACTTCATCCGAGTTGCTGCCTGTTCTGCTCTCCTGGCACCGGTGGACTCGTGTGTGAACTTGGCGCCCTCTTGTTTTAATGCATCGTAGACATGGTTTCGGTTGCCGCCAAGGCCGGTAGCAGTGGCACCATTGTGGGTTGTGTACGATACTGTCTTGTGGTTTCTTCGTCACAATATACGTGATCGTAAAAACGTCGAGAGACGCTGTGTCGTACTTTTTCCACTTTCCACGCGTAGCTCGGTGCGGTTGGCCCCCATATTATCACCTTTATAGCGCAGAACGCTCAGATGTCTTATGAAGCACAGAGCGGTGTGGCCTCGGCCAATCTTCATTGTGGTGACATGACTTTGCCTCAAAAAGGAAATATGATGTCGTCAAAGCGCAACATATCAGGAAAAGGAAGGCGCGACGAGCGAGTGATCACAACTCCATAGGCAACGCTCCAACCTCTGATCAATGATTGGGGCGGTGCAGGGCCAACCCCAACCGCCCACGCCCCCAAACAGGCATTATTGGGGCAAGATCATCAGGGAGAACTAGAGTTTGTATATAGATGTTCACGGGCAATGATGACGTCCGCCCTCGATAGAGTAAGCACTCATTATACAGGAAAACATTGAACAAACCATTTTATAAGCCTAAGTCAATAGCAGAAGGGATTAGTTTGAACGTATGCTGAACTGCTCATCTAGGAGGTCGGGTTACCAGAGTACGGAGGAGCAAGAGCGCAGCGAGCGGCCGACTCCCGCAGCCTTTTGGATGTTAGCTAGGTGGCAGACGATTGAACTCTGTGAGCTGTACAATACCATTAGACGAGGATGGTGCGAGAACGTCATGATGCGCTCATGATCGATCCCCCGCGTACAGGACGTTGCGGTCGTTGGACGAGCACCACTGGACTCTGCCCTCGCTGGTAGATACGAAGCTCGTAACACTGCTGCATGGTGTGGGTGTGCTTTGCGTACACCACCCCATGCTGAACCTATCTCATAATTTTGGTTCATACTTTTCATCAAACTACTTCTAATATTGTGGCAATATTTCACCCAGCGACCAGCTATAATGCCTGTATAGCTTTCATCTCTTGTGGAACGTAGCTATCATCAAGGATGAAACTCCACTTCTTCTTATACCTGCATGAATTGTGTACCTGTTACGCATCGTAAATAAACATATTCCAGCTTGAAGTCACTGCCATCTTCTTCATTGCTGTCGCCATCTATGATGTCTCCCACAAGCTGCCTCGTACATGGTACAACTAATTGACGAAAAAATACCGGTCTGCTATATCTGACTTTCCGTTCATAACACAGTATTAACTCTTTGGTTCTCAAATGAAGCGACGAAGCAAAGCAGAAGCACGTTCTTATCAAGGTTCGAGCATGTACCACACGGGAGTTCGAGCTGTTCTCGTGCTGACCGCTACTCACAATGGATCTTGACACTAAGAACATCGTGAGCGATAACCAAGCAGCCTAGGTTGCTTCGTGTGAGGGATGCTTTAATCGTCAGTTTTGCTGGTTAACTTTTCTCTCCGAGTCTTAAAAAGTGTAAACAGCTGATAATCCTCCACGTTCGCCTAGTCGATTGTTGATGATGGCCAGAAAGGGGGATTCACGGCCGCTGGCTGACAACTCCGCATGCTGCTCCGCGCATGCCCCTGACGGTCAAGGATGGCATAAACAAAAAGATGCCGAAAATGTGACATTGCGCGGCGCCAAAGGGCGTAAGAATTAATCGTGGTTGATTGCAGAGAAAAAAAGCTGAACATCAACAAACACGCGTATTCCAGTTTATTGCAACTGTGCGTACAGCACCAGCCTTGTATACTACACGTAATACGGCAGCGACAGCCGCAGCAGTACACGTATATACATCAGTAGCGGCACTACGTGTACGTACAAGTACTACATCACCAATCAACATAAACGAACAGCGACACGACGACCAATAGTATGCCGTAGCCACCTCATACATATGATACCACGTTTTGCAGAACCAGCAAGTAGCATCCAGGAAATGCGAACCGCTACTTGAGATAGACAGGCACGCATCCTTGAGTTACTTCGATGTGTCGACATACACCACGCAGAATGTATGTATACAAAAAACTAGCAAAAACAATGGCGATCAAGTGAATGCCAGCACTTGAACTCGGACAGTCAGATTCGGGAGTCAATGTTTTCAAAGTTTGTCTAGACTTTAGAATGCCAAACTTGTGTGAGGTCCGATTAGGATATTTTGTTTCAGGTAACTTCTGTCGAAACCATAATTTTGCACCAAAACCGATTTTAGATCCGCTCGCAAGGGCACGGCACAACCGCAAGGATGCCATTTCCGGTGCAGTAGGGGTCGGATGACCTCTCGGGCCGACACTCCCTCATCGCGATGTAACGCGATAAACGCAACATCTACGTAAAAAAATCAGTGCATGCTCAGCCCACGTCGAACAGCATCGTCCTCGTATTAGTGAAGCCAGCCTGCGGGTTCGCTCAATCAAGGTAATGATGGTCCAGGATGCCATCGGCAACTTGAGGCTATAAGTACTGAATCACTACCTTGAAAGAGGGTGGCATTGAACGTGGTGAAATGCAGAGAAAAAATCCCAAAATCAAGGAACGCAAACGTGCCTGTTTCACAGCTGCTGCTTTTTGAGGCGATCTCCCCCAGTCATTCCGCTTTTCGTTTCAACCCCTTCGATCTACTTGATGAAGGCGCCGTTACAAAAGAATAGCACTCGTTCGTAACGGCAGCAGCCGCCGCACAACACCTGTGTCCGTGTCAATTAAAAACAACAACAGCAGCAGCGGCAGCACAACCAGCAGTATGGCGAACGGATATTTTATCCTGTTTATCCCACGTCAACAACAATATTTTCACTGTAGGCTGGTACGTACAGAGCATGAAAAAGGCATAAAACAAGAATATAAATATATCTATATTCATTATTTTGTTCTAGGGATTCGGTCACAATTTTTTCGTCTCGGCCTAAGTATGTGAACTGGAATTCTCGGTCAAATAGCTTTGTTCGAGCGTCGTTTTCAAGGGGCGGCTCCGACACCTCTCGCCCTGCCGTGTTCGTTCCGCACATCGACGTGAACGCGGACGGTTGGCGAGCGTTACAAGCGAGACGTTGCCAAAATACCGCATGTCAAGGAAGAATTCCGTAGATTTTGGTTGCATCTTAATGTCTGCAGCGCATGGATGATTCACAAAATTGGCATTATTTCTAAACCGTAGTTGGTATTGTTTGGAATTTTGGGGTGTCATACTCAAATAACCACCGTTGTGAGCTTTATTGGCTATATTTATTTCAAGAAATTAATAAGGAAATATGGATCAACTAACTGCTGAAGCGCACGCATGTTGAAACGAGGAGGAGGTAGTAGTGATTACGATTACTGTGGCGCCAGGAAAAAGCACACAGCAGCATAGCGAGTGGCTGCGTCCCCGGGGTCTAGAGATATGTATAATGCAAGTTCCTCCTGTTGTTGATCTGCCCCACTCGAAGGTGGTCGTAAATAGGCAGCAGGATGTCGTGTTTTGTTGTTGCTGTGGTCCCTTACTCCGTTGCTGCGGTCGTTTGCCGATCAAGTGTGAGCGATCATGTGTTAAAACGTTACCGACAAATACGTTTGTGTTGCTTCGTATTTCACTCGGAACAGGAATTCCCGATCAAGTAGCTTCGTTCGAGCGCCGTTTTAGGGGGGCGGCTCCAACGCCCCTCTCCCTGCCGTGTCCGTTCCGCACATCGACGTCCACGCGGACTGATGCCGAGCGAAACAAGCGAGAAGTTGCAAAATACCGCATGTCGAGGACGAATTCCTGATCTTTTATTTGCATCTTAGTATCTGCAGTCTATGGACGTTTTACAAAGTTGGCATCATTTCCAAACAGTAGCTGCTAATGTTTGGATTTTGCGGTGGCATTCTCAAATAACCACCGTTGTGATCTTTGTTGGCTACATTTACATACAGAAAAAAATGGGGGAAAATGATACACTAACTGCTGAAGCGCACCCATGACTAAACGAGGAGGAGGTAGTAGTGATTACGATTACTGCACCAGGAAAATGCACACAGCAAGCAGCATTTATTTGCGAGTTGCTGCGTCCCCCATGCTCGAGGGTTGTATGAAACAAGTCCCTTCTGTTGTTAAGCTGCGCCACTCGAAGATGGTGGTAAGTAGACAGTAAATTGGCGTGCTTTGTTTATACTTAGGTCCCTGACTCCGTTGCTGTGGTCGTATGCCGATCGAGCGCAAGCAGTCATGTGTTGGTGTGTAGCTAACAAATACGGTTATGTTCTTTCGTACTTGACGTGCTCCTTATTGATGCTGATTGCTGATCGACCACCTATGCTAGAGATTATCTTTTTTGTTTGTTGGCACACTTCTACTTTTCCAGTTTCTGGACATGCAAGCCGTGGTCACAGGTGGTGTCCTTCCCGTCCTCATCCCGGTAATTGCCTTCCTCTTATGTTGGCGCATAGGGTTCAGCACCCACTGATCGTCGAGTTTTTATCGAGTGTTGCTAATTCACGCTCCCGTGCTTTCCGCAAATCAAGTAGTGCACAAGACGACAAATGTTACGAGTACGCACCCGGGGGGGTTCGAACTCACGAAGCTGACCAGGCTCGAGGAAACAACCTGATACAACACCGGGGCAGTGAATAATTTAGAGCCGGTCGCCCCGGTGGTCTATTGTGGCTACACTCAAATATTTCTACTGCCATTATTACTAGCATTGGCCCTTGAGTTACAGAACCACCGTTGTGATCTTTGTTGGCTATATTCATATCCAAAACAAATAATACACTTACTGCTGAAGCGCACGCATGACTAAACGAGAAGGAGGGAGTCGTGATTACGATTGCTGCGACCGGACAATCCACAGAGAAAGTAGCATTGCGAGTGGCTTCGTCCCCGATGCTCGAGGGTTGTTATATAGAAGCCTCCCCTATTGTTAAGCTGCGCCACTTAAAGATGGTGGTAAGTAGACAGTAAGTTGGCGTGCTTTGTTTATACTGTGGTCGCTGACTCCGTTGCTGTGGTCGTATGCCGATCAAGCGCAGGCGGTCATGTGTTGGTGTGTAACTAACAAATACGTGTGTGTTCAATCGTACTTGACTTGCTCTATATTTATGCTGATTGCTGATTGATCACCTGTTCCAGTGTTTTTTTTTTTGTTGGCACACTTCTACTTTCCAGTTTCTGGATATGCAAGCCGTGGTCACAGGTGGTGTCCTTCCCGTCCTCATCCCGGTAATTGCCTTCCTCTTATGTTGGCGCATAGGGTTCAGCACCCACTGATCGTCGAGTTTTCATCGAGTGTTGCTAATTCACGCTTCTGTGCTTTCCGCAAATCAAGTAGTGCACAAGACGACAAATGTTACGAGTACGCACCCGGGGGGGTTCGAACTCACGAAGCTGACCAAGCTCGAGGAAACAACCTGATACAACACCGGGTCGGTGAATAATTTAGAGCCGGTCGCCCCGCTGGTCTAGTGATGCTACACTCGGATATTTCTACTATTGTTACTAGCTCTGGTCCTTGCGTTAAATAACCACCGTTGTAATCTTTGTTGGCTTTAGATATTTTTAGAGAGAAATAGGAAAAAATGATCAACTAACTGCTGAAGCGCATGCATGTCTAGAAGTGGAGGAGGCAGTTGGGATTACGATTACTGCGCATGGAAAAGACACACAGCAAGTAGCATTTCGAGTTGTTACGTCCCAGGGGCCTCGAGGGTTGTATTATGGAAGTTTTCCCGGTTGTTAAGCTGCGCCACTCGAAGGTGTTGGTAAGTAGATCCTAGGATAACGTGCTCTGTTGTTGCTGTGGTCCATGACTCCGTTGCTGTGTTCGTTTGCTGGTCAAGGGCAAGCGATCATGTGTTGTGCGTAACTAACAAATACGTTTGTGATGCTTGGTACTTGACATGCTCCTTGTTGCTGCTGATTTATGATTCATCATCTTTGCTAGTGCGTAATTTCTTCATTTACCACGCTTCTATTTTCGAGCTTGACCCAGGCTACGGTAGGGGGGTCCCTTTTTGGGCCTTGAATTTCAGTGACTAGGGGTCACTCGCGCGAGTAACCCCTTCGTTCTTCTGCGATCTTACGTTTCCTTCGTGTATTATATTGACGAAATCAATCCGCAATGCAAAGGTAATCTAAGCTGCTCCAAAACAACTGCCTATACCGTTTTCATCAGCAAGGTACAGAGTCACTCGTACGAGTGGCTCAAACACACCAGTGAAAACGGGGGGACCCCCCCTACCGTAGCCTAGATCGCTTCTGGATATGCAAGCCGTGGTCACAGGAAGGTGTCGTCCTTGTCTTTCCCCCGTCGGGTTTTGCGCACAATATTTTTTGGTGCACAAGGTTCAGCACCCATTGTGCGTCGATTTTTTAATAAAGTGATACTAACGCACGTCCTCACGTATGCCGCAAGTCAGTTAGTGCACAAGACGACAAACGTTTCGAGTACGCACTCGGGGGGATTCGAACTCACGAAGCTGATCAGGCTCGAGGAAATAACCTGATACGCCACCGGGGCAGTGAGTGATGAAGAGCAGGGCGCCCCGGTACTCTAGTGTGGATACGTTGGAATTTTTCTACTTCTATTAGTACTACCGTTGGCCCTCGAGTAAAAGAACCACCGTTGCGATCTTTGTTGGCTACATATTATTGTAGAAAAACAAGAAAAAAATGATCAACGAACTGCTGATGCGCACGCATGATTAAATGTTGAACAGGCGGTGTGATTACGATTGCTTCGTCAAGAAAAGGCACATAGAAAGTAGCATTGCGAGTGGCTACGTCCCAGGGGCCTCGAGGGTTGTATTTTGGAAGTTTCCCCGGTTGTTAAGCTGCGCCACTCGAAGGTGTTGGTAAGTAGACCCTAGGATGGCGTGCTCTGTTGTTGCTGTGGTCCATGACTCCGTTGCTGTGTTCGTTTGCTGGTCAAGCGCAAGCGATCATGCGTTGGTGCGAAACTAACAAATACGTGTGTGATGCTTGGTACTTGACATGCTCCTTATTGCTGCTGATTGCTGATTGAACATCTTGTTTTTGTTTCGTTTGGTAAACTTCTATTTTCCAGCATCTGGGCATGCAAGCCGTCGTGACAGGTGTAGTCCTTACATCCCCCCCCTATATTGATGATGGCGAATAGGGTTCAGCACCCGCTGACCGTCGATGTTTTATCGAGTTTTGCTCACTCACGCTCTCGCGCTGTCCGCAAGTCAATTAGTGCCCAAGACGACAAAGGTCACGAGTACGCACTCGGGGTTATTCGAACTGCCAAAGCCCACCTGTACCAGGCCCGAGGATACAACCTGATACGCCGCCTGGACAGTGAGTGATATTGAGCCGGTCGCCCCGGTGGTCTAGTGCGGCTACACTCGAATACTAATACTGTCATTAATACTGGCGTTGGTCCTCGAGGTAAAACAACACCGTTGCGAACTTTGTTAGCTCTTTTTTACATGCAAAAACAAACGGTAAGAAAATGATCAACTATCTGCTGAAGCGCACGCATGACTAAACGAGGAGGTAGTAGTGATTACGATTACGGCGCCTAGAAAAGCCACACAGCAAGCATCATTGCGAGTGGCTAGATCCCCGGGGCCTCGAGGGTTGTAGTGTACAAGTTCTGCCTGTTGTTAAGCTGCGCCACTCGATGGTGGTGGTAAGTAGAAGTACGATGACGTGCTTTGTTGTTGCTATGGTCCCTGACTCCGTTGCTGGGGTCATTTGCCGACCAAGTGCAAGCGGTCGTGTGTTGGTACGTAACTTACAAATACGTATGTGTTAGGTGGTACTTAACGTGCTCCATATTTCTGTTGACTGCTGATTAGAAACGTATTCTAACGAATTTTTTTTTCTATTTGTCACACTTCTACTTGCCAGCTTCTGGACATGCAAGTCGAAGTTACGGGTGTCGTCCTTCCCTTCCTCCCCGCGGTTATTGCCAAAACAAAATCGGTCTATAACGTTCAGCACTCACTGATCGTCGATATTTCATCGAATGTTGCTTTCGTACGCTCTAGCACTTTCCGCAAGTCAATGAGTGCACAGGTCGACAAATTTACGAGTACGCATTCGGGCGGAGTCGAACTCACGAAGCTGAGCAGGCTCGAGGATATAACCTGATACAACACCGGGGCAGTGAGTGATGATGAGCTGGGCGCCCCGGTGGTCTATTGTGGCTACACTGGATTTGTCTACTGCTGTTAATACTAGCGTTGGTCCACCGTTGGGATCTTTGTTGACTACATTTTCTTTAGAAAAAACAAGAAAAAATCGATCAACGAACTGCGGAAGCGCACACATAATTTAATGTGGAAGAGGCAGTGGTAATTACGATTGCTTCGCCAGGAAAGACGCAAAGCGAGTAGCATTTCGAGTGGCTGTGTCCCCGGGCCGCGATGGTTGAATTATAGAAGTCTCGCCTGTTGTTCAGCTGTGCCACTCGAAGATGGTAATAGATAGACAGTAAGATGGCGTGCTTTGTTTATACTTTGGTCCCTGACTCCGTTGCTGTGGTCGTATGCCGATCAAGCGCAAGCGGTGCTGTGTTTGCACGTACCTGACAAATATGTTTGTGTTGCTTAGTACTTGACGTGCTCCTCATTGCTGCAGATTGCTGATTGAACATCTTGTTTTTGTTTCCATATGTACACTTCTACTTTCCAGTTTCTGGACATGCAAGCCGTGGTCACAGGTGTCGTCATTACCTCCCCCCCGCCCGATTATTGCCTTCATTTTATATCGGCGAATAAGGTTAGACACTCACTGACCGTCGATGTTGTATCGAGTTTCGCCAACTCACGCTTTCGGGCTTTCCGCAAGTCGATTAGTGCACAAGACGGCAAATGTTACCAGTACGCACTCGGGGGTATTCAAACTCACGAAACTGACCAGACTCGAGTATACAACCTGACACGCCACCGGGTCGTTGAGTGACATCAGCCGTGCACCCCGGTGGTCTAGTAGGGCTACACTCGTATATTTCTACTGTTATTGTTACTAGCTTTGGTCCTCAAGGTAAAGAACCACCGTTACCGTTGTGATCTTTTATATCTTCATATATCTTTGGGGAGAAATAGGAAAACAAATATCAACTAACTGCTGAAGCGCACGAATGTCTAAACGAGGAGGAGGCAGTTGGGATTACGATCACTGCGCAAGGAAAAGACACACAGCAAGTATCATGCGAGTGGCTGCGTCCCCGGGGCCTCGAGAGTTGTATTTAGATGTCTCCGCTGTTGTTGATCTGCGCCACTCGAAGGTGGTGGGTAGTTGGTAGTAGTATGGCGTGCTTTGCTGTTGCTGTGGTCCCTGGCTGCGTTGATGTAGTCGTTTGCCGGTGAAGAAAAAGCGGTTCTTCTGTGTTGGTACGTGACTGACAAATATGTTTGTGTTGCTCGGTACTTGACGTGCTCCTCATTGCTGCTCATTGCTTATTGACCATCTTGTGTTTGGTTTCATTTGGTACACTTCTACTTTCCAGCTTCTGAACATGCAAGCAGTGGTTACAGGTGTAGTCCATACCTCCCGCCCCCCCGGTTATTGCCTTTTTTTTATATTGGCGAATAGGGTTCAGCACCGGTTGCGATCTCTGTTAGCGTTGTTTACATGCAAAAACAAAAAGGAAAAAAATGATCAACTATCTGCTGAAGCGCACGCATGACTAAACTAGGAGGAGGCAGTAGTAATAACGATTACTACGCCAAGAAAAACCACACATCAAGCATCATTGCGAGTGGCTGAGTCCCCGGGGCCTCGAGGGTTGTAGTTTACAAGTTCTTCCTGTTGTTAGGCTGCGCCACTTAGTGGTGGTGGTAAGTAGACAGTACGATGGCGTGCTTTGTTGTAGCTGTGGCCCCTGGCTCTGTTGCTGTGTTCGTTTGCTGGTCAAGCGCAAGCGATCATGTGTTGGTGCGTAACTGACAAGTTCGTTTGTGTTGCTTAGTACTTGACATGCTCCTAATTGCTGGTGGTCTATGATTCATCATCTTCGCTAGTGCGTTTTTTCTTCACTTGGCACGCTTCTACTTTCGAGCTTCTGGACATGCAAGCCGAAGGTGTCGTCCTTGTGTTCCCCCCACTGGGTTTTGCGCACAATATTTTTTGGTGCACAAGGTTTAGCACCCAATGTTCGTTGATTTTTCATTAAGTGTTACTAACACACGCTCTCACGTATTCCGCAAGTCAATTAGTGCCCAAAACGACAAAACGTTACGAGGGGGGATTCGAACTTACGATTTTGACCAGGCTCGAGGATACAACCTGATACGCCACCGGGGCAGTGAGTGATGAAGAGCCGGGCGCCCCGGTACTCTGGTGTGGCTGCACTAGAATGTTTCTACTGCTATTAGCACTACTGTTGGCCCTCGAATAAAAGAACCACCGTTGAGATCTTTGTTCGCTAGATATGTTTGTAGAAAAAACAAGAAAAAAAGGATCAACGGACTGCCGAAGCGCACGCATGAATAAATGTTGAACAGGCGGTGATTTTTATGATTGCTTCGTCAAAAAAAGGCATGTAGAAAGTAGCATTGCGAGTGGCTGCGTCTCCGCGGCCTCGAGAGTTGTATTTAGATGTCTCCCCTGTTGTTGATCCGCGCCACTCGAAGGTGGTGGGTAGTTGGTAGTAGTATGGCGTGCTTTGCTGTTGCTGTGGTCCCTGACTGCGTTGATGTAGTCGTTTGCCGGTGAAGAAAAAGCGGTTCTGTGTTGGTACGTGACTGACAAATATGTTTGTGTTGCTCGGTACTTGACGTGCTCCTCATTGCTGCTCATTGCTGATTGACCATCTTGTGTTTGGTTTCATTCGGTACACTTCTACTTTCCAGCTTCTGGACATGCAAGCCGTGGTTACAGGTGTAGTCCATACCTCCCGCCCCCCCGGTTATTGCCTTTTTTTTATATTGGCGAATAGGGTTCAGCACCGGTTGCGATCTTTGTTAGCGTTTTTACATGCAAAAACAAAAAGGAAAAAAATGATCAACTATCTGCTGAAGCGCACGCATGACTAAACGAGGAGGAGGCAGTAGTAATAACGATTACTACGCCAAGAAAAGCCACACAGCAAGCATCATTGCGAGTGGCTGGGTCTCCGGGGCCTCGAGGGTTGTAGTTTACAAGTTTTTCCTGTTGTTAAGCTGCGCCACTCAATGGTGGCGGTAAGTAGACAGTACGATGACGTGCTATGTTGTTGCTGTGGTCTCTGGCTCCGTTGATGTAGTCGTTTGCCGGTGAAGAAAAAGTGGTTCTGTGTTAGCACGTAACAGACAAATATGTTTGTGTTGCTCGGTACTTGACGTGCTCCTCATTGCTGCTCATTGCTGATTAAATATCTTGTGTTTTGTTTCATTCGGTATACTTAAACTTTTCAGGTTCTGGACATGCAAGCCGTGGTAACAGGTGCAGTCCATACCTCCCCCCCCCCCCCGGTTATTGCCCCTTCGTTTTATTGCCGAATAGGGTTCAGCACCGGTTGCGATCTTTGTTAGCGTTTTTTACATGCAAAAGCAAATGGGAAAAAATGATCAACTATCTGCTGAAGACTAAATAAGGAGGAGGGAGTAGTAATAACAATTACTGCGCCAAGAAAAGCCAAACAGCAAGCATCATTGCGAGTGGCTGGGACTCCAGGGCCTCGAGGCTAGTAGTTTACAAGTTCTTCCTGTTGTTAAGCCGCACCACTCAATGGTGGTGGTAAGTAGACAGTACGATGGCGTGCTTTGTTGTTGCTATGGTCCCTGACCACGTTGCTGTGGTCGTTTGCCGACGAAGTGCGAGCGGGCGTGTGTTGGTACGTAACTGACAAATAACCATGTGTTACTTGGTACTTAACGTGCTCCTTATTGCCGGTGTTTGCTGATTGAAAATCTTTTCCAGAGTTTTTTTTTTCCATTTGGCACACTTCTAGTTTCCAGCTTTTGCACATGCACACTGTGGTTACGGGTGTCGTCTTTCCCTTCCTTGCCGCGGTTATTGCCAAAACGAGTTTCGGTCTATAACGTTCAGCACCCACTGATCGTAGATGTTTTAGCGAATGTTGCTAACGTACGGTTTAGCTCTTTCCCCAAGTCAATTAGTGCACAGGACGACAAATTTACGAGTACGCACTCGGGGAGATTAGAACCCACGAAGCTGACCAGGCTTGAGGATATAACCTGATACGCCACCGGGGCAGTGAGTGTTGTAGAGCCGGTCGCCCCGATGATCTTTTGTGGCTACACTAGATTTTTCTACTGCTGTTGATACTAGCGTTGGCTCACCGTTGCGATCTTTGTTGGCTACATATGTTTGTAGAAAAAACAAGAAAAAGATGATCAACGAACTGCTGAAGCGCACACGTGATTAAATGTGGAAGAGGCAGTGGTGATTACGATTGCTTCGCCAGGAAACACGCACAGCAAGTAGCATTTCGAGTGGCGGCGTCCCCGGGGCCTCGAGGGTTATATTATAGAAGTCTCGCCTGTTGTTAAGCTGTCCCACTCGAAGGTGGTGATAAATAGATAGTAGGATGGCGTGCTTCGTTGTTGCTGTGGTCTCTGACTCCGTTGCTGTAGTCGTTTGCCGGTCAAGCGCAAGCGGTTCTGTGTCTGTACGTAACTGACAAATATGTTTGTGTTGCTTGGTACTTGACGTGCTCCTCATTGCTGCTGATTGCTGATTGAACATCTTGTGTTTTGTTTCATTTGGTACACTTCTACTTTCCAGCTTCTAGACATGCAAGCCGTGGTGACAGGTGTCGTCCTTACCTCCCCGCCCCTGGTTATTGCCTTCATTTTATATCGGCGAATAGGGTTCAGCACTCACTCACTGACCGTCGATGTTTTATCGAGTTTTGCCAACTCACGCTTTCGTGCTTTACGCAAGTCGATTAGTGCACAAGACGACAAATGTTACGAGTACGCACTAGGGGGTATTCGAACTC
This sequence comes from Undaria pinnatifida, assembly GCA_012845835.1. Lineage (NCBI taxonomy): Eukaryota > Phaeophyceae > Laminariales > Alariaceae > Undaria > Undaria pinnatifida. The sequence continues at coordinate 15,366,747 of JABAKD010000008.1, read as the reverse complement.
CCAAACCCCCCTATACCAGGCTCGACGATACAATTTTATACGCCACCGGGACAGTGAGTGATATTGAGCCATGCACCCCGGTGGTCTAGTGAGGCTAAGCTCGAATACTACTACCATTAATACTACCACTGGTTCTTGAGGTGGAAAACCACCATTGCGGTCTTTTGTTGCGGCGGATTGACACGATGTCACATGAAACCCCGTGGCGGAATGCTTCCTAGGTCTGTATAACGCCTATCAGTCTAGAAAGCGTGCCGCTCACGGCCTCAGTACAAAAACACAAAATCAAACGAGGGAAATAGGAACCTGAACTTGATCTGACACGAGCGTGAGTGACAGCGAACCAAGCTTGAGTATAGCGATCGTTACCGTGAGGCAATGTTGGAGGTTTCATCCGGAGATCTGTTATATTGTACGAGCGCCTGGAAGAGGACTGCGTGACACGAGACTGGTGTTTGCTGGCAGCTGTTGCAACAAGCAGACGGCAGGGATCAGCCTGAAGGTAGACACGGAGGAAAAGAAGTAGAAGCGGTGAGAGAGTTGGGACAAGGGATTGGAGACTTGGGTACGTGTGTCTAAAGTAGCTCTTTATCCGTTCTTTACATAGGGCTTCAGCTGGGATCCGTGTTGGTTGATAGTCTCGCTTGACGCAGGTCGAAGTACAGTCGTAAATGCGCAGGTAGAAGTATGAATGGATTTTACAGGGTGTTGAAGAAAGTTCCATGGCAGTTCAACTCTATTTTATCATGTTGAAAATCTTGATTGAAGCGGCTTGAAACAGTATCACGAACCCTACACGCCTCAGGATAACCACAGGCAGACACCGCAGAAATAGAAGCAGCAGTAGAGCAGGCGGCATGAGTGATGAGAATCGGTGGTCGTGATCTCTAGATAGTGGAGGCGAGGAATGAGACTCTTGATAGTTTATACATAATAAGAAGTCACGCAGTCCATGCTACGCACAGCAGTACATAAAGAGAGCAAAGGAGATTCTCCCCGCTTTGACTGACTCACTGTTTTTTTGTATGCGATGCAGACGAAATATTGGTATGCATTAATGGTATAAATAACTCCGCAAATCATGCATTTTTTTGCTCTCGTGCTCGTACTTACTCTTACGACGAGTGCTTCTGCATTGATTGATTGTTGTAACACCAGGTATGTACGCCATCGTGCTGTATACGTGCGTATCATATGCTCTGTATGTTGTTTGTGATATGCTCTTGTTTTTTTGTGCCGCACCAGTTTTGACACCAAACTGACCAGGTATACCTGATTTTGCCTAAAAATATCTTTTTTGGTTTGTTTGGGTATCAGTACGTACTCAATCGATAACGGATGCATACAGCAAGCGATGGTACAACGCGATCTCAAAACTACAGTGTAATTTAATTTTGACAATGTCTGTAAACCAAGTTTTTCAAATTTTGAACTTGAAAAGATATACATGCATCCCTGCCTGCTAGTAAGCTTTGCCTACGTGCAAGTTGGGGGGGTTTTTTGTAGGCAGGATAGTGAGAAGGGAGTAACATGGACTGTTGAGCCAATAAATTAATGTAGTAATAAAAATATTGTACATCATTTGCTCATACATATACCTACTACTGCTGTATAGAATATATAGTTAAAACAGTGTACGGTTGTTAGTATAGAGTATTATATGTATACGTTATTATTGGGGTTACTTGTTTGTTGTACCTTGTATCGCACGAGAAATCTATTGGTCTGGAGGATTAGCAATGTACGGAAGAATAGTACACAGGATGGCCTTGTTTATTGTACCTTGCATAGAATAGTAGACAAGTTGGTATTTTTACTACGCGAAATCGTAATCTACGGGCGGGGTTATTTTGAAAAAGTATAACGAGGGCTGACTAAGTTTTATAAAATGTAGGAAGTAGATTAAAGAATACGAGACCAATAGGACATCGGGAAATGATTATCATCAGTGCCGATGACGAGTAAGTTTATACGTGATAAGTCACTGTAGGGATGTGCTTGCGTTCATCATACGGGTTGAAAATGAGTTTGGGTCTGTTAGTTGATCTACCTTTGTTGTATACTGTAAGACGAATATAAGACAACTTTTTTTTTACCAATTTGATATTGGCCTTTGTGATGGGGATTTTTTGTCTTCGCAGGTTGTATAGGCACTGCAAGGTCGTTCTCACAGGTGTTTCAAGAGTAGTGATACTGCAAACTGGTTCTGGTTTTTAATTTTGTATGGGGAATGTGAGCCTTTCTATAGCTGCTCTTTGTCATGCTAAGAACTTACCGGAATTGGAAACATGGTTTAGGAACATGATCATATTGGAATGGGAAGGGAGGAAGCTTGAAAAGTACGTTGAAATTTTATGGGTTGCAAACAATGCAGTAATATGTTTAAATGGAAACAAAAAAACATTTCACATGCCAGTGGAGCTATAACCGACATAGGAACTACTGCATACAGTGCAGCTACATGAAGAGCTACTATACAAGTCTTTTCAAGGCGCGTAGAAATCTTCTACTAATAGCTATGCATGAATATATGTAGACCTTGAAACTTTATCGATTGTTGTGTTAAGTATGGACGCTTATACCTCGATAGATGTTTACAAAATGATGGATTCAGCTGTTCCAAATTCGTTGAGATAATGTGCATGAAGGATGTACAACAATGACAGATATAGCTAATGCCTATAAATAGATTGATATGTCCTAGATACCTAAGGGATTCCATACGTTACTCTGTTGGTGAAGACTCGAGCTTTCGAAGGGCAGCATTTCCGAAGGATTACATGTATATTATGATAAGGGGACAACTTTCAACAAACCAGGAAGGAAATATGCATGTACTAACCACCCCTCTTTCCCACCCACCTTGTCCCAAGCCACTGTTTATGCCCGTTTGGTGCGGACAACTTGGTGTTACTAGACTCCATCGATCCCCTGGACTCCACTCGTCTCCCTAGACTGCATTGTTGGATACCATCTTCACCTTATACGACGCAGCTCCGTCTAGTACATCGTGTACTACGCAGCCTCATCGAGTCCGTCGCATACTGCACAGCACCTACTGCACAGCTCCATTCGTCGGATACAACACAGCGTCGTCAAGTCCGTCGTGTACTGCACTACTTCGTCGCGTTCACTTACTCTACACGACAGCAAAACGAGAGGTTTCGTCAAACGGAAACGGCCGGCGTCTCGGGGGGGGAGGGAGGAGTGATTGGAGAAAATAACATGGCAGGAAGAGGGGGACCTTGTGGGGGACCTTTTGGTGCACCTTACACGAGGGGAGGCCAACCACAGGGAGGCCCGTCACAGAGCGACCAGGCTGGAGGCCCACCACAGGGCGGCCAGGTTGGATGGGGTCCACAGGGTGGTGCAGGACATGGGGCGGCAGGACTGGGAAAGAAATACATGCATCCCTGCCCGCTAGTAAGCCTTGGACTGGCAAATCCTGTAGGAACGGGAGGTGGGTACAATCAGATGTTCTCTCCCTCCCTACCGTCACCGTTTGGAATCGGAGGACGATGGGGTCCACAGACAACCCCATCAGGAGCACCACTGAACCTTAGATCGCGTAAGGGACCTCCGATGGCGCCAAGGTCGTTGGCCGACAACAGCCAGGGTTTGCTGGCCAACAGCAGCCAGGGTTCACTGGCCAACAGCAGACAGGGTTCACTGGTCAAACAACAGCCAGGGTTCGCTGGCCAACAGCACTCAGGGTTCACTGGTCAACAGCAGCCAGGGTTCGGAGAGTTCCTCTCACCGATTGGGAATGGGAGCACTGCAAACTAAGACGTCAAAGGTTTGGGTTCATGCAACGTTGTGGCGTGCAACAAGCTCGAGCCGGCGACTTCCGATTGCGGTGCTGGTGGACACTGAGGCGGGTGGAGGAAACTACGTGTCACCGCAGTTCATCGAATCCACTAAAGAACGTGATGGTTGGGGAACGTCGCTGATAAATCCAACGGGAGACGGCCTACTCCGCGCAGAAAACCCAGAGAACAGCGCCGTACCCCCGATGGAGGTAGGCTCGTGCTTGCTACCACTAGTCTTTGCACCGGTCGACCAAATCTTTCGTGTGAAGTTCAGGGTGGTGAAGGGGCTTCCGTATGCGATGGTACTTGGAGCCGCGTTCATGACGGACAATCGAAATATCATCAGTTTCGATGGTGAGGAGGGTTTCCGGTGTTCGTGATAGCGGCATGTATTTATCAACTGTACTGGGGTGAAACTCTGATTGGTTGGTTTGAATAGCAGAACTGTTGATTGTATGTTTGTTGTACCAGAATACTCTTCTTGTGGTCCTACGGTACTTCGGTAGATTGTACATGTGCACGAGTTATACATCGGACCGTAGTGGTGTGTACGGTACGTTGGTATGTCGGTACGTTGGACACATTGACGAATAGGAACATTCCTAACACGATATAGCTTGTCTCAACGAACAGCCTAGCAATAAGTTACAGTTACATACGTTGTGTCAACGTGCATGGCTGTATTTCCTGAAAAATAAATCAGACGCTGGCAGTGCTGTCCGGAGTTTCCTTGCGAGTGTGCGAGCTGATGGTGTCCCGTCATTGGTTGAGATTGTTAGGTCTGACAATGGTGGGGAGTTTTTCGGGGGGGAGTTTGCATCTGTGTGCAACGAGCTTTTGATCAAAAAAGAGTTCACACCGGCTTATAGTCCCCAATATATTTGTGTTGCAGAGCGTGGGCCGGGATTGATAGAGGAGGCCGCGATGGCGGCTCGTATTCAAGCTAAAGTTCTTTTTGGGCATGTACAGTTACCTAAGACTGATAAACTCTGGGCTGAGGCTATGCACTGGGCTTGCGAAGCAATGAACCACACTGCGTGTTCTGCTAATCCTGAATCCAAATCGCCGTATGAAATGTGGTATGGTGAACCTCGTCCCGCTAGACTGTATCCGTTTTTGAAGCCCGCCTACTGTAGGTGGCAGCGACCGTCAAAGCCGCTGCCGAAGGGTGAGAGTTGTTTCTATGTCGGTCCTTCGAGAGACCACCCGCGTGATTGTCATAGAGTACTTACGAGGGCTGGTACTATTCAAGAAACGAGGGATGTGACGTGGGAGGTGCTGCCGTCACAGCTCCCTCCGCTGCAACCTTCTTTGCGGATAGAGGTAGCAGAGGAGGGAGGGGAGGATAGTGACGACGATGTTGAAACCGAAAGATATGCCGCTTGTGGGAAGAGGAGTCGCTCACACACTTTTGAAACGTGATGCCGTGCCCTCTGGGGCAAGAGTCGAGGAGGTTGAGAGTGTTGGCGCAGGTAGTATAGGCCCGTCCTTTTCTGTTCCATCTTCCCCTGCTGAACCGTCTGCCCCCGTGAACGTTTCTCCTGGTAGTGTAGCTCCTTCTGTGTCTTCGCGTGTGAATGACGGGGAGGGCCAGGGAGGGCAGGCATCTGAAGAGGTAGAGATGGGGGATCTGGGAGGGGATGATGAGGTAGAGTCGATGGGGCAGGGAGGGCATGATGATGAAGAGTCGATTGGGTCGGGAGGACTGGTAGAGGCGGAGGCATCCCCTCCTGCCGCTCGTCGTCCGCGGCATGTGGCCGAGCTTGCTGACTTTAATACTTCCGCGCGTAAAATGATGAAGTGAGAGAAGGTAGGACTCGCGCGCAAACTCGTGCAGTCAACCAGGAGAGTGTACCCGGTCTCATGGCCACCCTAGGACCCATCTTCGCGACAGAGGTCGTGTACGCATTGTTGTCGGAGCAGAGAGCAGGTGATGAGACGGAATTGCCGAAAGAACTGGTTCAGGATCTGCCGAAATTGAAGGCTTGATAAGAGCAGGAACGTTCACGTTGGCAGTAAACGTTCCGATAGGCTGTAACGTGATTGATGCTAGATGCGTTTTCAAGTGGAAAGCAGACAAAACAGGAAAGATAGTGAAGGCCAAGGCTAGGCTTGTAGCGAAGGGCTTCAAGCAGAAGTATGGTGTGGATTATCTTGAGACATTCTCGCCTACCGCAAATGCTGCATCTCTACGATTGCTGATAGTGTTGGCGTGTTTGTACAATTTGGAATTACTCCACTGGGATATTAAGCAAGCATTTGTTCAGTCGGAATTGGATCACGAGGTGTTCATGAAGTTGCCTCCTGGCTGCGGGTCGATGTCAGGAAAGGTTGTCCGTTTGAACAAGAGTTTGTACGGATTGAAGCTGGCTTCTAGGACATTTTTTCTAAGAGGCTGGTGTCGGAACTGAAGAGGATTGGTTTTGAGCAGTCAATGTCTGACCCCTGTGTCCTGCGTTTCATGATGGGAGACGAGGTATTGGGGATGGTCGCGATCCACGTGGATGACATTCTGTATGCAGGAAGTAAGAGCCTTGCCAAGGTGGTTGTGGCAGCACTAGGTGACTCTCTTCCTACGGAGGACTTGGGGGAGGTCAAGTTCTTTCTAGGTTGAGAATATATTCGCGACCGTGAGGCTGGTACGATTGAGACTTCTCAGGAAAGTTATATCAGGAGTGTTCTCGAGAGATTCAATATATGTCGCACCAGCTCGATCCCTGCTTCCCTTGCCAATGATAACAGGTCCGTGATGGAGGATGAGGGGGCAGGAGATGTGCCGTTCCGAGAGGTGGTGGGGAGCCTGATGTGGATCGCCAGCCAGACAAGGCCCGACATCGCGAATGCTGTGCGGGCGGTGGCGAGGCGCTCTCACGAACCAAAGAGGAACCACTGGAAGGCAGCTCAGAAGATTCTCGATTATCTTCTCGAAACGGCGCATCTGACTTTGAAGTTCAAGCAGGATAGTTCGGTAGACGCAGGCACGTTGGTGTATGTAGATGCTGACTTTGCAAGTAGGGCCACTGACCGTAGATCAGTTTCGGGTGCGATGGTTTTCGTGGCGGCGATGCTTGTAGTTTGGTTTTCTAGGACGCAGAAATGCGTTTCACAGTCAACTTCAGAAGCAGAGTATCTTTTGATGGGAGATGGTGTAAAGGAGGCTCTGTTTGTAAACGGAATGCTTCAGTTCCTGAGGCCTAGTGCGAAGCCTCGTAAGATAGATGTCCTTGAAGACAACGAGGGGGCGATTGCGCTCGCAGAGAACTCGCTGAGCTAGAGTAGGAGTAAGCACATCGATGTGAGGCACCACTTTCTTAGGAATCTGACCCAGGAGGGTGTGATCGAAGTCACCCACGTCCCCAGCGAGAATCAACACGCGGACATCCTCACGAAGGCGTTGCCGAGAGATCTTTTTAAAGTTCACCGCGACTTTGCACTTGGTATCAAGAAGTAGAGGTCTGAGTCGTTTTGTGTTTGTTTTCGTTTGATATGTATTTGGTCTGGTAGATACAACAGCCCCTAGGGAGGGTGTTCGTGATAGCGGCATGCATGTATCAACTGTACTGCGGTGAAACTCTGATTGGTTGGTTTGAATAGCAGAACTGTTGATTGTATGTTGTTGTACCAGAGTACTCTTCTTGTGGTGCTACGGTACTTCGGTAGATTGTACATGTGCACGAGTTATACATCGGACCGTAGTGGTGTGTACGGTACGTTGGTATGTCGGTACGTTGGACACATTGACGAATAGGAATATTCCTGTAGTGTTGCTAACACGATATAGCTTGTCTCAACGAACAGCCTAGCAATAAGTTACAGTTACATACGTTGTGTCACGGAGGTAAGTTACAGGGATCGTCTCGTGGTATGTACGAGTAGGCACTATGCGAGGAGGTTTAGGTATTCGACTACGAGCGGTTGTTACTGGGCTGTGGAGAGTTGGCCCACATGACCCACTCCACTTTCTGACCTGTCTCTCCAGACATTGGTCTCTCTCATATAATACCTTTCTCCAGAAGCCACTGATTTACCAACATCCGGCCGACACCATCCTCATCGTGGGTCCTATTCACCCCGAAGGAGGTCGGAGAGGCCGCAGCAGAAGCGATGTGTGCCGAATGGGACCACTATTGCGCGGTGAAACCATCGACAGACGAGCAAGAACCGGAATAATTGGAGGAATCGAAGATCCCGGCGGGGATTATGGTGTTACGAACCTCTGTTTCGGAGGACGAAGGCACTCTGCACTGGAAACTACGCGTTGCGAAAGACGTAGAGGTTCAAGGTGGTACCTGTATCCAGCTAGACGCTTTCGTCAAAGGCCCTCAACCTCAAGTACAGCAGCTCGTAGTGGTAGAACCAACTAACCTCTAAAATTTTAAACTAGGAGTGGATCTAGGAGTGCCAAGGGGGACACAGTGGTGGTTCACGGGTATACCACTTCAATGTAAGTTGTCGAATGTTACCCAGGATAATGTGAAGATCCAGGGGGGCTTACCAATTACGATCGGGAACGCATGAAGTCACTCATGAACCCGGTGTCGGAGGAATCGACAAGCCCCAAACAGGACGAGGGGATCAAAACGAACGACAAAGGCAGACCACCGGAGCAATGCAACAAAGGGGGTGAAATCGCAGAGATTCCGAGCGAAGCAGCCCCAAGGTGGACCTGGGAGAGGCCAACTTCGGACAGCTCAGTCCGAGCGAAAAGGACACATTGATGGGCATTCTCAACGAGTACATCGACGTGTTCGCGGTCAACCCCAAGAGCGTACCAGTGTGCAAAGGAGTGCCCATGCGACTGGAGCTCAAAAATCCCAACGTCAAGCCATACGTGGCGCCAATTTCGACACTACATCCAAAAACAGCGCGAGATGATTCAGACTGAGGTGGTGAAACTCCTGAAGAATGGATCCATTCGGGAATCAACTTCCGAGTGGGCCGCCAATTGTTCGACGATTCGCAAGAAAGATGGGACAGTGCGGGTTGTGCAGGGTTTTCGAGGTATCAATGCGCTTCTCAAATCACAGAGTGGTGGAGTCGGGGACTTGCAGCATATTATGAATAAGATGGACGGGTCGAAGTATTTCTCCACCATCGATTTAGCTTCAGGAATTATACAGCTCGAGATCCATGAGGACCATCGACACCTGACGGCATTTCGAGACGCTGACGGGAAGCTGTACGAATACGCTCGATGCGGCTTCGGGTTGAACACAGTGCCTTCGGCATTTGCCAATTACATTGGAGGGCGACTGTTAACCGTCAAGGATAGGTGAATCAAGAACTGGTTGGACGACATCACCATCCCGTCGAAAAACCTTGGAGATCAATGGGGACTGCTGCGAGAAACGTTAGAGTGTCTACGGCAAGGATTTTTAACCGTGAATCTTCAGAAATCGCATTTCCGTCAGTCGGTCATGGAGTTCGTCGGCATGATCGTGGATAGACTTGGTACCAGACCGGCCCCGAGCAAGATTGATGCTATCACGCAGCTGTCAAGGCCGAACACGGTGGAGAAAGTGCGGGTGTTGCTGGGCATGACAGGGTACTTACGGCAATTCGTACCCCAATATAGCACAGTGTTGGCGCCCATTTCCGACTTGCTGAGAGATCCAAGGTTCAGAACCAAGAGAGCGAAGAAAGAGAAAGTCTCGTGGGGAGAATAGCAGAGCAAAGCTTTTAATGCCCTTATCGAGGCTTTGACGTCACCTCCAATCGTAGCCCTGGCGGTGAGGGCAGAACCGTTTTCGCTGTCCACCGATGCCAGTGAGATAAAAGCAGGAGCGGTGCTTACACAATGAATCGAAGGAGTGGAAAAGGTGATCGCGCACGGCAGCAGAAGGTGGTCGAGAGGACACTCCAAAAGGTCAGCAACAGACCGTGAATGCATGGCGGTCATGTGGGCAGTGAGCAAATTCCAACCCTATATTTGGGGGCGACCGTTCACTCTCATCACGGACTGTTCGGCGTTGACTTGGACCTTCAAAAGCCAATCTCTCACACCAAAATACCACCGCTGGGGTCTGAGGTTGATGGAGCACGACATAACCTTGAAGTGGAAGCCGGGGACACAACATCAGCTCCCAGACGCCATATCGCGGTTACCAAACAAGAGCATCGTGATCGAGGATTTCGATGACTCTTTTCCAGGAGACGAGTCGTTGCCAAACGTTTACAAAAGGCCACAGGGGCCAGTGCTCGACATGGTACACCTCGAAACCTTAGGAGTGGAAGATGTGGACGGATCTAGTACTCAAAGTCTTACAGTACTTGCAGCCGTCGCACTCACACCCGCAGACCCATCAGAGGCAGATACTCAAAAGGCCAAGCTTGTCATCGCACCGGAGCTTCTAGTGGTGGTCATGCTCGACTGTGGGGGGGGGCGCAGCATCCTTGCATCAGAGGGATTGCTGACGGTCAGAGGAGCAGTAGACCAGGACTGGAGAGCACTAGAATGCATCAGAGCAAACGGACTGGACAACGGTGCGAAGCTACTTAGGGTGACAACAGGGTCGCAGGAATGCCTAACCATATTGAGAGAGGTAAGACCAGACGTGGTTGTCAGTGACGCCTGCAGGAGGTTTGAAGGGATACGAGAGAAGAAGAGAATATCCGGAGCGAGTAGCTTAGCCCAAGCTGCCATCACCTCAGACGCGCAAGTTTTCATACTCGAATGTTTGGGCAACCTTCTGCGAACGACGGAATGGAACGACGAGATTCTCTCGGCTTTGGAACGAGAATCATACATCGTGGACAAAGCGGAGATACTAGCGAGCCAAGTAGGGATTCCGTGGAGGAGGAAACGGACATTCGTGGTAGGAATGAAGCGAAGCCTTGCCACAAAAGGGAAGTTAGCCGTTTGGAAGCGGAGGTTGGAGAAGGTAAAGCAACCAGTTCAGGAAGTAGGGGAATTTCTGGCACGAAGAGGCGAATATTTCCTGAAGAAAGGTAACGGAGAGCGAGCGATTTATTCGTTCAGCGAACCCATCATCTCTTTTAATCGTGCTCACATCATGGGGGAAAAGCCAACAAAAGGGTAAATCGCACACCCAGCCGATGCGGCACGCCTTGAAGAAGCCGAAGAGTTGCACTTCAACGATTACGCCAAGATCACCACAGGGCAGGAACACTACGTGATCCCGCAGACGGTCAGCAAAAGCGCAGTGGCAAACGTCATCGCAGATTTCACGTCTCCTCCAATGCTACGAGCAGTATTAGTTGAACTAGCTGTTCAAGACTTACTGGGATCGGTACCAGAGGTCGCGGAACTGGAAGGATTGGCCTGCATGGTGTTCGAAGATTACCTCGCAGCAGCAAAAGCCTTTGAGGTGACAAGAACGGTCACGAGATCGCAGGCAAAGGCCACTTCCGAGGAACCGGAGGTTGTCTGGGAGGCAGAACCGCCATTACCTGAGGAGGAGGAGATGGAGAATGCAACGGCGCAGACGGTCACTACTACTGAACCACCAGTGGAAGCTGATCGCCCACGCAAACGCAGGGGACAGAGAGAGCCCATCCACGAGACTAAAACGCCAACGTGATCCGTTGGAGGAATCACCAAAGGACACCAGCAGCCGTTCAAGGGGATCAGGAAAAGAGGCCGAGGGACCCCAGCGGTCAGAGCCATCCATGCTGGAAAGGATGAAAGCTATTCTCCAGGATTAGCCACAGCTGATGCAGAGGCAGTGCGAAGATATGGTACTTGACAAGGTTCGGAAAGAACTCCAGGAAGCGGGAAACCGAGGATCAGGAGGTGGCGAATATGTGATGGATGATGACGGCCTCTTGTGGGTAGCACCTCGGGGAAAGGTCCCATGACTTGCCGTTCCCCGATCTCTCGTTCCAGGGATTATGGCGCAGGCGCACAGCACCTATGGGCATCCGGGGACGGCGAGAACTACAGCCTTGATTAGTCATCGGTACTGCTGGCCCACCCTCACCAAGGACGTTAGAGACTACGTCCACTCGTGTGGATGCAGACGTCGCAAGCGGTCAGCGAGTCAACGGGTTTCCATGCTACCGTCGAGGTTTCTACGACCCCGGGAAGTACTCGCGTTCGACACCCAGGACATGGGGGTGAAGTCAGACGCAAGCAACAACGTTCTACTGGTAGCAGTCGACAAAGCCAGCAAGTTCTTGCTCGCATTTCCACTCCCTACGAAAGAAGCAATCGGAGTATCGAGGAAACTGCTCGATATGCTTACTTTTGGGCTACCGCTGTATGTTCGCGGTGATCCGGGATCCGAGTTCACGGCGGAGGTTATACAACACTTATGTAAGTGGTTGAACGTGACCATCACCTATGGGCCTGCCGATCATCCACGTGCACAGGGGACGGTGGAGAGACTGGGGGAGGGGCTACACGAAGCACTAGGAGAACTGTGCAAGACCTCGCCTCGCAGATGGGACGAGTATGTACAACCGGCACTGTGGATCCATCGTACCACGCCGGACCTGCGTTTAACGGGGAAGCCAACTCCCTTCCGTCTTTTCTTCGGTCGTGATGCACGCACGCAACTTGATGCTACGCACCCCGATATAGATGGTGATTTCAGGGGCTGTATGCACAGTTACGAGGCCGACAAACGTCAAGCGTACAAGGAGGTACGGGATGTACGGATGGCTCTATCGAAAAAACATGAGACAGGCAGAAAAGTCGTGAGAGTCGGAATGCTTAAATCGGTCGGACCTCGGTGGGAACCCGTGTTGTTGTCGGAGATAAGGTGCTGGTGAAGGAGGCGGAGTCTGTGATGGCAAGGGAAGGGATACATCATAAACTAGCCCACGAGCACAGGACCGGACGTTGGGAGGTGACTGAAGTTGTCTTACCAGGACTCAGCTACATCGTCACGATGAATAGGCGAGGGATTCGCCGACGACGGGCGTCAGCATCTAATATCAAGAAGTTCCACTTACGTCCGGAAGACCTCCGTCACGACTTTGAAAACGAATTTGCTCACCTGGCATGTAGAGGTAACTTCGGACTGGCGGAGCCGTCGATTGTAGCGTCGCCTATGTGTACCCTAATACGCAGAAAGGCTGTGATGGGTCAAGGCAACCCTTGGAAGTGGCGATACAAGGGACGATTTGTGGATGGCACAGAGTCGCAGTGCCTGTCCGAAGAGGAGGTACGAGACAGTTTTACCCCTTCACAGCTGGACGTTTTCCATGCGCTGTAGGAAACGTATCACGGAGCGGAGTGCCGGGCAAGACCAACTTCGACGCTAACGCGGAAGGAAAGAGATGGCATTGACCGCGAACAAGCGTTGAAACAACACCCCGTGGGGACCGTGATCTGGAGGGAATTCGCGGACGCTGAAGGAAACAACAAGCGTCACCTTTCGAACGTCTTCGACTTCAAGTCACCGTTCTGGCAGGTTCGGTACGCAGACGGAGACTGGGAGGAGCTCCATTAACGTGAAATCCTGAAAAGTAGGAGGACCGGAAACTCGCGATCCGGTTCCCCGTAAACGTGGAACGTGAAGTGAAGGCTGATGGAGAAAGGGAGAAGACCTTGGCCGAAGATCGACCAGCGGGGAGGACCAAGGCCTCGGCCTACCCGGGTTAATAGGAAATGCCGGGAGGTGGTGGATAAGAGGCTTTCAGCTGGTGCGCTCGATGAGAAATTCTAGCAAGTCCAGCAGTACCGATCTGGGACCTAATGCGAGAAAGAGCTAGGCCCAGGGTCCCTACCCCCTGAGTGACGCCTATCCATGAAAATGTTAGACGCCACTCATTCGAGCTCTAGGGTAATCGAAACACGACTAAGTGTGAGAAAAGGCACTCACTCTTACTCCAGTGTATCCGCAGCCCGGTAAGCACGGTATTCGTGAGAAGCCGTGCTGGGGGGGTGTTGCGGCGGATTGACACGATGTTACATGAAACCCCGTGGCGGAATGCTGCCTAGGTCTGTATAACGTCGATCAAGTCTAGAAAGCGTGCCGCTCACGGCCTCAGTCCAAAAACACACAAAACCAAGCGAGGGAAAAAGGAACCTGAACTTGATCTGACACGAGCGTGAGTGACAGCGAACAAAGCTTGAGTACAGCGATCGTTGCCGTGAGGCATTGTTGGAGGTTTCATCCGGACATCTGTTATATTGTACGAGCGCCTGGAAGAGGACTGCGTGAGACGAGACTGGTGTTTGCAGGCAGCTATTGCAACAAGCAGATGGGAGGAATCAGCCTGAAGGTAGACACGAAGGAAAAGAACTAGAAGCGGTGAGAGAGTTGGGACAAGGGATTGGAGACTTGGGTGCGTGTGTCTAAAATGGCTCTTTATCCGTTCGTTACACTTTGTTGGCATTTTTTTTAAAACAAGCAAATGCGAGAAAAGGATCAACTATCTGCTGAAGCGTACGCATGACTAATTGAGGAGGAGGCAGTAGTGATTACGATTACTGCGCCAAGAAACGCCACGCAGCAAACATCATTGCAAGTGGCTGGTTCCCAGGGGCCTCGAGGGTTTTAATTTACAAGTTTTTTCTGTTATTAAGCTGCGCCACTTCAATGTGGTGGTAAGTAGACAGAACGATGACGTGCTTTGTTGTTGTTGTGGACCCTGACTTTGTTGCTGTGGTCGTTTGCCAATCGAGTGCAAGCGGTCGTGTGTTGGTACGTAACTGACAAATACGTATGTGTTACTTGGTACTCAACGTGTTACTTGGTATTCAAACGTGCTTCTTTTGCTGGTGTTTGCTTATTAAAAATCGTTTCTAGAGTTTTTTTTTTCCATTTGGCACACTTCTAGTTTCCAGCTTCTGGACATGCAAGCCGTGGTAACAGGTGTCGTCCTTCCCTTCCTTGCCGCGGTTATTGCCAAATCGAATTTTGGTCCATAACGTTCAGCACCCACTGATCGTCGATGTTTCATCGAATGCTGCTAACGTACGCTTTAGCCCTTTCCCCAAGTCAATTAGTGCACCGGACGACAAATTTACGAGTACGCACTCGGGGGGATTAGAACCCACGAAGCTGACCAGGCTCGAGGATAAAAGCTGGTACGCCACCGGGGCAGTGAGTGTTGTAGAGCCCGTCGCCCCGATGGTCTATTGTGGCTAAACCGGAATCTTTCTACTGCTCCTAATACTAGCGTTGGCCCACAGTTGCGATCTTTGTTGGCTACATATGATTGTAAAACAAAAATGGAAAACGATCGACGAGCTGCTGAAGCGCACGCATGATTAAACGTGTAAGAGGTAGTGATGATTACAAGTGCTTCGCCAGGCAAAGACACATAGCAAATAGCATCTCGAGTGGCTGCGTCCCCGGGGTCTCGAGGGTTGTACTATTGAAGTCGCCCCTATTGTTAAGCTGTGCCACTCAAAAGTGGTAGTAAGTAGATAGTAGGAGGGCGTGCTTTGTTGTTGCTGTGGTCCCTGACTCTGTTGCTGTAGTCGTTTGCCGGTCAAGTGCAAGCGGTCCTGTGTTGGTACGTAACTGACAAATATGTTGTGTTGCTCGGTACTTGACGTGCTCCTCATTGCTTCTGCTTGCTGATTGAACATCTTGTTTTTGGTTTCACTGGGGTACACTTCTACTTTCCACCTTCTGGACATGCAAGCCGTGGTCACAGGTGTCGTCCTTACCTCCCCCCCCCCCCGGTTAGTGCCTTCATTTTATATCGGCGAATAGGGTTCAGCACTCACTGACCTTCGACGTTTTATCGAGTTTTGCTAGCTCACGCTCTCACGCTTTCCGCAAGTCGGTTAGTGCACAAGACGACAAATGTTACGAGTACGCACTCGGTGCGATTCGAACTCCTGAAGCCGAACTGTACCAGGCTTGAGGATACAACCTGGTGCACCGCCGGGACAGTGAGTGATACTAAGACGGTCGCCCCGGTGGTCTAGTGAGGCTAATCTCGAATACTACTATCATTAATACTAGCATTGGTCCTTGACGTGGAAAGCCACCGTTGCGATCTTTGCTGGCCTTTTTTAATGCAAACACATATGAGAGAAAAGGATCAACTATCTGCTGAAGCGTACGCATGACTAATTGAGGAGGAGGCGGTAGTGATTACGATTACTGCGCCACACAAAGCAACACAGCAAGTATCATTAAAGGTGGCTGGGTCCTCGGGGCCTCGAGGATTGTAATTCACAGGTTCCTCTTGTTGTTAAGCTGCGCCGCTCGATGGTGGTGGTGAGTACATAGTACGATGACGTGCTTTGTTGTTGCTATGGTCCCCGACTTCACTGCTGTGGTCGTTTGCCGATCAAGTGCAAGCGGTCGTGTGTTGGTACGAATGTGACAAATACGTTTGTGTTGCTTGGTACTTAACGTGTCCCTTCTTGCTGCTGTTTGCTCATTGAAAAGCATTCAAGCGTTCTTTTGTCCATTTGGCAGCCTTCTACTTTCCAGCTTCTGGACATGCAAGCCATGTCGTCCTTGCCTTTCTCCCCCCGGTTATTGCCTTCATTTTGTTTTGGTCCATAACGTTCAGCACCCGTTGATCGTCGATTTTTCATCGAATGTTGCCAACGCACGCTCTAGCACATTCCGCAAGTCAATTAGTGCCGAAGGCGACAAATTTCACGAATACTCACTCGGGGGGATTCGAATCACGAAGCTGACCATGCTCGAGGACATAACCTGATACGCCACCGGGGCAATGAGCGATGTAGAGCCGGGCGCCCCGGTACTGTAGTGTGGCTGCACTGGAGTTTTTCTACTGTATTTATATTGGCGCTTGCTCACCGTTGCGATATTTTTTGGCTACATACCTTTGTAGAAGGAAGTATAAAAACAAATGATCAACGAACAGCTGAAGCGCACGCATGATTAAACGTGTAAGAGGTAGTGGTGGCTACAATTGCTTCGCCAGGAAAAGACACACGGTAAGTATAATTGCGTGTGACTGCGTCCCCGGGGCCTCGAGGGTTGTTTTATAGAAGTCTCGCCTGTTGTTAAGCTGTGCCAATCAAAAGTGGTGCTAAGTAGGTAGTAGAATGACGTGCTTTGTTGTTGCTGAGGTCCCTGACTCCGTTGCTGTAATCGTTTGCCGGTCAAGCGCAAGCGGTCCTGTGCTGGTACGTAACTGACCAATATGTTGTGTTGCTTGGTACTTGACGTGCTCCTCATTGCTGCTGATTGCTGATTGAACATCTTGTTTTTTCCATTTGGTACGCTTCTACTTTCCAGCTTCAGGACATGCAAGCCGTGGTCAAAGGTGTCGTCCTTACCTCTTCCCCCCCGGTTATTGCCTTCAATATGCATTGGCGAATAAGGTTCAGCACCCAACGACCGTCGATGTTTTGTCGAGTTCTGCTAACTCACGCTCTCGCGCTTTCCGCAAGTCAATTAGTACCCAAGACGACAAATTTTACGATTACGCCCTCGGGGGGATTCGAACTCCCAAAGACGACCTATACCAGGCTCGAGGATACAACCTGATACGCCAACGGGACAGTGAGTGATATTGAGATGTGCGGCCCGGTGACCTAGTGAGGCTAAGCACGAATACTACCACTAACATTAATACTAGCACTGGTCCTTGAGGTGGAAAACCACCGTTGCGATCTTTGTTGGCAGTTTTTTCATGCAAAAACAAATGAGCCAAAAAGGATCAACTATCTGCTGAAGCGCACGTATGACAAATTGAGGAGGAGGAGGCAGTAGTGATTACGATTACTGCGCCAAGAAAAGCCACACAGCAAACATCATTGCGAGTAGCTGGTTCCCAGGGGCCTCGAGGGTTGTAATTTACAAGTTCGTCCTGTTGTTAAGCTGCGTCACTCGAAGGTGGTGGTAAGTAGGCAGTACGATCACGTGCTTTGTTGTTGCTGTGGTCCCTGACTCCGTTGCTGTGGTCGTTTCCCGATATAGTGCAAGCGGTCGTGTGTTGGTACGTAGCTGGCAAATACGTTTGTGTTGCTTAGTACTTAACGTCCTCCCTATTGCTGGTGTTTGCTTATTGAAAATCGTTTCTAGTGTTTTTTTCCAGTTGGTACACTTCTACTTTCCAGCTTCTGGACATGCAAGCCGTAGTCACAAGTGTCGTCCTTCGCTTCCGCGCCGCGGTTATTGCCAAAACGAAATTTGGTCGATAACGTTCAGCACCAACTGATCGTCGATTTATCTTCGAATGCTGCTAACGTACGCTCTAGCACTTTCCGCAAGTCAACTAGTGCACAGGACGACAAATTTACGAGTACGCACTCGGGAGGATTCGAACTCACGAAGCTGACCACGCTAGAGGATATAACCTGACACGCCACCGGGGCAGTGAGTGATTTAGAGCCGGGCGCCCCGGTACTCTAGTGTGGCTACACTGGAGTTTTTCTACTTTTATTAATACTAGCGTTGGCCCACCGTTGCGATCGTTATTGGCTACGTATGTTTGTACAACGAAAAAAACATCAAATGATCAACGAACTGCTCAAGCGCACGCATGATTAAACCTGTAAGGGGTAGTGGTGATCACGATTGCGGCGCAAGGAAAAGACACACGGCAAGTAGCATTTTAAGTGTCTGCTCCCCTGGTGCTCAGCAGTGCCACTCGAAGGTGGTGGTAAGTACATAGTAGGATGTGGTGCTCTGTTCTTGTTGTGGTCTCTGACTCCGTTGCTGTGGTCGTGTGCCGATCAAGTGCAAGCGGTCGTGTGTTGGTACGTAGTTGACAAATACGTTTGTGTTGCTTAACACTTAACGTGTTCCGTTTTGCTGCTGTTTGCTGATGGAAAATCATTTAGCGTTTTTATTTCCATTTAGCACTCTTTTACTTTTCAGCTTCTGGACATGAATGTCGTGGTCACAGGTGTCGTCCTTCCCTTCCTCCTCCCGGTTGTTGCCTTCATTATATATTAGCGAATATGGTTCACAACCCACTGATCGCCGAACCCCCTTTGAATGTTGCTAACTTAAGCTTTGGCATTTTCCGCAAGTCAATTAGTAACAAGACGACAAAGTTCAGGAGAACATACCTCGGGTGGATTCGAACTCAAATCCTGACCAGGCTCGTGGCCATAGCTTGATACGTCACCGAGGCAGTGAGTGATGTAGAGCTGGGAGCCCCGGTGTTTTAGTTTGATTCCACTGGTTTTTTTACTCTTTTAATAATACTAGCGTTGCCCATTGAGTTAAATAACCGTCGTTGCGATCTTTGTTGGCTACATATTTGTTTTGAAAGAAAAAGGACAAATATTTTACGAACTGCTGAAGCGCACGCATGATGAAACGTGAAGAACGTTGCAGTGAATACTATTACTGAGCCAGGAAAAGACACACAGCAAGTAGCATTGCGAGTGTTTGCTTCCCCGGAGCCTCGATGGTTGTATTATAGGAGTCTCCCCTGTTGTTGAGCTGCGCCAATCGACGATGATGGTAAGTACTTAGTAGGATGACTTGTTTTGTTGTTGCAGTGGTCTCTGACTCCGTTGCTGTGGTCGTGTGCCGATCAAGTGCAGGCGGTCGTGTGCTGGTACGTAACTGACAAATACGTTTGTGTTGCTTGGTACTTAACGTGTTCCGTTTTGCTGCTGTTTGCTGATGAAAAATCATTTGAGCGTTATTTTTTCCATTTATCACACTTTTATTTTTCAGCTTCTGGACTTGGAAGTCGTGGTCGCGGGTGTCGTCCTTCTTTTCCTCCCCCCGGTTATTGCCTTCATATTTTTTGGCGAATAGGGTTCAGCACCCACTGATCGCCGATTTTCCATTGAATGATGCTAACGTAAGCTTTGGCATTTTCCGCAAGTCAATTTGTGCACAAGACGACAAAGTTCAGGAGAACATATCTCGGGTGGATTCGAACTCATAAAGCTGACCAGGCTCGAGGCCAAAGCTTGATACGCCACCGAGGCAGTGAGTGATGTAGAGCTGGGCGCCCCGGTGGTCTAGGTTTTGTCTCCACTGGATTTTATTTTCTGCTAATAATACTAGCGTTGCCCATTGAGTTAAATAACCGTCGTTGCGATCTTTGTTGGCTACATATTTGTTTTGAAAGAAAAAGAACAAATAATCAGCGAACTGCTGAAGCGCACGCATGATGAAAAGTGGAGAACGTAGCAGTAATTACTACTACTGCGCCAGGAAAAGACACACAGCAAGTAGCATTGCGAGTGTCTGCGTCCCCGTGGCCTCGAGGTTTGAATTATAGAAGTCTCCCCTGTTGTTAAGCTGCACCACTCAATGGTGATGGTAGGGAGATAGTGGGATGACTTGTTTTGTTGCTGCTGTGGTAC
The DNA here is from genome assembly GCA_012845835.1 of Undaria pinnatifida. NCBI lineage: Eukaryota > Phaeophyceae > Laminariales > Alariaceae > Undaria > Undaria pinnatifida. The sequence goes on along the minus strand of JABAKD010000008.1, from coordinate 15,346,752 downwards.
CTGACTCCGTTGCTTTAGTCGTTTGCCGGTCAAGCGCAGGTGGTCCTGTGTTGGTACGTATCTGACCAACATGTTTGTGTTGCTTGGTACTTCACGTGTTCCGTTTTGCTGCTGTTTGCTGATGGAAAATCATTTGAGCGTTTTTATTTTCCTTTGGTACACTTTTACTTTTTAGCTTCTGGACATGAAAATCGTGGTTACGGGTGTCGTCCTTCCCTCCCTCCCCCCGGTTATTGCCTTCATATTTTTTGGCGAATATGGTTCAGCACCCACTGATCGCCGATTTTCCATTGAATGTTGCTAACGTGAGCTTTGGCATTTTCCGCAAGTCAATTAGTGCACAAGACAACAAAGTTCAGGAGTACATACCTCGGGTGGATTCTAACTCACAGAGCTGACCAGGCTCGTGGCCATAGCTTGATACGCCACCGAGGCAGTGAGTGATGTAGAGCTGGGCGCCCCGGTGGTCTAGGTTTTGTCTCCACTGGATTTTATTTTCTGCTAATAACACTAGCGTTGCCCATTAAGTTAAATAACCGTCGTTGCGATCTTTGTTGGCTACATATTTGTTTTGAAAGAAAAAGAACAAACAATCAACGAACTGCTGAAGCGCACGCATGATGAAACGTGGAGAACGTAGCAGTAATTACTATTGCTGCGCCAGGAAAAGACACACAGCAAGTAGCATTGCGAGTGTCTGCGTCCCCGTGGCCTCGATGGTTGTATTATAGAAGTCTCCCCTGTTGTTAAGCTGCGCCACTCGACGGTGATGGTAGGGAGATAGTAGGATGACTTGTTTTGTTGCTGCTGTGGTCCCTGACTCCGTTGCTTTAGTCGTTTGCCGGTCAAGCGCAGGCGGTCCTATGCTGGTACGTAACTGACCAACATGTTTGTGTTGCTTGGTACTTGACGTGCTCCTTATAGTTGCTGATTGCTGATGAATCATCTTTTTGTAGCGATTGTTTTTTTCATCTGCCAAACATCTATTTCCCAGCTTCTGAATATGCAAGCCGTGGTCACAGGGTTCTTATTTCCCTTTCTCCCCCCGGATATTGCCTTCATTTTACATCGGCAAATAGGGTTCATCACCCACTGATTATCTATTTTTCGTCGAATGTTGGTAACTCACGCTCTCCCGCTTTCTGCAAGTCAGTTAGTGCACAAGACGACAAAGTTTACGAGTACGCACTAAGGGAGTTTTTAACTCATAGAGCCGACTTATACCAGGGTCGAGAATATAACCTGACACGCCACTGGGTCGGCGAGTGATATAGATCCGGTCACCCCGATGGTCTAGTGGGGCTACATTCGAATACTGCTACTACCATTCATACTAGCGTTCGTACTTGACCAAAAAAACACGTTTGTGAGCTTTGTTGGCTATTTTTCTTTGCACAAATGAATGGGAAATGAAGGATCAACTAACTGCTGAAGCACAAGAATGACTCAATGAGGAGGAGATAGTAGTGATTACGATTACTATCCTGCTCTCCTGCGCCAGGAATAGCCACTCGGCAAGCGGCATTGCGAGTGGCTGCGTCCCCGGGGCCTCGAGGATTGTACTTCACAAGCTCGTCTTGATGTTCAGCTGGGAAACTCGAAGGTGGTGGTAAGTAGACAGTAGGATATGGTGCTCTGTTGTTGCTGTGGCCCCTGACTCCGTTGCTGTAGTCGTTTGCCGATGAGGCGTAAGCAGTCGTGTGTTGGTACGTAACTGACAAATACGTTTGTATTGCTTCGTATTTGACGTGCTCCTTGTTGCTGCTGATTGCTCATTGATCATCTTCTGTAGTGATTTTTTTTCTTTTTGCACACTTTCACTTTCCAGCTTTTGGAAATGCAAGCGCTGGTCACAGGTGTCGTCCTTACCTTTGCCGTCCGGGGTTTTTCATTTCATTAATTTTGCACGTAGGTTTTAACACCTGCTGATCGTCGATTTTTTATCGAGTGTTGCTAAATCACGCTTTCGCGCTTTTCACGAGTCAAGTAGTGCACAGGACGACAAATTTTACGAGCACGCACTCGGGGGGATTCTAACTCACGAAGCTGACCTGTAACAGGCTCGATACCACCTGATACGCCACCAGGGCAGTGAGTGATATTGAGCCGGTCGCCCCAGTGGTCTAGCGGGGCTACACTCGAATACTACTACACTATTAATACTTGCCTTGGTCCTTGAGGTAAATAACCACCTTTGTGATCTTTATTGGCTTTTTTGTTCGTGAAATATATGGGAAACAAAGGATCAACTAGCTTCTGAAATCGCCTAGCATCATCGTGGGTAGGTACAAATCTTCACCATGCTGAATTTTTCTCGCGATAAAAACTGCTTCAGGTACCGTAGTGGGGATGGGGGAGGGGAGCCCACTATATGACCCCGGACCTAAGTTATACTACTGCGAGGGCGAGAGTAATGCGAGAATTACGCTAAGTGGGACGGGCAAAAGGAATGAAGTGCGGTGTATTACTGCTGCTGGAATATTTCGATACCCAAGGAAGCTGCAGCGGTCGACTCGATCTGGACTTACAGCTGTTGTATTATGCAATTGGTCTATGTACAATTTCTCTAATGACACGCAGCGGACATGGTCGGTCACCTTACCGGCTCCGGATGCTTGATTGAGTAAACCTGTCACAAGAAACACACTCGACGCGTTTCGTCGCCAGACTAAAGGGTTAGTCGGCGTGTGCTCGGATTTATCCGATCGAAACCTGATGAATGAAGCTCGGAATCGGATTCACTAAAAAAAAGGCAGCTACCTTTTGTAGTACATTGTTGTGATTGATAGTCAATATCGAACTGTTGGTGTTACCTTAAATACTGTACGCGCAGACTACGATTGTGTGTGGTGACTTTTTTTATTCAACCAAGCATTGAATCGAACAATTCGAAGTGCTGCCTTGCCATACCCGAAGCATGGGTGCCGGCGTATGACGGCACCCATGCGGAGCCCTTGTACAGAAAGTAAAATCATATCGGATACACTCCGAGGTTTGAACCAAAGAAGCATAGAACCGTAAACTGTGTTTGTTTTTAAATAGGAAAAAAAATGAGTCTTGGCCACGAGCCTCGAACAACGACTTGAGAGCCTATCAATGTACCTGGTAGTTTGTAACAGTTGTTCGGCATAACATATTGCCTCACCGTCGAAGTACCGATCGAACAGACATGTGTCGACCGCATGGCCCAACAATGGAATTGTGAGCCTAGCAACTAAGCGTCTACAGCGTCGAACTAGGGCTTTCTGCTCATGGAATATTTGCTGAGAAAAAAAGAAAAAAAAAAACCTGGTATATGATCCCTTTTAGGGGGGGATTCATTCAGGAGTTATTCTCTTCTCGGCCTCGGTATGGGATTATCGGAGCTGAAGTTTCTCAGTCAAATCCCTTCGTTCGAGCGCCGTCATGAGGGCGGCTCCGACGCCCCTCGCCCTGCCTTATCCGTTCCACGCGTCGACGTGAACGTGGATTAATGCTGAGCGAGGCAAGCGAGAAGCACGCAAGATTTTGTACTTTGAGCGGTACTCTCGAGTTATTCTTCGGATCTTCATGTATGGAGAGGTTGATAAAATACAGCTTAGCGAAACGTTATTCCTAAATTGGCGTCATATTTTGTCCCAAAACAAGCAATAATATGTTGTATTCTTCCCACGTACGTCTCGCGGCATGATCGTATATCAACAGTATAGATGTGCCGGGTACACACGAGTGGTTTTTTCATACAGGCACGGAGGCACTATCACTGACCTATTGTGTTCTGTGTTTCGTATTTACGGACTGCATTTCTTGGTTTATGTTCTGTGCTGGCGAGGGTGCGCGCCTTTGTGTAGTCCCGGGGGCATTTGTTTGAAATGTGAGTTGACCACGTTGCCAATCACTGCTGATCGCGAGATGGAACAAGCATCTCAAGCGAGTGTTGCCCAGGCGCCACCGTGTATGGCTCTTCTTACCAGCTGCTTGCTGTTATGTTGGTTGTACAATGCTTTACGGTGGAGATGCATCATCCGAGTTCATTAGTAGGGATATGCACGTGCGACAGCCGGGGACAGCGAGTTTATTGTATTGCTGTCGTATGATCTTTTGTCATGCGATGCCCCGGTCTCAATCGATAGTTCTCGGAGGTTCGATGGTATACATGAGCTTTCCGTGAATATCTGTGAGTCTAGCTTGTCCCACGTCGGTCCATATAAGACATTAGACCGCTAAGATGTGGTATCAACCAACGCGATATCGCATTCCAGTAGCTGCCTAGCTTCCTTTCAGATTAGGGGCATTTATTTCGGACAATCCCGTGGGAGGGTTGCCATTGAGAGTCATGCCATGCCCGGGGGATTCAGGCAATAGTGAGGAGCGCAAATTGGATCCGATGGATGCTGAAGTAGATTCAAAGTAAAACATTGGAATTAAGGTTGAGGAGATGAAGCAGAGCAAGATAGAGATTGCAGCACAGCAGCTTTGGCGGGAGATCGAGCGCGGAGGGAAACCTTGGGGGTGTAGTACACAGCGACGCCTAAGTTGGACCCAAGTAGTTTCCGCTACGACATGGAAAAGACAAGTAACGATGAGGTCGAGATCGAGCTGACGTAGATGAAGCGCAGGTTCGAGCTTCTCTGTAGCGAGCCAGACGTCCACGCGAGTATCGTCATACAACTATAGGGGCAAGTAGCCCAACGTAGAATAGACGAGCGTACACGAAGTCATATTGGGGAAATATCGTCTCAACAACCGCAGCAGCAAGTTAAGCGCGGTGCGTGGAACGAAAGCGCTGCGGGGCAGCAGCAACAGGCCAGCAACTCCGTCAGCAGTAGAAGCATCCGCAGTCGGGCCATTGCTGTACTTGGCCAGACGATAAAGCGCAACCACGTCGTGAGCGCAAACAGCAGCAAAAACTGCAACCACAAGAAAATTGTCGAGTTTTGAAAAAAGACGAAGTGCAGTGGCACCAGCAGCAACAACAGCATAGACTATGGCTCGAGGCCGAAGGTCCACCTTGCGCTAGAAACCGAGGATCAAATGAGAGGTACGGCAGTAGCCCTTGGGAGAACAAAAGACAAATGGTTAGTTGGTCGGCAGGTGCCGGAGGAGACGTGGAGGAAAATGCGAGAGCGGGGTTAAACGCCTACCGGCAAAGACGCTCTCTATTTGGACTGCTGAAGCACTTGTGCGCCCTAAGGTGAATGTGGTTGACGGGCGGACGTTGCCCCCGAGGAACGACGGAAGAAGAGAGCGATGGTGTGTACTCGTGGAAGGGTCTGCACAATCGGTTGGGGCACGGAGCACGGACGCAACATGAGGCGCTGGCCGAACCGAGAAAGGATTAAAGAAAAAAGCCAGCGGGTCGTCAGCAACGGATTTGCTGATTATTTCCATTCTTTAAATCGATTTTTTTATCATGCGAGGCTAATGAATACCCGCACAATTTGGATTGATTGGGAGGGAACGGCGTTTGGGATTGGAGAGAGCAGAAGGTATGGTCCACTGACGTATAATGCGTCTCGCTCACTGAAGCGATCAGTACACGTGGTGCAGGACAACGATGTCTGATTCTGTCCTGGCAATGTGCCCGGACAGGACCTACTCTATGGCAGCTGAATTGGATACGTGAAAGTGCAAAGCTGAAAGACGATTGATCTTTCGTTTCCGTGCGCACTCGTAGCTCGCAGCAAGCAGTTTACAAGCCCATGCAATAGAGTGCAAATGAAGATTGAGCTAAGCTCAAAGTTGGGAACGTAGGTCACTCATCTTGAAAGCTATTCGTGATGAGCAGTATAGCAGTGAGTAACCAATATTGCTAATGAATGTCTTTTGAGTTAGGACGATGCGTGGTATGTGGTATTGCTGGTGCCATGCTGTACTACGAGAGAACTGCAGGTTTTCGGTGTGTTGGGCCCTCCTGGGACTGCGTACATCGATGTAACTTTTTTGCCGCAGCATTTCGCGTGTTATATTCATTATATACTCAAACTATGTTTTTACGTTTGTCGGTGTTCTATCATGCTAGCATGCTTTCCGATCAAGGTCTATTCGCATTTAACATATCTGTTTTAGCATGGGTGTATATAAGTCATTGACAACGGTCCATCAGGGGGCACGAGGGCCGTCATCTGATGTACCCCGCATTTCATTGATGCATGCTGTGCGCCGCACGTGGCGTGGAGACAGCAAGCAGTATCACAAAACTCGTGCTGCATAATAGTATGGCCGATGATGTCGATACAAAATGACACGAATGGTTTACGAGAGCACAACCTACGTGGATTTGCCTATCAAGCACCTAATACATGATAGACCCTCGTACTATCGGCGTCGCGGTGTTGCAGAATGAAAATTCTTCCCTTGCCCCGCGAAGCATTGCGATGCTATTGCTGGTGCTGGTGTTCATGGAGGTATTTTAAACATAATGGAAAGCTGTTGGTTAGAGGTGTCAAAAATGAGCAATTGAGAGGGATCTTCGTAGGGCGGAGCCGTTCTTGGGTTGTATCATATGTTAATAGCATGGTTTCTGCCCTATTGTCAATGGTAGTGGTATTTGTTAACTTGGAATGATATTAGTGTAAGAGACATGGTCGGCCTGACCAATGAATGTATGAAAAAAAACAATGCAATACACACCCTATGCCGACCTAGTCGTTGGGTTACACGACGCATACCCTGTTAGTAGGGAGTCAGCCTTGCGGCAGAAACAGCTGATTCACCGAGCTCGAAGAAGGACAGGCTGGAGTTCCCGAGCTGTGGCGACGCCATGAGTCCGAACGGAGGCAGCCGCGGCAGAGGCGCCACCAGCAGTAGTGTCTGGGTCATTGGGATTCCAAAAGTAGTGAATGAAAGATGTATGATGCTAGGTGATAGATTTTTTGTTTTGACCTTTGAATTGTGAGTTGCTTGAGACCGCTTTGTTCTTCATGGTGGTTTGTGTTGTAGGAAGCAAACTATATGGTATGAAAAATCTCGGTCTGCAGCAGAGAGCTGGTGATCGAATAAACCGCGAACTGCGCAGAGGGCATGATCGGTCGATTTTGAGGCTTCATGATTTGAGCATTGTCCCGCTAGCGCGTTGGCTATATGTCTGCCCTGGTTGAACGCCTTTACTCCATACTTCATTAAGGTATGTGCTGCACTCACGCCATGTGCTTCCGAGGATAACGTGGGAGCCGTAAAGCTAGCGCAGAATGCGATGTGCACGTCGCGCTCGAAGCGTATTGACATTAGCCACATTTTTCTAGTAGAGTTTGCGTTCCGGGTGTAGTATATAACTGTTTCAGTCAGTGAAGACAGATTTTCAGCGTAGAGCCTTCTCGACAAAACCCCTCTTCGGGGACGTTGCGTTTTCACCGGGATTATTTGATTCAACTTCGACGCATGTTTTCGGAATGGGTGTACAATATCTTGATTTCAGAGTACGAGTTATTTTCATCAGTTTTGCAGGTAGTTGATTTGTTCGAGATTGAGCGTGTTTGAGAGAGAGGTCCTTCTACCATGACAGCAGTGAAATATGTAATTTCCAAACGCGTTCTATATCTGATATGAGTTTATGCTCATATCGTAGAGGAACCGCGGTTTGTGCTCGATTTTGTGTAGTGGAATTGGCGAATTTGAACGCTTATCTGATTTTTGGTTTAGTACGTTCGTTTTTGGCTTTATCGTTAGAATTTTACTTTCGTTTAGAAGATTTTATTACCAGGTATGTGTTTTGCATTTTGTGTCTTTTTTCGAATCAGTATGATGCAGGGGCGTGCTTATCATCAACACTGTGACGTTGCACCTTGTCATACACTCCGCTGGGCGAAATCCGCCTCGTATTTACCAGGCGGAAATTGGAAGAATACTGAGAAAGATAAGTGCTTGTTGGCGTGCACCGTGGAGGGGGATGTTGTTTGTCCTCTGGTTTACGACGGGGATGTTCCATCGGAGATTCGAAGTTCCATGCTTGATGAGGAATTATTGTAGTATACTAATATTGTATCACTGCCGGGGAACATGGGTTATTACTACTAGTGATTTGTTAGCGTATTATAAATTGCCATGCAATGCCCTTTGCCTCACTCGATGGCTCGAACATGAGCATGAGCATTGCGCTAGCATCTGAGAGTCTTGTTTTGATCCAAGCCCGTCCACATATGACCTGTCATTGCTAAGAGGCGGCACCAACCAGTGTACTACCCGGAATAGATCCGTCTCAACCCTGAAGGTAATGGAGAAGGATTATTTGCATCGAGTGTACCCCGTTGTCTCGCGCTACGGAGTCGAGCATATCAGAATGAAAAACGAATTTCAACCAACTTCGATAGGTGCGGCCATGTCAACCTCTAGGAAGACCGTGCAACAGTAATGCCAGTATATTCAGCCTTTTCGCGTGTCGTACACCTAGACACGTCGCCATTCGGCTACCCGTGAGTCACCGTTGGCGATTCCATACCTCTGTTTACCTTGTCGGAGGCACGCGAGCCTGATAAGGTGAGGGCAGCCTACCTTAAATATGGCAAATGAGTAGAAACTGATGAAAACCGGTAGCTGAACACGACATACACGTTTCAAGTGAGAATCTACTGTAACAAACGCTTACCAGGTACTTACCTGAATATTATAGTTTTTTCATGGTCGCTTAAGATGGTTTAAGAGTAGGGAATAATACGATTTAAAGTGTGGGAAGACAATTTTCAAACATTTAAGGTGCCAAACGCAGCATTGATTTGGTGCACAACACGAATACGCGAAAATGTAGTATTTATTGAGGTGAAAGGTTGACTTTTTAGTATGGTGTTTTTTTTTTCGTGTGATGAGAAAGTATGATTTGAGCGCTAAATAAATTAAAAAACATGATGAGAGGATAATTTTAATACGGGAAAATTGACTCGAATTGTGTGTAGGGAACCTCTTGATTCGGGTTTAGAGGGGGGAACGGTTTGGCTTGACGTTAGTGCTGGGAGAATTTCGACAAGTTTGTTGCGCGACCCGGAGGTCAAAGGACATCAAATTTTGGAATAAGGAATCTTCACTCCTTCCCCATATACACTTGTGCGTTATAATTATATTGAACCTCTCCGGCCCTGGTGTTTGGTGTGTCGTATGGGTTCCCATATTGTATGAGCAATAGACCAACAGTCCACTCCTGTTGGACAATAATGTCGGATTCATGTTATGTGAAAACTGCCGTATGGTTTGATTTGGACATTGGACGCTGTCATGTGACCCAGGAAATGGTACGCACATACATGAGTACGACAGTATTATTTAGTAATGTGATTTGTGTACGTTCGTATACAGTCATGGTAGAGCCCTCTGATTAGATACCGCCGCTCTGATTAGATACCGCCGCGCTCACATAACGGGTAGCAAAGTTCTTAGTCGCGTGCTAGGACTCGTTGCGATTGGCTGTGTTTTGGTTTGTCTGTTACCTACGTCAAGTATGCAACACGTCGTTGGTGTAGTGATTTACGCGTAGCAGGACAGCGGACTGCGATACCGACCGGTATGACGCTCTAGATTCCTTGCAGCGACGAGAGCTGGTCCTTGCATCTTGGTCGTGACCAAGCTGTCACCACCCCGTCTCCGTTGTCTCTCATCGGCTCACTCTCGTACCCAGACCAAATCGACCAATCCTTGCACGATAGAAATTCGAAAGTTCAATACATATCTGGGCTTTACACAGCTGACTGCTGGTCAGCGGAAGACACACCCGTGCCCCTCTAGTGGATCTCATCTTCAAAAACCGACCACTGTACATCATTACATCTGGCGGCGTCTGTATGACTACTCTCCGCGTGATGACCACCAGCTGAGCTTCACGTTCCGCCAAGCTCGTGTTTCTCCGCCCATCGTGAGAGCAGCTTTGCATTCCCTTTTTTGCTCTGTTATTGAGTAGTTTCTTCCAATAGAACCTTTAGAGCTTTTTGTTTCCCTCTCCTGTTTGTGTGTCTCCTACCGGTATGTGCCCGGGTTCACTCTCATACAATATCGAGACCACTTATGAGGCCCATTTCGTTGGTAGGCTCACCAACTGCGTCGCGCCCATGCACAACACTTCACAGAGTACTGACAACCCCTCCGTGCAAATACCCGTAAGATTTGGCAGAGTGGCACGAAGCGGCCGCCGTAGGATGTAGCATTTTGTGCACTGATCGTACTCTTCCAGATCCCGACGCACTCAGCAAACACCGATTTTCTCCGCCAGGTTCCAATTTACTCAACAGATTTTCTGACAGCCTGGAAGCACAAATGGAGTCGTCCTATTCGAAATTTGTTCACAAATCTCAACTTTTACTACCATTATTTTAACAAAACAGATTTTTATTACGATCGCTCTAATCGAATGTCTCTGCCGAGTAAACTTTGTTGTTGACAAATTCTTCGACAGCCCCGAAACGCATTACGGTCGTCCTAGTCGATTATTTCCGCCAGAGTTCAATGAATGTAACAAAGGTTTTGGACAACCGCACGTAACGTTACGGGTTTCGTATTGGCTCTCCGCAATTCCCACATTGTGACAGAATTTTCCGACAACAGTGCCCAAATTTCGGGCGTTGTAATCGTGTTCCGCAATTAACAAATTGTGACAGATTATACTGGTACGTAAATTTTGGAGGCCGTAAACGCTCTCTGAAAACCACAAATAGTGACAGATTGGCCGGACAACAGAACCTAAATTACGAGCGTCGTAATCTCTCTGCAAAATCAACAATTTATGACAGATTTTTCGGACAACAGTAGGTCATGTACGTGTGTCGTAATCGCTCTTCGAAGTTAATCAACTATGACGGATTGGTCAGAGAATAATACGTAATTTAAGGGCATCGCAACAAATTGTGGTAGATTTTCTCAGAGAACAACACAAAATTTGCGGGAGTTTTAGCATTTTCCCGAGATCGTCAAATATCAACGTTTTACGATAAGCGACACGTGTCACAAATCACCACAACACACAATATTTTCGTTGATGATTTGAACAACGATTTTGGTAGTAAGTTGGGTACAGACTGGGTTATCAGGAACCCTCTACCATCGACAAGACGGACCCCTCCTCCCCGCGCCCCATCTGTTCCAGACCCCTACCGAATAATTGATTGCACCTGGACCTCTTCTTCTGCTTTCGGCCCTCCCCCCTCCCCACTTCCCCAACAACCCCGGGTACGGGCCACCTTTGCACCCCACCGAGTTAAGCTACCGCCTCGTCGGTTTGCACCGTTCGGCGTTCTATTTTTCGGGATTCTACAAAAAGCCGTGGAAGTGTCTCGGCACTCCGAGACTCCGTTACCATGTTTCCACACTAATCTTCAGGGCCTACGAGGGAGTGTCTCTATACTTCCCCCCACCACAGATCTCAAGGAGAGTGTCTCTACACCCCCCGGTAAACCAACGAAAGGACAGATGGACGAGGAGGAGAAGGTCCCGATACTCACACCCTCGGATGCAGGCACCGCCACGCCTGCCTCTTCTAACGCTACTACTGCGCCCTCAGCTGCTGGCGTCTCAATTATGACAGCCTGTCCCGGAGCGGACTCAACCATCGGTGCTGTGGCGTGCACGATCACGCACAAACGCGACAACATCTGGATTCAACTGGAGCAGGCTAACTGCATATATCTGCGGCTACAAGCAACCTTACCAGCTTTATCCCAGGCCGAGAAAACTAGGCCGAGGACACAGATCACTTAAGCTGAGCGTGCTCCGTCCTCGCTTGTGGCCGAGCGGGCCTCCCTAGACACGAAAAGCGGCGTCCCCGTCGTCACTCTCCCGCATGGTCAGGCCACCCCTGCGCCACTGGAGGCCCTACAACCCATGGGCACCGAAATCTTTATCTCATCGACCTCCTCCAGTACCAGTCGGCATCAACCCCTACAATAGGTACCATAATATCTACTGCACCACTTCCTCCTCTGAATTTGTTGGCCAACTCCAATCACGGGTACCTTAATCCCTATGGCACCGCCCCCCCCAGTACAAGCGCGCACCGGCCTCACCAACGTGTACCGCAATGTATATTTCCCCGCATCTTCCTTAGTATCAGCCTCAACAAGTCCTTCCAGCGGCTATTGCACCCTCTATTGCGCCGCCCCGCCCTCAGTACTGTAGCGACCTATCCAACGGCGGGTAACCAAGACTACAGGCTTTTCCAGGGTAGCCACTACTCCAACAACCCCAGATTCCCGGGTAGTTTATCACTACAATCCCCCCCCCCCCCACCCGCTCACGGACGCCCTTTCCAAGCCAAACCGTTTTTCAGGGTCCACAACCCAGCCTCCGTCCATTCCGAACAACGCAAACGTGCGCCTCAGAACCCCCCGGCACGGTCGTAACACAAACTCGCGTCAACCGGGCACCTTCCGCACCAACTGACCTGTCGATGTTGAACACCACGCCGCGATGTCGCCAACAGAACCACACGCGACCGTACCGGGTACCACTCTAGATGATCATTTTTCCCCAAACCTCTCCGTCCCCACTTACCCGCGCCAACCTCTCCACCCCCCCAACTCACTTGTTCCATGACCTCTGTTCAACATTAACCACTCGACCAAGGGTTTTCCTCACCTTCAAACCGCTGTTTTTGGGGTGCCGGCGGGAGGGGGCATCCCCCTCTCGATGCGCAACACTGTTCCATTCCTGTTATTTCCCAAATGTGTAAATATATCGACAGTCTCGTGCACGTCACGACTGCAGCTGCTAACAGCGGCATCTACTCCTTTCCCGGCTCTACTGCCACTTTCCCAGGGCCACCGACCCCTGCACCGATTCCGTCTTTGACCCAACGACCCCTACGGTGCACGCCCACCGGCGTCCACCAACTCCCCGGAAAACAACACCAAATCCTACCTCGAGCAATTGTGGGATCACAGCAGATCGCCCAGTACATATAATCCGATTATCTCTGGCCCTAAGAGACAATTTACCCGAGGCATCTTCCGCGGAAGACTCGAACACGTCAGTAAAACACACCAGGAGCCCCCTTTACCGCTATCTACCTCCGGTCACGATCCACTGCAAGTACCTCGTCTTCTTCCGACTACGTCCCTCCTTCTTCGCATCCAGAAATTCTTCTAAGAGGGACCTCCAGGGTGTTCCGTTACGGCCACCACACCGCCACGAACACTCTCCTGGGCCGCAACAACATCGACCAACCCCCCGACGCTCTCGTGAACCGACTTCCCCTAAACCGCGGCTTCCCCGACTATGTCCCACCGTCCACATCACCCCCCTCTGCGCCCCCCCACCAACACCGACCCCGGAGTCTTCCCAAATACTATTTGTTCGGGATTGGTCCTCGTGTTTTTCTCATTGGTACCCGTCGGCTTTCACCGTTAACAACGAAAACCACAAGTACGCTGAAAACTTCATGATGTCGTAGGAGTCCAAGCGTTTTGGCGATACAGTCACCAACCGGGATATGATAGCCTATTCAGAGCCGGCTCAGCGGAAACGTCTCGGACGCTCCGCATCCAGCTTCAACGAAGGGCTTTGGGAACGTCATCGCTAAGACATCGTTGACAAGGGCAGCCTCGCGATGTTCTCGACCGCTCATCTCCTCCACCAGTTACTGAACACCGGCGACAAGTTCCTTGCCGAAGCGAGCCCGCACGATCTCGTCTGAGGTATCGGCTTCAGGGCTGATGAGTGGAAAGCCCTTCGACCTCAGCAGTGGCGAGGACTCAACCTCTTAGGTGACATATTCATGGAGATCTGCTGGCTGACTCCCCCCACCCATACACCCCGCCCCACTCGCCTCTCGTCCCCCAACAATGGTATCCACAAGATCAGAACCACCAGGGCGTCCACTATAGGCACTTCCACACTGTGCCAGCGCCTGCCATCCTTCCTCCCGAACTAACTCCAACATGTACTTTGGTCTCTGCCATTACACCCGGACCTGATTCCTCTGACACCCCGCCGCCTCCTATCGCCGACCATGCACTTGGCCTCTCGAACATAATTGCCACCGTCGATGACGCTTCCTTCACCAGCAGGATCAACGTCCACAGCAGACTCTCCGCTCCAGTCGCTACAGCTTCGTAGCCCTCCTGGCCACCGGTTCCCAACCGACATTCATCTCCACTCAAGCTAGGAGCCATGAGGCACAGCAACCCTGGATAAGCGCCTACAAACGACACGTGCCCCCTTGTTCATGGGTAGTTTACGGCAAACCGGTCCGCCTCTTCAAGTCGATTTCCCTCCGACTCAGCATCCAGTTTTTGAAAGAGCGAAACCCTTAACGCTGCGCTCCCTGTTTGGGCGTGCAGCGTTCTAGTGGGCACCGTGCAACATCCTGGTCTTCTGGAACGAGACCACTGGACGCGGTTTGAACGGCGAACATACACCACCCTGCCATGTCAGCCCTCCCAGCAAACCTCTGGCAAAATTTTCCACGCGAAGGCCAACCTTGGCGTCACCGACTCCGATCTTCTGAGACACGCCATCTCCGTCTCCGGCGTAAGTCTAAATGCCGACAAGGTCGTTGAGCTTACCTGGATGCTCATGCTCAACAGCACTAAGCAGACCCATTCACCTTTTGGAGGCGATGAGTACTATCGAAATCTTCTGAAGAACGTTTCCATTCGGCTTGGTCCCATTAACGCCCTGCCGAAGAAGGACGTTAATTTCCTTTCCGCCCAAATTAACAGAGGCCATCGTACGGGACATCTTTCACGAACCCATGACCCCCCCGAGCTCAGTCTACCCGGACTAGGACGCCGTCGCCGACCGACGACTCCCGCCCTTTCCGTCTCTGCTGCGATTCTGGCATCGACGGCGTTGGCCCCACCCTCGAGAAAGAATAACCGTACAGCTCAGTTCGCCTTATCGTCTTCATCAGCCACACCACCCTTAACAACGAACGGGGCAGGACACCCTTCGACCTCGACGCCGGTGGCATCGTCCGGGCCATCAAACGCATCTGCAGTCACCTCTGGCCTTTCAAGTTCCTTGCATCTACTCTGACCATATGGCGTTTGAGAATTTCACCAAGGTCGGTCGTACAACGCCCGCGTAAAACCCTGGTTGACGCTCTTCTCCGCATACTTCTACACCATCGACAACCGGAGAGATTCGTCAAATGGCAACGCCAGAGTTCTCTTCTCCCCACCCACAACCGTCTACCGACCTCCACCGCACCGGACCCAACCGCCTCACCAGCCCCGATACCGTCAGCATCCACCTCATTCACGATGTGGCTTCAATGCAATCGAGCCGTTCACCCCGGCCAACGACTTGGGTGGGCTCGTTCCATCTGCGCCCAGTGGTTTTATCCCCATCCCCCCGTTGGCCTGAAACAACAGAGATTTCGGCGACCACCGCTGTCGTGCACTGCGTAATGGACACCTCGATTTCATCGTAGATTACCGCGCCATTCGCGGCCGCCGTTGCTGCCCCATACCCCGCCACTGTATAGCCGCACAACCTTCCCCTCAGATCCCGCTTTATTCACGCCGCCGCCACCGGATCGCATTACAGCCTTCTCCTCGATCTCCGCGTTGGTCAAGGCCTCACAACAGATTCGCCTCGACGCGTTTTCGTTGGTCCGCGTTACGATCAAGCCCTCGTCGCGGTATCATCTCGCGGCCTTCTCGCCGTCCGACGATTTACTCAAGGCCAAGACCTCTCCGCGGCATTGCTTCAAGGCGTTCCGGCCGGCCCACGCCTTGTCTAAGACCAAAAATCCGCCGCGGGTTTGCTACACGGCATTCCCACCGGCCCACAGTTTGTCCATGACCAAGAACCCGCTTCTGCCTTGTTATACGGCGTTCTCGCCCGCCCACGTTTTGAATAAGACCAAGAATCCGCCCCGACTTCGTCTCACGGCGTTTTCGCTGGCCCATGCCATGTCCAAGACCAAGGCTCGGCCGTGGAATCGCTTCACGGCGTCCCCGTTGGTAGATATTTTGCAAGAAACCCAGACCCCGCGGCGGCATAACCTCACGGCGCTCCCGCCAGCCACCGCTAATCCAAGACAAAGACCCCGCGGCTCCATCGCCTCACGGCACTTCAGCCGGCCAACGAGACCAAGCCCTCGCCGCGGCAACGCACCACCGCGTTGCCACCAGCCCACGCTTTGCCCAAGATCTCGCCGTCAACTCGCTTTGTAGTGTTTGCGTCTACCACATCTACATGTTTTACCACATCGACGAATCTCCTTCCAGCTCTGAGAAACCGCCATGGTCACCAGCGCTCCACCCGGTTGGTTTCAAGACCATCCGTCGTTTCCCCACCGTTCATCTTGGTTGTCTCAGTTTCGACACTTCGTTGTGTCTCGTCGGACCTGACATTTTCTTGGAACCGGCACCGCTCCGCCGCTACGGTTGGAACTCCCCGTACTCCTGCGGACTAAGAAGTTGGCCGTCGGCCCCCAGACCAAGGCTACGGTAGGGGGGGTACCCCCATTTTCACTGGTTTGTTTGAGCCACTCGCACGAGTAGCTCTGTACCCTACGGATGAAGATGGTTTAGGAACTTGGTTTGCCGCAGCTTAGATCACCTTTGCATTGCGGATTGATTTCGTCAATGTAAAACATAAAGAAAACGTAGGATTGCATAGGAACAAAGGGGTTACTCGCGCGAGTGACCGCTAGCCACTGAAATAAAAGGCCCAAAAGGGGACCCCCCTACCGTAGCCTGGGTCCCCAGCTACCGCTGCATCAAGACTACCAACTCCACAGCGCCGCCAATCTACTCTTATGTCCAAGCCGGCCGCCCACTACACCACGCGGCGCTGCACCAAGCACCAAGTCATACCCAACCACAACCTCTCCAAGTACCCCCCAAACGGACCCCGCCCCAAACATCGGAAACCGCCGCCTCAAGGCTCTCTTGTAGTCATTCCCTGCTCTGCAAGCATCCCCTCGACCAGCCGAACCCGTTGTCGAGCCGATGATGACCTCCACACCCGTTCTTGCATCGAGAAGTACACCTACTCCGATTGGGCGCACCACCTACGCGCCGAGCCCCTCTGCTTCTCCATCCTCTGATATGTTTACTTTCACCGCCATCAAACGACTTCTTGGAACATTACCTCGACCTGTAGCCCACGTGTTGCCGAGGTCTCAACTCTCACCCCAAAAGGCCTGCTAACCACAACTAACGACGACACCGCTCTCCCCTGCAAACTATGCCGAAACCACACCACACACAAAAGCATATTCCGGCCAATCCCACCAATTACGTTGTCAACTCACTCTCCACCATGTACCCGCCCCATCGCGTCACCTTCAACGACATAATATCTCCACCGCAGGGACGCCCCGAGATCGGCCAGATCTCGGGACGTCAAATCGTTCGTGGAGAGAGGCGTTCTCGCAGTGATGTACGAAACCCATTTGGCCGGACTCCTCTACTCTTCATGGGAACGCAAACAAGACATAAAACACAACCGGCTTCATATCCTCCGCTATTCGATGATGGAAAAACTAGACCATCGCGCCTCAACTGACAATTATTTCTCCATTTTCTACATCGTCCACGTCCTCGATGACCCTGGATCAAGGTCGACCTCCTCCCATCATCTCACACCACTTCACGGAGCGCCGTGTACGGATCCTTGTGTTGCCAATGTCATCTCGCTGGGGACTGGCACGCGGTGTCTTACGGGGTGCTGACGCCCCCCCCTATTCCCCGGTAGTGTATCCGGAGAACGGCGTCCGTATGGTATGTTTTGTTTGGGTTTTAACTATCTTCACGACTTACGGCTCCTTAGGCGTGTACTCTAACTTCGTCTGTTCACTTGTGCGAGCTTTAATACTGCTACCGTTTCCCTTATGCAGTATGGCATTTCACAAAGTTTGATATTACGTGTCTTCCCACTTCGATACATCTCGATGGGTTCCATGCACAGAAATGTATTCGCTGGCTGGTATCCAGCAGTATAGTGTTTATTTCCTCACCTAGACTAGGATCTTACCTTTTTGGGGGCCTCTTTTCTTGCATTCTGCGTTCCCTTGCACCAGTAGGTTCTTATCAGCACGCTTTTGACAGTAAGCCAATTAACTCTTCTAGAGGCGTATTAGCCTCACCTACGACGTATGGGT
The DNA here is from genome assembly GCA_012845835.1 of Undaria pinnatifida. Classification (NCBI taxonomy): domain Eukaryota; class Phaeophyceae; order Laminariales; family Alariaceae; genus Undaria; species Undaria pinnatifida. Next base: position 15,328,745 of record JABAKD010000008.1, on the reverse strand, counting down.
TGCCTTTTGCTTTCGCTGTTTTGAATAGCGGTATCTTCGACCTACTTCCCGATTTCCTGGTGTCTTGGTTTACCATCTTTTCAACGTTGTATGATCTGCATGTACGGCCATTAAGTGTGGACTAATGGTATGGTTTGTCTTCTATATGTGCTCTTTGAACAATAAGTAGACTAACGGTCCACCCTTGTTTGTCAGTAATGTCGGGTTCGTGTTACCCAGAAACGGTCGTATGGTTTGATTTGGATACTGTAATATGGTCCAGGAAACGGTACGTACATACATGAGTACGACAGTATTATGAACCATGTGATCCGTTTACGTAAAAGTATAAAACTATGGTAGCACCTGGTCTCACGCCACGGCTTGATCTGATTGGCAGTGACTATGTAGTGACGCCTCGCACAACGACTCGCATAGTTGTTAGCCGCGTGCTAGGACTTGATGTTACTTTCTGTGTTTTGAGTTGGTCTGTACTCTACTTCAAGTAAGCAACACGTCTCAGGCGGCGGTTTGCTGTAGCGATTACAGCGGGAAAACAGATTGCGCTACCGATGACGTTTGGTATGACGCTTTAGTTTTCTTCCCAGGACAAGATGCGGTTATTGCAGGCTTGGCCGTGACCAAGTTGTCACCACCCTATCTCCCTTTCCCCCTCTCTGGTCACTCTCGAGCCCAGACGACCTAATTACGCAAGTCTACCACGATTAAAATTAGAGAGTTCAATATACCTGGGTTTGACCCAGCTGACTGCTGGTCGGCGAAAGAAACACCTGTGCCCCTTCGGTGATCACATCTTCGGGGATCTCCCAAGGCGTGTATCAAAACACAGGGCTTTGCGCTTCATTGCTGGCGTCGGTAGGGGTATACTCCGAAACCAACGGTCGATAAAAAAGGTACTCGTGATCCGTTTTTAACTGTACGTTGAACATTGTTCCAGCGCTAGGTCCAATCGTGTCTTAATCTGTTGTCAGAGCGAGTCACGTTTTACCCGCCATATCGCGTGTTGACACGTCTTCGACGCGTCTTAGAACACCCCAGGCTGGTTATGGCGTTGTAGGGGATCGATAAAAAAACAGCGAGCTGTAGAAACAAAGCGATAATAGCAGTTCAATCAATTACCGCAACTTGTTATTTCGAAGTTTCTTTTGCATGTCTTCAAGCGTGTTTCCCTGTGTTCGGTGATGCTGTACGTGGTTAATCAGATGTTCGCCGATGCTATCATATTTCGAACGTATATAGTTAACTGCAACACCCGGCGCACTGCTCCGAAGCTCACACGACAGGAGCTCCCGCGACAGCATCAAAGCTGCACCCCACCATCCACCCACACACAGCACAACGCCGCTCTACTGGTAATGCCATCGGTTCCAACAACTTGGCATCCTATCGGTGTACCATGGTATTTTTTTTTTTCTCGAGGCCCTGGGGTCCTCGAGATCCAGTGCACTCGCTGTTGTGGTATCGATTTTATCTGAAGTACTTCTACATCATGATGAACAAGAGAGGGGGGAGGTGATAACCAGTGGTACCTGCGGCTTATGTACTCCCTGCTCGTTTATGTAAGTTTATCTCAGGTGGCGAGGTTTTACCTTATACAATACAAGGGGCTTCGCCGGCGGCCTGGACGGCCGCCGGTCGTAGGATCGCGTAATTGCACAACAACATTTTTATTAACAGAAACCATGAAGGCATACGATTTGATGCCAAGGGTTAGGCGGTGCACGTCCGCAGTAGGCAGGATCGCGTCTCCACATAATAGTATAGCAGCGGTGTGGGAAAAGATGAAGATATGAGATTTTTTGCCAAGAGTTAGGTGGCGAAGTGTGTAACGACCTAATAATATTGTCTATGTCTTCTTAATTAACACAGAGAGTTGCGTAAACGTTTCAGCAACGAAACACAATGGTTCACGAAATAGCAGGTCTTGCTACACACAGGCCAAACCAACGCCGGGCACACCCTTACGTAAACTCGTACATGTGCTTGGAACGCGGAAAGCGGACGTAAGAGAGCGTATGGAAAGGGGAAAAACTGAAAAGACGCAATCGGTATCTAGATAAACAGCACTGTAGCACTGTTGCTAAACATAACTAACGTCGACGGCGTCGCCGGTGCATATAGTACTTACAGAGCTTAAAGCTTTACGGAGAAACGGTCGGAAGTGAACGCAGGGCAAGATGAAACCGGAAAGACATCAAAAGCACTCTAGACTATAAGAAGACTTGCATTAAAAGCACTAGTCTAGACTATAGGATTACTTGCATTTTAAAAATATTTTCAAGGACGTCAGCCGTGAGTTCGACGAATTTCAGGTCAATACTCATCTTTGCAAGCTGCGTTGTTGGTACTCGTAATATACTCTATGGGTGAGTTTTTATTGGGAGGTGTCATATTTCCCGTCCATTATAATGGTAAGTAGTGTTGGTATTTATATTTTGGGTGGGGAATTTTGAGCTAGGTAAAACATCACATCTATTTCATTATTACTGTAGTTTTCACTATACTACTACATCATGTGTATGGTAGGCGGTTTATTTTGTTTCTTCTCTCCCCCCGGCTTTAATATCGGGAAGAGTACGAATACAGAATATTATTTGTCATCTATATGTTGCTTTTAATACAGCTTTCGAGAAGTAAGGTCGGCTACTCCCACCCCAAAAAGAATAAAAACTCTGTGGGACACGAACCCGCTGTTACAAATCGATACGCTGTCACTCAAATATTGAAATACATGTATATATCAACAACAGATTATAGAGATTTAACACGTTATTTACTACACTTAAACACTGGGTTGCATGCTGCATCGAACATCGAACCTTCTAGAATAGTAAACATTACAAGCCAGATGATATAAAGGGATGTCTTATTGCTTCAATCGTCAGGTTTGTCCCCTTTGAGGATTTATAGTTTCCGCGCAAATATTGAAATGTCCCGCCCCCCGCGCCCCCCCCCCCCCTCCCCTCCCCCTCCCCTGACCCCTCTTGCTCATGAAAAACCCCAACCCTTCCCCCCCCCCCCCCCCCTCCCTCCCCGTCCCCCGATCCCCCCTCCTTCCGCCTAGTTTGTCCAAACGCCCCACTCACAATCGAAATCGGCCAGAGCAATAAACACCTATACGCAGTTGATATCACGTCATTATCTTTCTGACCATCCATGACGTAGTTTTCAAATCTCCCCCGCCCCCCCCCCATTCAACGCCCCCTCTTTTCCAACCACCCGCACGATCGCCTAGACCTAGCACCACGTGTATAACAAGCCCCTACATATCTTTGATGTCACAGCCGAAGTGTATTTGAATATTTTATGTGACCTAAAGCTGCAAAAATATCCCCCCCCCCCCTTCTCGCTCTCCCTTACTCAAACGCCCCGCCAAATATCGAAATCCGCCAGATATAATAAAAACACTTCACGCACTGGATATCACCTCATTATCTTTTCAGAGCCATCCATACCGCTGCTCCCCCCCCCCCCCCCCCGCCCCGAACGCCCCCTTCTCCCCCATCACCCGCATCATCGCCTAGACCTAGCACCACACGTATAACAAACCCCTCACCTAAAACCCTTCCTTCCCCCCCCACCTCCCTCCCGCCCCCGCCCGCCCCCTCGCCCGCCCCCACCCCCCACTTCCCCCCCCCCAACCCATCCCAACCCCACCCCCTCGAACACTCCTCCCTCTCTCTACTCCCTGATTGTACGACTTACCCCAGGATATACATGATAAACTGATGCATTATTTCCAAAACCGTCACATTTATCCCCTCAAAATAATGTATAGTTTCCACGCACATATTGAGCTACCGCACACGCCCCACCCCCGCCCCAACCCCCCCCCCCCCAATAATAAACTGGTGCCAAAACTGTCAGATTTATCCCCTTGAAAGGATTTATAACTTACATGCACAAATTGCCCCCCCCCTTCCCCCCCCCCCCCGCCCCCCCCACTCCTCCAAACCCGCTCGCTTTTGATCAAAACCAGGCCCCCACGTCCTTCAAAACTCCGCCCCCCCCCCTCACTGGTTATTCGACTTACAAGATTCACTTGATAAAAGGATACATTTCCCTCCACAGCCGTCAGATTTTGTCCCCCTCAGAAACGGGTTTTATAGTTTCCGCGCACAGACTGACTAAAATCACCCTGTGGACCCTGATGGCTACACTGTAGTTGTAAGGGGAGTCGCCGACCTATATCCTCAATGAGGACACACAACTCGTAATGCGCGCGATCGGAGTATCACACACAGCTTGCAAAGACGAGTTTCGACGAAATCTTCGATCTTACAGCTGGAGTGTATTTTCATTTTTTATTATATATTTTCAGGACGTCAGGTGTGAGTTCGACGAATTTCAAGTCAGTGCTCATATATATTATGAATCTGCTTGCTGGTACTTGTACTATGCTATGTGGGTGAAAACATTTCTGGGAGGGGTCATTTTCTTTCATAAACAGATGTTTTCTCCACTACAATGATTGGTGTTAGTATTGTACTTTAGGTGGGGAATTTGAAGTAATCTAACACCATATCTATTTTACAAATTGATTTTTGTAGTTTCCACTATATTGCTGTACCATGTGTGTGGTGGATGGTTTACGGATGGATGGCTTGGTCAGGATTGTAGGTACTTGTGGTTATTTAAGTGCGTAAGTAAGTTGCATTTGTTACTGCTCAGAACGAAAAACCCCTTCAATCATGATATCGGTCAAGGTATACTAATAGAAATGGCTTAGTCCCGAAAAACGTGTGCGCTCAGCTAGCACCGGTGATCAACTAGCACCGACATGGAACGCAACGTAATCGTAGGGAAAGTAGAATACATGGAAAAACGAAATGATGCTTAGCAGTGAAAAATATCTGAATAAGAACATCAAGGATATATATAGAAACTGAGCCCAATGCGGTACTTTGAAGGACACGTCGACCATCGAGGACGTAGACACCGAGCTCAATGCGCAAGGCACTATGCAACGAGCATCATGGTATGGCCAGCTTATCTTATTTCCGTGTCATAAAAGAAACACTACTTGGAATCAAAGCTCAAACAACAAGGATATATAAACTGAGCCCAATGCGGAAGGCAAACAACTTGGAACTAAACGCCGGCTATCAAGGACGCAGAAACTGAGCATACAGCGGAAGGCATTCCTAAAACGATGGAAAACACCTATGTATTTGCCCAACAGCACATAGAACGCGAGGAAACAGTGCCGGATATAATCGAAGGATGGCACTGCACTAAATGTTGCAGGCGTACGCAACTACCGAAACCGCTCACGGATCAAGAAAATAAAAAAAAGCTCTACGTACGTCTGAAGTATAGCCTAGTGTGCATGTGATCATCCAAGCTTGGCGTGTATGTGATAATCCAAACCGGCAGCTAAACACGAAAAGATGCAAAAGCCAAATACGTAAGACAACACCAGGTACCTGTCTATCACAGCCGGCGGTTAAACACGCACTAAAGCAGAGACTACACATAAAAGACAGTACCCAGCAATACGTAGGTAGGACAGAGTAGCAGATCCAGTACTCCCCAGTACTCCTGGGTCATGTCATACGAAGGAGGGGGGGGATCTCTGGAAGTGGAAGAAGCAAAGCTGCTTGTTAGACGAAGCGACTCCATATATATCGTGAAAGATATATGTTGAAAAAAAAGGACGATGAGCGCCGGATAGTCGTAGACGACTGCCATGTTTGACACGCCCTTTCGTGGGTGGCGAAGGTCGGGGAGTGGAGTCGTATTGGCAAGACGACGATGTAGATGGTGGACGGAGAATGAGTCTTGTGGAGACCTAGGCCCCTGGAGGAAGAACATTGGTGGGGGTATTGTTTCGTGGGAACGTCATCATGAGAGAATCGTAGCGTCTGGACAACGGATTGCAAAGCAAATGGATAGTTTCAGTATGGGAAATTTGAATGTTAGGGAGGGAGGAGTTATTGACAGAAAATTGGATTTCCTCGCCGTACTTCAGTTGTGCTGCGAGTATCTCAGGTTGTTCCATAGGAAGTAGGATTAGACATTAGTTGGAGGTATTGGTCGTATGAGAGCGCTAGAAAAAAACAACCGTAAAAGGCACTGCATCATACATTGCAGCAACAGTTTTAACTTCAACAAACATTGCAGCAGTATTTTTCATACCGTATTCATGTCGTAGTTGTTTCGGGTCACATGTGAGAGCGAGAAAAAATCGCCAGGAAACAGCCGAGTAACTTCAACGAACATTGCACCAGCAGTACAGAAAAGAGGTCGCTCAAAATTTGGGACACATTCTCGTATAACATTAGACAGTCGGAGACGAAAAGGATGCGCTGCTGTGAAAAATTGGGACCCACAGCAGTAGTAGGCAATACACAGAAGGAGACGAAAGGAGAGAAAAGACGGCTGCACTGCTGTGTGATATAATATTCGTTCCATAAGTGTGCGTCGTAGAGGGAATAATAACCCACCCCGAACAAATTCACAACAGAAAAAAAAAGCATTTAAAATTTTACTGGCTTTGCCGTCCTCGTCTGATTCTCCCTCCAGCTTCTTCCTTATGCGTTGGCGCCATGACCCCTGGCGATCTGCTGCGACTGCTGCATAGTTTCTGCTGCCTCTTGTACCTTGTGGTACAGCTGTTGTCATCGTATAATACCTGGTAAGCGTAGTACCTGGCGGTACAGCTGTTGTCATAGTATCATACCTGGTATGCATAGCTCCGAGCAAGGCTTTCGGGATTTTTTCACAGATGATAGTTCTCGACGAGGCGTGGACGGCATTTGTGACCGGGACATTTCATTTGTGTCCTACGTCCGACCATTTAGCCGTCGGGGTAGGCTCCCACAATGGCGGCTTGGGCAGGGTGACCACCCATCCCCGAAGGTCCAAGGTCAGATAGGACACACCGGAAAGAAATACGCGCACACATCTTCCCTGTCGTGATTTTATGCGCGAAAATGCTGACAGCTCATCGTTTTTCGTAAATAGATCCGTCGTAGGTTCAGACGTTGAGGTCCCGCGCAGGCGCTACGGCGCGCAGCAGGCGGATCCGCGACGCCGGCCGATGCAGGCGAGGCGAAGGCACGCCCTGGCGAAGAAATCGTGCGGAAAGGCGGTCAGAGACCGGGTAGATATGCGACACAAAATCCGCCTGAGGACTATGATAAGTATATTTATTACAAGTGCCAACAGGTAGCTTGAAAATATGAGCACTGACCCAAAATTCGTCGAGCTCACACCTGACGTCCTGACAATTTTTTTATAAAATATTGGATTGACAGCGTATTAAGTTGGAACAGTGGGTTCGTGTCCCACAGAGATTTTTCGGGAAGTGGCGGATTTTTATTCTTGAACGATGTACGATATTAACATTTTAGATAACTACTAATATTCTGTATTTGTACCTCTCCCAATATTAAAGCCGGTGGTAAGAAAAAACAAAATAAATCACCTATCATACATACGATAGAGCAGTATAGTGTAAACTACAGTAAAAAATTGTAAATATATATGATTTTAGATCTAGCTCAAAATTCCCCACCAAAAAAAGTAAAAATAGCAACACTAACCATTATAGTGGACGAGAAATAGGACCTCTCCGAATAAAAAACTCATCCATTTAGTATATTACAGCAAGTACCAACAACGCAGCTTGCAAAGATGAGTGTTGACCCGAAATTCGCCGAACTCACGGCTGACGCCCTGAATTTTTTTTTATATATATATATATTTTTTTTTTTGGTCTACCATAATGATTGATGTTGGTATTATAACTCTAGATGGGGAATTTTGAACTAGACCTAACATCGTATCTATATAATTACTTCTGTAGTTTCCACTATACTTCTCTATCATACGTATTGTAGATGGTTTGCGGATTGATGGGTTGGTCAGGGTTGTTGGTACTTGTAGTTATGTGCGAAGGTAAGTTGTCTCTACCTGGGAGTGGACAATAGTAGTGGTCTAATGGAGGTAATGTAAAAGTCCCAACCCTCAAAAAACAATCGTAATAGATGGGAGTTTGTGAGACTCGAACCCACCGTTCCAAATTTATGCCCTTTAACCTCAACATTTTAGCTACAGATGCCATGTACGCATGAAGACAAATTGTGTTTTTATATGTGATCCTATTTCCGCTCTCTCGATATCTCAGTTTATTTTTAGTATAAAATATTTCAATAGCTGATCACACTAAATATGAATCTTCATATAATAGCATTCATATTACTGAGTCATGTCATCATGCAAAATTTGCGAAGTTATTTTCCCGCATAGATAGGGAATAAATTATTTAATACATGTTAGTTGCACTGGCTATTTACACTAGGTTATTGAGTCAGGTCATCTGAATAGTCGATACATTGGAAGTACACTACTCATCATGGAAAATCACCGGGTTGTGAGCATGACTTGGGAGCCGACGAGTTGTAAGCATGACTAGTGAGCATCAACAGCATGTTGTGGTATACTCATGGTACTTCCCTAGTATAGGCAGTGTACAGCAGCAGTAACTAGTGAGCATCATTAGCATGTTATGGTACGATCAGCATGTTGTGGTATACCCATAGTACTTCCCTTGTATAGGTAGGGCAAAGCAGCGGTGCATATCCAGTCCCTCCAGTCACAGAGTCGATGAATTGGAAGTACACTTATCACGGAAAATAACGGGGTTGTGATTATGACTTGTGAGCCGACGAGTTGTGAGCACGACTCGTGAGCATCATCAGCATGTTGTGGTATACTCATGGTACTTCCCTTGTATAGGCGGTGAACAGCAGCAGTGATTCGTGAGCATCATCAGCATGTTATGATATGATCAGCATGCTGTGGTAAACTCGTGGTACTTCCCTGTATAGGCAGTGCAAAGCAGCAGTCAGTGTATATCCAGTCCTTCCCGTCACAGAGTCGATGGATCGAAAGTACACTCATCATGGGAAATCACCGAGATGTGACCATGACTTGTGAGCCGACGAGTTCTGAGCATGACTAGTTAGCATCATCATCATGTTGTGGTATTCTGATGGTATTTTCCTTGTTTAGGCAGCGAACAACAGCAGTGACTAGTTGGCGTCATCAGCATGTTGTGGTATACTCATGGCACTTCCCTTGTATAGTCAGTGCACAGCAGCGGTATACATTCCGTCCATCCCGTCGTAGAGTCGATGACATGGAAGTACACTACTCATCACGGAAAAAAACCGAGTTGTGAAAATGATATGTAAGACGACGAGTTGTGGGCATGACTAGTGAGGATCATAAGCATGTTGTGATATACTCATGGTATTTCTTTTGCATAGGCAGTGCACAGCAGCAGTGACTAGTGAGCATCATTAACATATTATGGTATGAGCAGAATGTTGTGGTATAATCATGGTGCTTCCCTTGAATAGGCCGTTGTGAGTTTATAGGTGGGGACACAGAGTGCCCTTGCAGGTCTGGCATTAGAGCAGGTCCTCGGAAAGTACTCTCTTTCTTTTCTCTCGTAGAGAGGTTGTTTTATTCGATTCCACCAGAGCCCCGGATAGCTTTCGATATCGGGGGCAAGTGCCTCCAATCTATTTCCTAACTTTCCCGAATGCAAAACGCCAACCATATCATACGAAACCTATCCAAATGATCTCAAATTTAGATAATTACAGGCTTTTCTGGGCCGTATCGTAACACTAGCCGACGCTGATGAGTCGCATATTGAGCAGAATTGTGGGAGATTCGGGGGAACTCCGGTGTAACGAACTAGACCATGAGTCGAAGATGCGGCTCCTCAAAACCACCTCTACACCTCTAACAGTCTGGCTATGGAGGCAGAAACTTCCGAAGGAAAACAGTTGAAAGAAACGCAGACCCTACAACAAGGAAAAAGTCACCCATCAAAAACCTGCCGCGTGCCGCCGGTGTAGCGGAGGGGGGCAGAAAAGACTCTATAACTGCCGCATAGCGCCGGTGTGGCTGTGGGGGGGGGGAAAGGCTCTACGGCAAACCAACCACAAAAAAGGTACTATGGCGAGGCGAGTCCTCATCGATATGGAGAGGACCACAGGCGGTAACACAAGAGAGATGTCATGCAAAAAACCTCCCACGGGCCATCGGCATGGCCGAGGGTTAGACGAGGAAACGATCTGGGGGCTTGTGCTGGCAACTCGCGGATATGTGCAGTGCAACATACTGGCAAATCGCGGAGCAAAAAAGTCTGATGGGTGGGGCTTGGGCAGTTCCGCTGCGCAGTGGTCTACATGACACAGCTGGCGGGGAACTGATGCGACCAAAAGCCGAGACGAGGACTGTCCTCCGAAGAGCAGTGTCGTCCGCCGGTACTCGGAAGGTGTCGTCTGTGTGGTGCGTGCCCGGCGACCAACAGGAAGGACAAAAAGCTGAGATGAGGAATGTGCTCTGAAGAGAAGTGTCGTCCGCACGTTGTTCGAAAATGTCGTCCGTGCGGTACGTGCCCGGCCCCCAACAGGAGGGGCCCCTGCCATCCCACTGCTGCTGTGGTCGCCGTTGTAGGAGGAATAACGCTCACTCCATTAACACGCCACCCGAGAAGGAACAGGGGTTTTGGGCTCGCTGAAAAGCAAAAGCAAAATCGTTACGAAAAATAAAATAGACGAGATTGGAAGAACGCTGCCACAATAGCAAGTCAAGCGTTCGACGACGCCATTTTTAAGGTTATATGTGGGGACACAGAGTGCCCCCTGCAGGCCTGCCAATTGAGCATGTCCTCGGAGAGTACTCACTTCCTATTCCTTCGTAGAGGCGTTTTTTTATTCGATTCCACCAGAGCCCCGGATTGCTTCTGAGATCGGAGGCACGTGCCTCCGATCTATTTCCTACCTTTCCCGAACATAAAACGCCAACCTTATTATACGAAATATATCCAAATGATCTCAAGATCGGATAATTACAGGCTTTTCGAGGCCGTATTCTAACACGGCGCACCGCAGCAGTTACTAGTGAGCATCACCAGCATGTTGTGGTATACTCGTGGTACTTCCTTTGTATAGGCAGTGCACAGTAGAAATATATATCCAGTCCATCCTGTCCTTCCTGACTTGTTATGGTCGCTCCAATATGAATGCTTGTATCCCATCCATGACATGTCATTCTCGTTTTTCATGGGGCTTACTCATTTTCAATTATTGCACTCGCATGTTAAACTCGTTCATCGCCAAATGTTCACCAGTATGTTGGCCGCATATGAAGGAACTGTTTCAGTTTCTATGCACGTGAACAGCTTAGCAATGCACTTGAACATGTTACTAAGGCTCCCTGGTTCCCCACAGTCACTACTGGACGGTATCGTAGCACAAAAGACTGAGCTCGAAGCCTTGGTTCCGCGCACAAAAAAAGTTGAAGCAAGGAACCAATACCGACTGAATGTACAAGTGCATTGCACATTTTTTGCGTAGTTGTTTTTCCATGGTCTTGAATGAAGTACCTCTGCACGAAACGGAAGTAGAAAAATATTCGTTCAACCATTTCACGGTTATATTTCGTGGGTACCTACTAGGTAGTAAGAGGCCGACAGTTTGGAACACCAGTCATAATGTTGTTACTTGTTATTGAATTTTGCAATTGTGGTTTTGGTTGTGTTGGTAAGTATATACATTTAATAATGTTGAGGTTGGTTATGTTAAGAAATATGTAAGTTAGAGTTTTATCTTAGATATTGGGAATGCATCATGTTGTGTTATTGTACATGGATCGTAAGATGGAATATTTCAATCGATAGGTACAACTATGTAGATACCATTATTTTCGGACATCGCTGACTATATGAAAGTTATACATATTGCAATATGCAACAGGCGAGGTGATGTGGTCATGCAATGTCACCACCATTGAGCGCGAGAGGGAGATGTGTGAATCGTATGTGTTTCGAAAGGAGCGCATGGAGCGCTTGGTGTACTCGCGCTCAATTACGTTACTTCGTTAGTCATGCTTCGTCTGGCATAGGTTGGGAGGCGATCATGCAGACGGTATGTACGAAATACCCTACGTAATTGGTTGGTAGTGTGGTCTACCGCAATTTAAACATATCTGCTTGTACTTCCTTTTCACGACTCAGTACAAGTGATACAAATAGTATCATATGAAGATTACTATTTGGTGCGATCAGCTACTGTGTTGTAAACAAAAATCTTTCGTACTAGAATTAACCTAAAAATATGATAGCGGAAAATGGGGTCGTTTAAAAAAGCATAATTTGGCTTCAGTACATGCTATCTGTAGGTAAAATGTTCTTATCAATTTGAGACCTTGGGTGTGAGTCTCACAGTGTTCTTTTTAATACTTAGGGTGGGACTTCTACCTGATCTCTATTGCATCACTTCGTACATCACTATTGCTGTCTACATACTTCCGATGTATACCAAAAACCGCCATTATAGTACTAACAACAAAATAATAAGACCACCTCAGGTAGAGGCTAATGTAAGAATGTCGGAACAGTCTGGACTTTGGCGGAACGAAGAGGAAATATCGGAGAACCGGGTAGCATAGGGGGGGATGGGTCCAGGGGGAAGAATGGCGGGAAAAAGGGTGACCTCAGCAGCAATAACGTAGCAGCAGCACACCAGCAGCGAGTATCGAACACAACAACTGGTAGAGGAAGAAGGAAGTAGCGCCCACGCAGCAGCGACAGCAGCAGCAGTAGCAGTAGGGAGAAGACCGTTGGCAGGAGCATAGGGGCAGAGAGGCGGCACGGGGAGACACTAATCGCACTATACATCGGAGACGGATCATGGCTGGGAGAGAGGTATACGAAGACATTTCACCGTCACAGGAACGAGAACCAGGCTTCAAGGCGAAGATCAGACAGCTGCGGAACGAGCTGGAAGAGACTGAGTGCATGATGAAAGAAGGGATGGACAGGAGGGAAACAGCAGGGAGAGCGAAGGAGAGCGTCGAGGACGTGCGGAAGATACGAATGCCGGGGAACCAGCCAGCAGGCTTCCAGAAGGAGGGTAACAGTGATAACCAGTTTCCTGGAGAACTGGGAAAGGAGAGAGACGAGGTTGAAAGTAGAAGGGCGGAAGGGAGGTGGAAAGCAATATTTGACAGTGAGGACGAAGAGGAGGTTGGTAGAAGGATGTGCGCGAGAGAAACGAGTAAGGACATGACCGACGAAATTGATAAACTTGCAAGTAACATACCACAGCAGGAGCGGCACAATGAGCCGAGGAGGCACAACCGGCACCACCCGCTGGACGAACGGAGAAACATGGGACACTTCCGCGAACGCAGGGGGGTTTCATATGGCATGGAGGCAGGGGAGTGTAGGGAAAGAACGAGACAAATTTTACTCTCAAAGAATGCCGCTGAACGACGGAGCCAAAGCCACGAGGTGGGGAGATAGGAAGCAGGAGGCAGAGGCCAGCAAATAGAACCAACAGCGGAGGACGGCCACTAAAGGCAGATGAGCCAGCAACACTTGAAAGAGTGGGAAGGAAGGGGTCGAGGTCCGATCACAGAGCCTACAGCCGAGAGCGGCTATTGCGGAGGTAGGGGGGAAGGACCGGAACAGGGAAGGTGGATGCAGGAGAGGGAAAGGAAACGCCAGCCCAGGGATAAGACAGCAGAGGAAGGTTGGTGGTTTAGTGACGAAATGGGTAGAGGAACATGGACGGAGCAACTGGCCGAAGACGGCTGCTGGGGGACGACGAGAGGAAGGGCCAATGGGAGGCGAGGATGGGAGGACAAGGAGGCGGCACCAGGGTGGGAAAGACGAGAAAGTTTTAGGGGCGAAGGGTGGAAGTGGGGAGAAAGGGGGGTGGACAGGGGCATGGAGTTACTTCAGGGTGTTGGTGATAGCGGCAGTGTGTATCGACCGAGCTGCTGTAGATCATCTGATGGGATAGTTTGAATATTGAATAGTCAATTGTAGTAAGTTGATGCTGGATATTCTGGGAATACTCTTTGTGAGGTTGTACACAAGTACGAGCTATACAATGGACCGTTGGTGTGTGTGTCGGTACACTGGTAAGTGGTACATTGGACACTTATCCAGTAGGAAGGTTCAGGCATTGTTGCTGTTGGTCTGACTATCTGGCTATTGTCATGTTAGGGGTATTGTTTGTGGTACGGGCAACAACCCGAGGGTTTTGTGGCACGTCTGAAGGACATTAGGCCGTGTTCTGTGTTATGCGTAATCGGGTAGTTGCATAGCGCGATCCTGAGGGTGAGGTCGTGCGCGCGCCTAAAAGCGCCCCCACCCTGCTCACTCCACCTTGCCTACCTGTCTCAGAAAGGCAATTGCTCAATAATACAACATCTTTTCCCCAGAAGCCACGAGTTTACCAACACGCTATAGCGTCAAAGGTGTCTACTGCTCCGTCGTCCCCTTGCACTACACTAGACTGCTGTAGGAGAGAGGCCTGATCAACCTGTCTCATCATGGCTGAACCGGGGACACCTTCGGGTGGCCGAGTTCAGAGTAATCCGCAGGATGTTGGTGAGAGGATGGTTTCCCTAGGGACGCAGTTGTCCCGACTTACGATTCTAGTCACGTCGCTTGTTGATCAACAGAAGAAGCAAATGGAGTCCTCTATGTCTGCTGTCGCGCCGGGAGGCGGCGGAACAGAATATGCTGGTGGTACGCATTCTACCGATGATGCTACTGGCAGGACCGCGGGAGGTACGGGCGGCGATGCCCAAGGCCTTGGCGTGTCCGACATGGGGGTTGGGAGTAGTAGCCTTGTTGGCTCAGGCTTGAACCCTAATGTATTCGTTGTTAATCGTTCCTCTGCTGGTGCTGCAAGCTTTTGTTTGACTGGGATTGGAAGTGGGGCTGTAGGTAGCCAGTCGTTCGTTCCCGGGACTGTAGGTAGGGCTCTCGGAAGCCAGTCCTCTGTTCCTCCCGAACCTACTCCGTCGAGCAGGTGGTGGGAAAGTGTCGCCAGTGGAAACAATCTGATTCCTGGGGCCGGCATTACTGATACAGGAGAGAAGCTGGGTGGGGGTCCTTTCAAAGTTCCCAAGGCTCCTGTTTTCGATGGGACAGACGTGTCTTACCCCTCATGGTCTCAGAAATTTCTGCTAAGTGCCCGGCACAACAATCTGTATGAGGCGTTTGTTTCCGAGACTGAGATTCCGATTGCTGACATTGGTTTCGACTTGACCTCCTGGGTAGAGAAAGGATTCAGTGTGGGTGTGCTGCGTCAGGCTGAAATGGCATGGTGGTTTCTGTTCGACTGCTTGAAGAAGGATAGTCTGAAAACTATGGTTCGCCACGCTGGTACTTCCAGCAAGAGTTTTTGAGTGCTGAAAGATCATTTTCTGCCGTTGAGCCAGAGTGAGATTCGTGTGCAGGAGGAGAAACTCAAATCACTGCGCATGCGTTCGAATGAGAATCCCTCGATCTTCTTTGCATCTGTGAGAGAGACGCTTGCTGTGCTTCAAATGCTGGAAGTCAAGAAAGATGACAGAGAGGTGTGCAACCTGATGCTCAAGGGGCTGTCGCATGAATTTAAGACTCTGCGTGAATCTCTGGTGGTGTCCTGCCCGAATGACCCGTCGTTCATAGAGACTAAAGTGCGTGAACGGTACCTCGACTTGCAGACTCAAGGTGGTCCGAAGAAACACAGTGTTGCTCTGATGTCTAGGCCTGAGAAGAAGAGTGCGAAGAAGCAGAACTACAAGTCAAGGTCTAACTCCGAGACTGATTCATCTAAGAGAACGGCGTTTCAAGGGAAGTGCTTCAAGTGTGGGGAGGTCGGTCACGTGAAGAAGGACTGCCTGGCTCGTGTGATCGCTCATCCCTCCCAGACCGGATCATCCAAGGACGCCAAGGATGAAAACGGTGAGATATCTGAGTTGTTAGTGCTTCTGTCCCAAACTGACTCGGACGTGAGGGATACCTGGAATGATACCATGGTGATTCTTTCCCAAACTCTCTCAAACGATTGGAGTGATGACACGTATCTTGCATCGTGGTATGACTTTGTACTGGTGAATTGGGTGAATTCTTATGGTGCTGATATTCCAACGCTGTATAGTGAAGTGGCGGACAGGATAAGGAACTATGTCGGCAGTGATCGTGTTATTCGTGATTCTATTCGTGAATATGCCACTCTCACCAAGAAGAGGTGTTTTGAAGATTGGTATGCAGACACAGGTACCGCTTTGCACATGACAGATTACCTTTCGTGTATGAAGGATGTGAAGCCTTGCCACAAGAATGTAAAGGGAATTGGTGGCGTGACTTGTGAGGTAGCTCTTTCAGGAACTCTGGAATTGGTGTTCGTGTCTGCTGGCAACGAGTTTTTGGTAGAGTTGAAGAATGTGCTGTACTGTCCTGCATTGGGGTACAATCTTTTTTCCCCCAGCGCAGAATTTGATGGCGAGTCATGGAATGGTCTTGGTGGTCCTCGTGGTGTGATGACTGCTTTCCACGGACATGTGACTTTCGAGAATTTCGATGGCATGCTTGTTGCGACTGCGTATCGTGTGGGTGATGACTCTATTGGATCCGTGTTGGCTGCCCTCACTCCTTCAAACCCCAAGCACGAAACGAGTATGAATGTGAAAGACTTTCATAACATTTATGCTCACTCACATGAAGGATTGCTTCGTACTACTGCAAAGCGACTGGGTATCAAGTTGACTGGTAGCCTAGATGCGTGTACGGGATGTTCGATGTCGAAGGCAGTTGGAAAAGGGATTGCTCGTGAAACTAAATGTAGATCGCATAAAAAGTTAGGGAGAGTTTATGTTGACCTGGGAGGGAAGAAGGCCGCTGTGTCCATAGAGGGAAAGTATTACCCTATGATTGTGAAGGATGATTTCACAAGGCGTGCATGGATCTATTTCCTGAGAAGTAAATCAGACGCTGCGAGTGCTTCCCGGAGTTTTCTTGCTAGTGTGCGTGCTGATGGAATCCCATCATTGGTTGAGATTGTTAGATCTGACAATGGAGGGGAGTTTTTCAGTGGAGAATTTGCATCTGTGTGCAATGAGCTCTTGATTAAGCAAGAGTTCACCCCAGCTTACAGTCCTCAATACAACGGTGCTGCAGAGCGTGGCTTGGGATTGATAGAGGAGGCCGCAATGGCGGCTCGTGTTCAGGCGAAAGTTTTTTTTGGGCATGTACAGTTACCTAAGACGGACAGACTCTGGGCTGAGACAATGCACTGGGCTTGCGAGGCACTTAATCACACGGCTTGTTCTGCTAATC
This sequence comes from Undaria pinnatifida, assembly GCA_012845835.1. Classification (NCBI taxonomy): domain Eukaryota; class Phaeophyceae; order Laminariales; family Alariaceae; genus Undaria; species Undaria pinnatifida. Next base: position 15,311,599 of record JABAKD010000008.1, on the reverse strand, counting down.
CCGATTCCAAGTAGCGTATGAAATGTGGTATGAGGAAGCTCGTCCTGCTAAACCTTATCAATTATTGAAACTGGCGTACTCTAAGTGGCAGCGACCGTCGAAGCTGTTTCCGAAGGGTGAGAGTTGCTTTCATTTCGGTCCTTCGAGAGACCACCCGCGTGATTGTCATAGATTTCTTACGAGGGCTGGGACTATTCAGGAAACGAGGGATGCAATGTGGGAGGCGTTCCCGTCACAACTCCCTCCACCGCAACCTCCGTTGCCGATAGAGATCGCGGAGGAGGGAGGGGAGGGAAGTGACAACGATGTAGAAGCCGAGGTATGGCCGCTTGTAAGGAGGGGAGTTGCCCTCACACTGTTGCGAAAAAACGCGGCTGTGGTCCCCTCTGGTGCAGCAACGAACGAGGTAGTGGTCCCCCCTGGTGAAGCAGTCGATGTGGTTGAAAGTGTTGACGCAGAGAGTGTAGGTCGATCGCCGTTTCCCCCTCTGTGCCATCTTCGCCCGTTCCCTCTGTGTCGTCTCCAGCACCTGAGTTTACCGATGGTGAGGGGCAGGGAGGGCAAGATGTGGGGGAACTAGAGTCGGTGGGTCCTGGAGAGCAGGATACAGAGTCTGTAGGGCCGGGAGGGCAGGAGGCAGAGGCAGAGGCATCTCCTCCAGTTGCTCGTCGTCCGCGGCATGTAGCTGAGCTAGCTGATTTCAACAACCCTGCGCGTGAGAATGATGGAGTAAGAGAAGGTAGAACTCGCGCACAAACCCGTGCAGTTAACCAGCAGAATGTATATGGCCTTGTGGCCACTCTAGGGTCCGTCTGCGCAACAGAGATAGTATATGCGCTGTTGGCGGAGCAGAGAGCAGGTGACGCAGTGGAATTGCCGAACGAACTAGTGCAGGACGTAGAGTCTGAGCCTGATAGCTATCAAGAAGCCCGGCAATCAAAGTACGCCACGATTTGGGATGGAGCTATGTCTGCAGAAGTAGAAGGCTTGGTAAGAGCAGGAACGTTCACGTTAGCGGTAAAGATCCCAAAGGGCTGTAACGTGATGGATGCTAGATGGGTTTTCAAATGGAAAGCAGACGAAACAGGAAAGATAGTGAAGGCCAAGGCTAGGCTTGCCGCGAAGGGCTTCAGGCAGAAGTATCGTGTAGACTATTTTGAGACTTTCTCGCCTACTGCAAATCCTGCATCAATTCGATTGTTGGTATCATTGGCGTGCAAGTATGATTTGGAATTACTCCACTGGGACATTGAGCAGGCGTTTGTTCAGTCGAAGTTGGATCACGAGGTATTCATGAAGTTGCCTCCTGGCTGTGGTTCAATGTCAGGAAAGGTTGTCCGTCTGAACAAAAGTTTATACGGATTGAAGCAGGCATCTAGAACATTTTATAAGAGGCTAGTATCGGATGTAAAGAGGATTGGTTTCGAGCAGTCTCTGTGTGACCCCTGTGTGCTGCGTTTCATGATGGGAGATGAGGTGATAGCGATGGTCGCGATTCACGTGGATGACATTCTGTATGCAGGAACTAAGAGTCTTGCCAAGGTGGTTGTAGAAGCTCTAGGTGATTCTCTTCCTACGAAGAATTTGGGTGAGGTCAAATTCTTTCTTGGTTGCGCATTTATTCGCGACCGCGAGGCTGGCACGATTAAGATTTCTCAGGAGTGTTACATCAGGAGTGCGCTTGAGAGATTCAAAATTTGTCGCACCAGCCCGACCCCTGATTCCCCTGCTAACGAAAACAGGTCCGTGATAGAGGATGAGTAGGCAGGATATGTGCCGTTCCGAGAGGTGGTGGGGTGCCTGATGTGGGTCGCCAATGGGACGAGGCCCGACATCTCGAATGCTGTGCGGGCGGTGGCGAGGCACCTCATGAGCCAAAAAAAGAGAGACTGGAAGGCAGCTCAGACGATTCTGAACTATCTTCTGGAAACGGCACATCTAACTCTGAAGTACAAGGGAGACAGTACGGTTGATGACGTAGGCACGTTGGTGTACGTAGGTGCAGACTTTGCCAGCAAGGCCACTGACCGTAGATCAGTTTCGAGAGCACTAGTTATTGTGGCTGCCTGTCTTGTAGCTTGGCTTTCTTGGACGCAGAAATGCGTTTCGCAGTCGACTATCTTGCGATAGGCGATGGTGTGAAGGAGTGTCTGCTTGTGAACGGAATGCTTCAGTTCTTGAGGTCTAGTGTGGAGCCTCGTAAAGTTGACGTCCTTGCGGACAACGAGGGAGCGATTGCGCTTGCAGAGAATGCGCTTGGCTCGAGCAGGAGTAAGCACATCGACGTGAGGCACCACTTTCTTAGAAATCTGACCGAGGAGGGTGTAATCGAGATCACGCATGTTCCCAGCGAAAAACAACATGCGGACATCCTCACGAAGGCTCTGCCGAGAAGTATTTTAGAAGTTTACCGTGACTTTGCGTTGGGCTCTAGGAAGTAGGAGTCTGAATAATTTTTGTTTGTCATACTGCATGTTGTGGGTCTGGTAGATACAACAACCCCTAGAGAGGGTGTTGGTGATAGCGACAGTGTGTATCGACCGAGCTGCTGTAGATCATCTGATTGGATAGTTTGAATATTGAATTGTCAATTGTAGTAAGTTGATGCTGGATATTCTGGGAATACTCTTTGTGGTACTTCGGTAGGTTGTACACAAGTACGAGCTTTACAATGGACCGTTGGTGTGTGTGTCGGTACATTGGTATGTGGTACATTGGACATTTATCCAGTAGGAAGGTTCAGGCATTGTTGCTGTAGGTCTGACTATCTGGCTATTGTCATGTTAGGGGTATTGTTTGCGGTACGGGCAACAACCCGAGGGTTTTGTGGCACGTCTGAAAGTACATTAGGCCGTGTTCTGTGTTATGTGTGATCGGGTAGTTGCATAGCGTGATCCTGAGGGTGAGGTCGTGCGCGCGCCTAAAAGCGCCCCCACCCTGCTCACTCCACCTTGCCTACCTGTCTCAGAAAGGCAATTGTTAATAATACAACATATCTTCCCCAGAAGCAACGAGTTTACCAACACAGGGAGCCGGAACCATCATCATGGGCGCATGTAATGGACATGGGGATGGTCATGTGGGGGGTAATCAGGGCAGACGGGGAAGTACCGCCATGGGATTCGGTGAAGGAACGGGCCATATCTTCGCCGTGCAGTGATCGGTTCTTCATTGACCAGAAAAGAGAAGGGGACCTGATGCGGTTTTTCAAATTGGACATGACCTTGTATTCGATGACAAAGAAGTCGGGGAAGCGCCGGAGTGACGGGGGTGGACAGCCTTGCCATATATGGTGGAGACTACTCTGGGTGTGATTCTGTACATGGCGAGGCCCGCGACGGACGTCCACACGAGGATGGGGCGGAAAACGTTGGGACGGGTGGAGAATCAATGGGGGAAAACATTACTGAGCACAAAGGAACGAGCAAACCATTTTTTCGTGACGAACTGGAGGGTGGTAAAGTCGGAGTACTACCAGGATGAGTTCGTGATGCGGTTCAATATGGACCTAGCGGAGTTGGGGGGAGAGGTGCAGACGCAAGCGCTGAGGCTGAATCGGAGGGGGAACACGTGGCCGACGGCGGAAGAGGCCGGGCCCCTACGAGTCCCGGAGTTTGAGGCAAAGCCGGCGTGGCTGGACGTGGCGCCGCTATACATGAACGGGGGGGGTGAGTGGAGGGCTGGGGGAGGGACAAAAGCGGGGGAGAGGAGGGTACGAAGAGGGCCACACGCAGAGGGAAGAGAATCGGGGGGGGGAGGAAGCAGGTAGTTTTATTTATTTAAGAGCGGCAGGCCTTGTCCGTACATGGAAAAGTGGGGGGATTGCAAGTTCGAACACGGGGGCGAGAAGAGAGGAAAAGATGAGCGAGTGGGGGGGGGGGGGGGGGTGAGAAGCGGGCAGCCCCAGGGAGCGAGGGGGCCGGGGAGAAATAGGGCAGGAACAACGAATGAACGTACGGGCCCTGCCAGACCGCAGGGCCAGCCACCATGCACAGAAAGGGCCACCGGGTGGACCAGAAAGGCTGGGAGACTAACATCGCCGGGAGGGCGACACCGGGGTCGGTCAGACCAATCAATTCAGGTGAAAAAAAGCGGCTCAAATGAGGGGGGAGGAGGTTGGGTTGCGGAACCAGAAGGGAACAGGAACAGAAGGAGGAAAAATAAGGAAAGGAAAGGGGGAGGCAATAGGTTACGAAGAGGATAGAGGAACACGGGCGATAGGGCGCACGAGCGGAAGGGGGGAAGGAGGGTACAGAAAAGGAACTGCACAGGAACAGGAAGAAGGAGCTAGTGGTGTCGAGGCGGAAAGGCCGCGAGCAAGAAGCATCGAGTTGGGAAAAGGGGGGAGCGACGGCGGCCAGCCCGCGAGCTCAAACAAAAGGGGGGTGCGCGGCAAAAATGCCGTGAAAAACGGGAGGGGAGAGGAGGATACGGCAAGGAGACCGCACGCGACATGGCTGGGGGGGAACGCGGCAACGGGGCCGCGCAAAGGAATGGGGGGAGGAGTGTGCTGCAACGGGGCCGCACACAATCAGGTCGGGAAGAAACGCGGCGATGGGACCGAGCAGAAAGACGGCGGCCTGGCCGCGGGTTCAAACAACCGGGGGGTGCGACGCAATGGGGGCATGCAAAGGGTGGGGGGGCGAGTGTGCGGTAACGGGACCGTTCACAACCCGGCCGGAAAGAAGCGCGGCAATAAGGTTGCGCAAATACATGGGGCGGGGTCGTGCAGCAACGGATCCGCACAAGACGATCAGGCCGGGAGGGGACGCGGCAACGGGGCCGCGCAAAGTGACGGCGGCCAGGCCGCGGGCTCAAAGAAACGGGGGGCGGGACGTAAAGGGGCCGCGCAAAACGGGCGGGGGAGGGTGTACAGCAACGAGACCGTACACGACCGGGCTGGGGGGGAAAGCGGCAATGGGGCCGGGCCAACAATGCGGAGGGGTGTGCGGCAACGGGGCAGCACATGATCCCGTTGGGAGGGAACGCGGCAATCGGGGCCGTGCAGAGCAACGGCGGCCAGGCCGCGGGCTCGAACAAACAGGGGGTGCGCAAAAAGAGGGGAGGGGAGGTTGAACGGCAACGAGACCGTACACGATCCGGCCTGGCAGGAGCGCGGCAACGGGGCCGCGCAAAGAAACGGGGGGCTAGGGGCGCGGCAACGGGGTCGCACACATTCAGGCCGAGAGGGAATACGTCAACGGGGCCGCGAAAAGAAAGGGGGCGGGAGTGGGCGGCGAAGGGGCCGTACACGACCAGAGGGGGGGGGGACGCGGGAACGAGGCCGCGCGGGGAAAAATGGGGGGGGGTGGGCGGCAACGGAGCCGTACAAACCCAAGCGGGGGGGGGAGCACGGCGACGGGGCTGCGCAAAGAAAAAGGGGGGAAGCGGGCAATAACGGGGCCGCACACGCTCAGAAACAAGGAGCTTTCGGAAATGGGGCCGGTGAATGTGGCGTAGAGTAGGAGCTACCCAGGGGGGGGGGGGAACAGAGCATAGCCACGGGGCTGCGCACGATTTCAAGGGCGAGGAACAGGGAGCGTTCCTCAGGTGAAGGAGCGCAATGGGGCACCTGGAGAAGAGAGGGGAGGACGCACACGAAAGAGATCGACTGGTGGGAGTCGTGGCTAGGTTGGGAGAAGAGATGCAACTGAGGAAGGGAGGGTAGGAAAGATGGTGTGGGCGTTAGGTGGAGAGCGGCTCACCACATATTAACGTAGGGCGCATCAAGAAAAGTTTTGGGGAACGATACAAGGTCGTCCAGTTCGCACTGCTGGAACAGGCAGCGATGGTAGGCGTGATGGTGAGTGTGGGACCAGGAGGTAATCGCGAGCGGGAACTGGCATACGGGAACCATAGCAGCGCCAGAAAACACGTGGGCGACGTGTGGGAGAATGCAGTGGGAGACGTCAAGAAAGGCGAGCGATCGTGATGCCGGTGAGAGTAGCGCGGAGTGTGGATTAATCCAGTGGGGGTGGTGGACAAAAAAACAAGAGGAGGACAGTTCATGCTTCGACGTTCAGCAGCGAACCGGAGCAACCCGGGGGAGGGGGAGGGGGGGGGGGGCGGTTAACGAGACAACGTACTGGGATCATATTGCAGAATGCCACCTGGCGGGCGTGATGGGCCAAATCATCAAGAAGGTTCTGGGGCTGCGGGACCGATACGGGACAGATAAAAGGATCCTGATACAGAAGATGGACGTGAAGAGCGCTTTTCGGCAGGTGGGAGTGGATCCAGCAGGGGCAGCAAACTTCGGGTAGGAGCTGGGAGGGTATTCGTTTATCGACCTGCGGTTGCAGCTGGATGGAGGGGTAGCCCAGGGTGGTGGGAAGTGATTGCCAGCGTGATCTAGCAGGTACAGCGGCAGACGACAAAGGCATCGGCGACGATTGTAGCTGCCGGCAAGGAGGCCACAGCGCATGTCCAAGTAGCGGGGCATACGGGAGTAGCGATAGAGCCGCTGCCGCGGGGCCGCATAGTCGAGGACGTGGAAGAAGAGGGGAAGGAGGACCCAGCCTGGGTACTTTTCATCATGGATAATGCGGTTTCGGTGGAGGTGCAGTGGGAAGCAGGCGGGGGGAGGTGCCCAGTGCTGTCACAGGCACTGGCGTCGAATCACCACCAGGCGATGGGAGAAAGGGCAGTGGGAGAGGAGCTTCTGCTGTCACAAAAGAAGATGACAGATTGGGCCCCCCGGCAAGAGGTGCTACGCTCTGACTTAGACACGGAGAGAATGATGATATTACCGGGAAGAAAGATCAACGAGCTTCGGGAGATGCTCCAGGAGAAGACCCAGGAGAGCAGCAATGCCACTGTGCGGTAGGCCCTCGTGCTGGCAGGCAAAGTGCACCACGTGACGTACGTGATCAGACCAGGGCGGCATTTCGTGCGGCGGCTTCTGCAGCTGAGTTAGCTGCATCAGAATGGGCAGGGAAAAGGGGGGGAGGGGGGGCCTGGGGAAGGAACAGCAAGAAGGCAGAGAAATGGAGGGTGTAATATCTGACGGAAGAGTTCATGGCGGACGTGGAGTGGTGGAGATTGTGCATGACGGAAGGCTTGGCCGGGCGAGGGGAGGAGTTGGCGGCACCGATGTTTCGGTTCGTGAAACAGCCCCATGAAAGGAAGTGGTTTTGCGGCGTATCATTCGAGGCAGTAGGGGGGCTATGCCTGGAGACGGGGGCGTTTTGGAAGTACAACATGACCGAGGAATACAGAGCGAGGACGGTCAGGAGCAGCAGAAGGGAGCACGTGAATAGGCTGTCCATCAATGTTCTGGAGCTGCTCGGGATGGTGGTAAAGACATTCGCGATGATCGTGATCAGGAAGGATAGGCCGGGGAGGGCGGGACAGCCAGTACTCATGGGGGGGGATAGCTCGTCAGCGGTTCAGTGGGTGGAGAATTTGAAGGGGGCAAAAGAAGAATTGAAATCCGGAGAGAGAATGAGAATTTTGGAGGTGTTGGAGCAGATAGGGGGGTGGTGCTTTCAGACGAAGCACGCACGGGGATGGAGAACTGGTTGGCAGACGGAACAACGAGGTGGGAAGAAGACGAAATGCAATCGAGGCTGACCAACGAATTCCCCATTGTCCCGTGGCAGACCCAGGAGCTTGGACCGGAAGGAGCGGAGATGTGTTCGGAGATTTTGCACGAGGCTATAACCTTGGGCGATTGTGAAGTCGACTCGAAAGACTTATGCGAAAGGTTGGAGAATGTGAGTGAGTTAGACATGAGCGGAAAAGGGAACTGGTTAGGGAAAGAACTGGGCGAGTCGGAGCTGGTGGAGGAGCTGACAGAATAAATGGCCTACTGCTGCGCGGAAAGAAAGAATATGGAGACGACCGTGGCAGGGAAGTTGATGGCGGTTAACGCTTATCACGGGGGGACTGTCTTTGTCGCTGCAGCAGTTCATGATTCAAGCAGTGAAGAAAGGAATCAGGAGGGCGCATGCGGACGCGGGGAACCAGGCACGGGTAAGAAGGCCGCTGACGTGGGAGATGATCAGAGATATGGAGGAGAGTGTCGGTGCGTGGGGGGTAGGGGGGAGGATCGTGTGGACCGAACTGCTACTGACGTATCAGCTGCTGCTGAGGGCCTCAGAACTATTCGCGGAGGAAGGAGGAAAGGTGCAAGAGGTTTGCTGCTTGAGGAAGGGAGATGTGGCCTTCTTCGAGAAAGGGGTTCAGCTGGGACCGGGAAGGAGGGAAGCCACGGATACGGTGGACATCCGTTTCAAAGAGGGGGAAGGGAGACCAGGGGAGAAAAGGCGCTGTGGCCGAGAGAACAAAAGGATCCGGGGGGGTCGGGGGAGGGCCGGAAGGGAACGTAGTTGACCTGATGTTGGAGCTAATAGGCTACTATGGGAAGACGGTTCGCGAGGGGAAAACGCCCCGTTGATGACATACAGGAGCGAGGGAAGATTGAAGGTGTGGACAAAAGGGCAAGCGACGTTTCGCTTAAAGAGCGGGCTGGAGATAATGGGGAGGAAATGGAAGGAGCAAGGGGAGGGGGGCAGTGGGGGAGCTGGTTCCAGGGGAATTCGCCCTGCACTCGGGAAGGATAAGGGGCGCGACAAGGCTGGCGGAGATGGGAGCACAGCCGTGGGTGATCCAGAGATAAGGAAGGCGGGCGTCGAAGGCATTCGAGGGGTACGTGATCGAATGTTGAAGACCCCCTTTGGGTGTCAAGGATAATGGGAGGGAGGTTAGGAGCGCCGAGCAGATAGCCGGGGCAAGGGACGAGATGGGGGCGGGGGGCGGCGAAGGTAGAACAGGGTAGGCGCGGGCGTAGAACGCGGCTTTGATTGGGCTTCTGGTTGTTGAGGTTATCTGTCGGAGTAGAGGGCCGGGCAGCCGCGTACAATAGCTGGGAGACGGAGCGGGGGACGGGGAGGGGGGCAAGGAAACATGGACGAGGGTGAGCAGTCCGTTCCCACCCTCCCCCCACCCTCCCCCGCGGGGAACACCATGAAAATAGTGAACACGCATATTATCATGAAGAGGAGACCAAACTCATCTACGCGCTAGTGACAAGTACCAACAACCCTGACCAACACGTCCATCCGCAAACTATCCACTATACATATTATAGAGCAGTATAATGGAAACTTCGTAAATATACGTATTAATTAGATGTGACGCTAGATCTTGTTCAAAATTCCCCAACCAAAGTAAAAATACAAACTCCAATTATATAGTGGAGAAAATCATTTATTTAACCCAACATTAGGACCCCTCTCCCATTAAGAAAAAACTCACCCACATCGTATATTACAAGTACCAACAAGCAGCTTGTTGAAAAACGAGTATTTACCCGAAATTCGTCATACTCACGGGTGACGTCCTGAATTTTTTTTTTCTAAAATGTGAGAGTGACAGAGTATCAGTTTGGAATCGTGGGTTCGTGTCCCACAGAGTTTTTTTTTGGGAGGGGGGTAGTTGACGTTTTGTGTCCCACAGAGTTTTTTTTTGGGGGGGGGTAGTTGACGTTTTTTCTCGAATGCCGTATTAATATTAATGTACCAGGTATTAGATAACAAGTAATACTCTATGTTTGTACTCCTTTCGATATTGAAGCGGAGAAAAAACGGAATATACCACCTACCATACATATGATAGAGCAGTATTATGGAAACTATAGAAATTGTTTTATGATAACAATAAACATACACTCTAGCTTTGAGATCGAAGATTTTGTCGAACCTCATCTTTGCACGCTGTGTGTGATACTCCGATCGCGCATATTACGGGTTGTGTGTCCTCATTAAGGATATAGGTCGGCGACTCCCCTCGACAACTACAGTGTAGCTATCAGGGTCTGGCTAGCACTTACGAGCAATTCTGCGCGACGATGATTAAGGAAGGGGGGATGGCAGTGGAATGACAGCCAGCGAAGCTAATGGGGATGAGCGTGGAGCAGCAGCATGCATGTGCACAGCAGGGGATTTAGGGATAGTCAGGGGAGGATGCGAGCAGGACAAAGGAAGGGAGGAGGGTACCGCCCCTTCTGCACCAGCACGAGCTTCGGCTCAAAAAAGGCGCGTATTCGTTTCCCTCGATTTTTGTGTTCCAAAATTATCTTTAGAGTTGATGGATGTGTTGTCTTTGTGTGCGTATCAGGTGGTACGTACAGTTCAGTAGCGCCGTTAGTACCTGACATGTTCACGTCGATTTTTTGTTTTTATGACACGATAGGAGATGTGATGCTTGATTGTCTGATGATATGGTCAGTGCACTGCTGAAAACTGTTTTTTTCTGCAGTATATAATACGAGTTGGCACTTTGGTTCCTTTCCAATCAACCATTTTCCCTCAGTTGCAAAAAGTTGAGGGGATATGGATACTGCCGAAAATATGACTTTTGATCTTGGTAAAAAAAAAGATAACGGTATTGATTGGTGTATCAGCGGTCTATCTTATATAGCTGGTACCTGGTACGTGGTAGTGGAAATGTGTTGGTTGTCCTCATGAACATGACGGTTATGATCCATCTTATATCAGGGAGTTCCATATGTTGGTAAGGGATTCATGTATAAGGTGTAAGGGGACAGTTTGCGATATTTATTTGAGGTCGAGCTGGCAGGATGCTTGATTTCTTTGAACAGGTTGAATCGGGAGGTATGATGAATGCTGGCTTCCATAGTTGAAAAAGCACATGTCCTAATCAAAGTGTCCTGTAATACCAACGCGTATTGAGAGCTTGGTATCGACTAAACCAGAGCGGAACTAGTTGGACAAAATTTGGCTTGACTTCGGAATGGGGGAGTTTGACTCCGGAATGGGGGAGTTATATGTTGGCTCATTTTTTTGGTCATGAAATAACAGTTGAATGCGATACTCTTACACTTTGTTTTGGATTTGAGAATGTATTTTTGAGTTTGCTATAATCTAGGATCGAATCAGCATTATCATGACAGTTGTCATCATGACAGTTGTCACGAGAAAGAGGTATACAGTATTCACAATGTGCTCGTATCAATGTCCGAGAATCAAACTCAGGTCTGCGTTGATACTAGTAGTTATACTATTTTTCATTTTGCTTGAAGCATGTTGGAAACGAGAGTATCTACCACCAGAATTTTGCTTGATCGAAGCTTTGGAAGTATACAAATTTGGGGGAACAATATTTGTTGTTGTTGAGTATTGGATAAGGAAATTTGATAGCTAGTATTTCGTTTTGATTTCAGCAATAAATTTTGCTTGATCGAAAATATTGAAGTATATAAATTTGCGGGGACAATATTGATTGTTTTGGAGTATTGTAAACTGAAATTTGATACCTGATATTTCCATATTGATCTCAGCATTTAATTTTGCTTCATCAAAGGCTTGGGAGGCGTATTGTTATCGAGGCACGAGAAAATATGGATTTTTGTATGTACGGAAGAAGTTTGGGGATATTGCACGTTGATCAATGATATCAACGAGGGTAGTTACTTGTATTTGTCCTGGAATAGCAAACGGAACCTTGGATCAGTCTGTCTGGTTGCTGACTAGAAAGCGAAGCACGCAGAGAATAGAGAAGCATCGTCAGCGAGACGGGTTCAAGGTGTTATAGACTGTCTGATTTAAGCGAGATTCGCTGCCACTGTTACTGTGAGACCTCACTGGGACTGCTGTGGTGTCTGCCGTTGTGATAATTCGTTGTGACTACTGCTGTGGGGAACGATGCGGGTTGTCTCTCCACCGATGGGTGATTCGTCGGGTGCCGCGGCGCCTGCCACCGCCAGCGCCGAGGCGGGGGCTACCCTGCGTGCCCGGGCCGTCGCAACTCTCGCGGTCTCGGGGTCCTCCTCCGGGGCGCCAGCGGTCGGTGCGGCTTTGCCTTAGGATGACTTGGCCACGTGGGCCCGACAGGGTGAAACAGGTTCGGGTGCTGAATGAAGACACGGGCCCTGCCGCCAGGTAGGGTCAACCTTTGCGGGCGCAGCTGCGGCGCGGTGGTGGATGTAGCGGTGGCGTCAACAATTCAGAGTGACGGCCGTGTGTTGGGTCCAACCTCGGGGGGTGCGGCTGCGGCGTTGGCGGTTGGTGGGGCAGTTGCGTCGACGGTCGAGGCTGGCGGAGCGCCGAAAGTACCAGCAGTCCGCGGAGTCCCGGGGGGGTTGCGGGGGCGTGCGTTGTAGGGGCGCTGGCAGGCTAAGGCGGCGCTGAGCGCAAGCGTGTACTCGTTTCTCCGGAATCCGTCGTTTTCGGCAATAGAGGTAACCATGGGGAGCGCGCGCGTGAGTGTCCCTTAGTCTCGGCGGGGATTGTAGGAACTATCTTGTCCGTCGCGCGCGGAAATACAGTTAGCCAAATCGAACGTGTACGACAAAAATTTCACTCGGGGTGCGGACACGGCTCAACAGACGGCGAGCGCGCGCACGCCCAGTTGGATTCGGCAGTTGAGGCGTGGCGCGCCCCACCGGATAGCGAAACGCGGTCGGTATCGTCAACAGGTTCCGCGAATCTCTATGTGGTCGCCAGCGCGGGGTCGTCTCTTTTGCGTGCCCGTACCGGCAGTGTTAAATTGTTTACCTCTGCTGTCGGATCCGCTCGCATTGCCCCACATATTCATCCTCACATCGTTCGTCATTGATTTGGTACCGTCCAGAACTTCCCTCGTGTTGACCAGTTGCTCCGTGTTTTGGCACCGGGGTCCCAGGTGTGTGGTGCGCGGGGGGGTTATATGATTGCTGAGTTTGCATACGGTAACCACCCGAACGTCGCCCCCCATGTCGTTGATGTTCACGAAACGATACGTGCTGACGTTGTACACGATCGGGCTTTGGTGTTTAAATTAAGTTCCGCGTCTGATATTCGGGGTTTACGTGTTTCACCGTTGGCCGTCGTGCTTAAACCTAAGTTTCGCATCATTTACGATCTCACATTTGCGCGAGAGGACGGCCACTTCAGCGTTAACGACGACACCGATATTTCTCCACCCCCTCCTGTTTACGGTCATGTACTTCGGGATGTGTTGTTACGGGTATTATTTCTGCGGCAGATGCACGTTCCTACAACTTGAATCGCCCTTTGCCGCGTTGACGTGAAATACGTCTTTAGTCAAGCCTAAGTTGACCCGGGAGTGACGCCGGTGTTTGGGTACGAGATGGGCGAATACGGAGTTGTGGATCTTCGCTTGCAATTCATGTGGCGTAATAGCCCCGGGTTCTAGGGGCTGATGGCTTCTGCGCTGGAACATGCCCACACCCACTCTACGTTTCAAGATGCGGCTGTTTCCCCACAAGGACGGATCCGTCGAACATGTGCGTCTTGCCCCGGCCCGGGGGGGTTCGGGTAAGTCCCCCCCTCGCGATTGTCGAACCGTTTCCAGCAGCGGCGGCTACGCCGGGAGTCGGTTTTTCGTGCGGTACTACGTAGACGACGGCATTCTGGTCGAAGTTTAGACGTGGCCGGACGGTCGTCGCTGCATGCGGGCTGTGCAGTGGTTGGCGTCGACCACTTTCACTTGCTGGGCGTACGTGGCGCGTCCGACCCTTATCTGCTGTCCGCCAGAAAAATCACTAACTGGGACACGCGTCTCGAAGTGCTGGGCTTGTTGGTGGACATAAAGGCGCTTACGGTGACGTTTCCGCCATATAAGCGCCTCAAGCTGCAATTGTATTCAGCGGAGTGGCCCCCGACTCGCACCTATGCTCTAGCGAAGCAGGTTTCGCAGCTGGTGGGATACCTCATGCACATCTCCTTTGCCGTTTGTCCCTGGTTTTCTTCGTGCATCGTCTGTTGGCTTTGGTTGCGATGCCGCGCATCACAGCCGGTGATAATTTTGCTGGCTAAATGGCCAATCCGGGGCGGCGTCTTGCCATTGGGCCCGAGTTCCTTGCGGATCTCGAGTTCTGGCGGTGGTTTGTTGACAAAGGTGTTGACGCGCGCGGCGGGGTGTTGTCGCCGCCGATGTATCATTCACTGGAGCGCCCGGCACAATGCACGTTGTTCTCGGACGCGTCAAAAACCGCCGTCGGTGGATACTGTCTCGAAACCGGCGTTTTTTGGCGCTAATATCTCACAGCCCAGGAACAGTCACGGTTTTGCTGCTCGAGCAAGTCCGTCCGCGCCGTGGACGACTTATGTATCAACGTGATTGAACTTTTGGGCATTGTTGTATCGGCATTTGTCTTTATGTATTTGTGTGCCGATCGACCGTCGGCGACGGGAGATTGTGTTTTGTGGCGAGGAGACAACGAGACCGCCGTGCATTGGGTGCGGCGATGTCGGGGGGGGTTGGAACCGCGTTTCAGTGCCGTCATGCGTTTCCTCGGCGTTCTCGAAGTGTCATCTGGATGGCGTTTTGAGGCGACGCATGTGCCTGGTATCCACAACGCTGCCGCCGACGGTATCTCTCGCTGGGATCGCGGCTGTGTTCTTGAATGTTTGCGCACCGTTAGTCCCAACGTCCCTCGGCAGGTTCGGGAACTGGGGATCACCATCATTGTGCTCTGTACGTCCGTTTTGGCCTCGGACTTATGCGACACGCCGTTGTTGCCTCGACTGAACGAGCTTATCTGGGGCATTTTGGATCATGGGTAAACGTTCGGGCACGTTCTGGTGTTCCCGTCTTTCTTGATTGCGGTATTGACGGCATGATCAACGTGTTGCATTTGCAAAGTACGTAGCGTACCCGTTTGCTACCAAGAAACTGCTGTGGGCGACAATCGAAAGCCATATGTCGGCCATCCAGTTTTTTCATCGCATTTCACGCGGTTTAGACCTCGACACCCCTCATCCCGTCATCGCGAGCGCCCTCAAAGGTGCGGCGCGCTCGCATGCTAAAGTGGGTAATCAGGCGACCGTGCGTCGGCCCATGTCGTGGACTATGTTGCTTGCTGGCAAATATTTTGATCCCTGCTTGGCGTAACGGGGGGCGCGTATTGTGGCTTGCGTTTTGTGCGTTGTTATGGTCTTGACCCGCGCGTCCGAAATGTTCGCGGAAACTCGGTCGCGTATCCACGAAACGTACTGTTTACGGCGGCAAGACGTGGCTTTCTTTCGCGGTCGGGCACAGTAGGGGATGGCGCAATGGTCGAGCGCCGACCGCGTCGGGGTTCGATTTCTTGGGTCTAAAGGCCACCAGTTGCGGAAAGGGGCGGTTTTTTCGCGCGTTCGGGCGGGTTCCCCGAGGCCCGTGGGGGCCCGTGGCGGTGCTGTCGATTTAATGCTCAAGTTGATGTGTTGCTATTTATTTTTGCCCTCGTCGGCCCCCTGGTGGCGTATGGCAGTGATGGTGGCAGATGGTCTATGTGGACGAAGCAACAAGCGACGGCAGCCCTGTGTGAAGTGGTTGCGTTGGCGGGCGTGCGGGCGGATGAGTACGCTCTGTACTCCCTTAAGACTGGAGGCGCGACGCACTTGTCAGCAGGGGGTACCTCCCCAGAGACGTTGCAACAGGACGGCCGGTGGGCGTTTGATGCGCATAAAGCGTACGTTCGTAGCCACGGGAAGGATGCCGGCTGGGTAGAAAATGTAATAGCTCAGGAGGGGATGGGTAACGGGACCCAGCCGGGGCAGGGTACAGATTGGGGTCAGTTAACCCCATTCCAACTCTGAAGGGGTAGAAGTCGACGTAACTACTGCAGCTAGTACGAAACCTTGTTATTTATGCAAGCCGGAAATAAATTAGAAATTTGATCTTGACACGTACATCTTAGGGTACAGCAAAAATGGGCGGGGGGGGGAACGCAATGCGTCCGAAAGCTGAGCCAACTTCCATTCATTGTTGAAGGCTGGTGTCGAAAGCTCGACATTGCCAGTAGGGATGGAAGTTTGCTCAGGGTTCCGGGACGATGGCGTGGGACTGCTGTTGGAACAGCCCCGGGGGCCTGCCCCTCTCTCCGCCTCCCGTGCTCCGACCGGGTGTGCGCGATAATATGATACAACTTCGAAAGCAATATACAAAGCGCGATATTAACGACACACGAGGAAATATGGGTTTTGTATGTACGGAAGAAGTTTGGGGCTATTGCACGTTGACCAATGAGATCAACGCGGGTGGTCACTTGTACTTGTCCTGGTATAGCAAACGAGACCTTGGGTCTGTCTGTCTGGTTCCTAACTAGCAAGCGAATCACGTGGAGAAAAAAGAAGCATCGTCAGCGAGACAGGTTCAAGGAGTGCTAAGACTGGCCGATTTCCCACCCACCTGCCCGTGCTTTTAAGGGAGTCAGTGGAGAGGGAATGGGGCGGTCGCAGCAACGCGGGCAGCGTGTTCGTTGCTGTTAGCTACACGTACCTGAGGGGTGGTGTGCAGCCGCCTGGGTGTCGTAGGTTGCACGTCTTGGTCTGTAATGCATGTGTCGTGCTCAGGGTCCCCGGTTATCTCATCAGCGTCGGGCGCACACGTACCGAGCTTGAAGTGCGCTCTTTTCCGTCAGGAATCTGCATTGTGCAATGCAGGCGTTCGTGCGATGTCGGTTTGCTTACCTTGCTTCGCGATCATGCGCGCATGTCTGCACGCTGGAGGTGCGTCAATTTCTTCCTCGTACGGAATATGTACTATGCAGTGCAGATATCGGTGTAATGACGGGTGCCAATAAGCAGGCGCAGTTTATATTGTTTTGGTCCCACACTTAGCTCGGTACTAGCGCAATTTGAACTTGCACGAGAGAGAGTTGTCCGTGATATTCCTGCTTGGCCGCAGAGTACCTACATATATATTATAAAAATTAAAATACACTCCAGCTGTGAGATCGAAGATTTCGTCGAAACTCATCTTTGCAAGCTGTGTGTGATACTCCGATCGCGCGCATTACGAGTTGTGTGTCCTCATTAAGGATATAGGTCGGCGACTCCCCTTACAGCTACAGTGTAGCTATCAGGGTCAACAGGATGATTTTAGTCAGTCTGTGCGCGGAAACTATAAAACCCGTTTCTGAGGGGGACAAAATCTGACAGCTGTGAAGGCAAAGGGGGGGCCTGGTTTTGATCAAAAGCGAGCGGGTTTGGAGGGGGGCGGGGGGGGGGGGGGGGGGGAAAGGGGCAATTTGTGCATGTAAGCTATAAATTCTTTCGAGGGGATAAATCTGACGGTTTTGGCACCAGTATATTATTGGCGGCGGGGGGGGGGGGGGGGGGGGGGGGTTGGCGCGGGGGGGCGGGGGGGGGGGGGGGGGGGCAGCTCGATATGTGCCTGGAAACTATACATTATTTCGAGGGGATAAATGTGTATATCGGCGTTATGTATATAAATATACATTATATATATATATCATGGGTGTTCCTCTAGGACACGATCATTGAGTTAGATGCGTCGTGTGTGTTTGTGCTGAGTACCACAGAGCAGTAATATGTGTGTATTTTTCGAGTCTTTCAGGTGTAGGCTGGTGTCGAAAGCTTCGACATTGCCAGTAGGGATGGAAGTTGACTCAGGGTTACGAGCGATAGCGTAGGGCTGCTGTTGGAACCGCCCCGGGGGCCTGCCCCCCTCTCCGCCCCTCGTTCTTCGAGCGGGAGGTGCGCAAAAATATGTTACAACTTCGAAAGCAATATACAAAGCGCAATATTATCGACAAACGAGGAAATAAGGTTTTGTACGTACGGAAGAAGTTTCGGGTTTTTGCACGTTGGTCAATGAGATCAACGGGGGTGGTCACTTGTACTTGTCCTGGTATAGCAAAGGAGACCTTGGACCAGTCTGTCTGGTTCCAAACTAGAAAGCGAATCACGTGGAGAGAAAAAGAAGCATCGTCAGCGAGACAGGTTCAAGGTGTGCTAAGACTGGCCGATTTCCCACCCACCTGCCCGTGCTTTTGAGGGAGTCAGTGGAGAGGGAATGGGGCGGTGGCAGCAACGCGGATAGAGTGTTCGTTGCTATTAGCTACACGTACCTAAGGGGCGGTGTGAAGCCGCCTGGGTGTCGCAAGTCGCGCGTCTTGGTTTGTAATGCATGTGTCGTGCTCAAGGTCCCAATATATGTCATCAGGGTGGTGCGCACACGTACCAAGCTGGAAGTAGTCCCTTTTTCCGTCGGGAAGCTGCATTGCGCAACGCAGGCGTTCGTGCGATGTCGGTTCGCTTACCTTGCTTCGCGAACATGCGCGCATGTCTGCACGCTGGAAGTGCGTCGATTTATTCCTTGTACGGAATATGAACTTTGCAGCGCAGATATCGGAGTGATTACGGGTGCCAATAAGCAGGCGAAGTTTATATTGTTTTGGTCCCACACTTAGCTCGGTACTAGCGCAATCTGAACTTGCACGAGAGAGAGTTGTCCGTGATATTCCTGCATGGCCAAAGAGTACCTACATATATATGTCGGCGTTATGTATATATATATATTTAATATATATATATTATAAAAATTAAAATACACTCCAGCTGTGAGATCGAAGATTTCGTCGAAACTCATCGTTGCAAGCTGTGTGTGATACTCCGATCGCGCGCATTACGAGTTGTGTGTCCTCATTAAGGATATAGGTCGGCGACTCCCCTTACAGCTACAGTGTAGCTATCAGGGTCAACAGGATGATTTTAGTCAGTCTGTGCGCGGAAACTATAAAACCCGTTTCTGAAGAGGACAAAATCTGACACGTGTGAAGGGAAAGCGGGGGCCTGCTTTTGATCAAAAGCGAGCGGGTTTGGAGGGGGGCGGGGGGGGAGGGGGGGGGGAAAGGGGCAATTTGTGCATGTAAGCTATAAATTCTTTCGAGGGGATAAATCTGACGGTTTTGGCACCAGTATATTATTGGGGTCGGGGGGGGGGGGGGGCAGCTCAATATGTGCCTGGAAACTATACATTATTTCGAGGGGATAAATGTGACATTTTTGGAAATAATACATCAGTTTATCATGTATATCCTGGGGTAAGTCGTACAATCAGTGAGTAAAGAGAAGGTGAAGTGTTCGAGGGGGTGGGGTTGGGATGGGTTGGGGGGGGGGGGGGGGTGTATCATGGGTGTTCCTCTAGGACACGATCATTGAGTTAGATGCGTCGTGTGTGTTTGTGCTGAGTACCGCAGTGCAGTAATATGTGTATATTTTTCGAGTCTTTCAGGTGGAGGCTGTTGTCAAAAGCTTCGACATTGCCAGTAGGGATGGAAGTTGACTCAGGGCTACGAGCGATAGCGTAGGCCTGCTGTTGGAACCGCCCCGGGGGCCTGCCCCTCTTTCCGCCTCCCCGTTCTCCGAGCGGGAGGTGCGCAATAATATGTTACAACTTCGAAAGCAATATACAAAGCGCATTATTATCGACACACGAGGAAATAAGGGTTTTGTATGTACGGAAGAAGTTTGGGGCTATTGCACGTTGACCAATGACATCAACGCGGGTGGTTACTCGTACTTGTCCTGGTATAGCAAAGGAGACCTTGGATCAGTCTGTCTGGTTCCTAACTAGCAAGCGAATCACGTGGAGAGAGAAAGAAGCATCGTCAGCGAGACAGGTTCAAGGTGTGCTAAGACTGGTCGATTTCCCACCCACCTGCCCGTGCTTTTGAGGGAGTCAGTGGAGAGGGAGTGGGGCGGTGGCAGCAACGCGGATAGAGTGTTCGTTGCTATTAGCTACACGTACCTAAGGGGCAGTGTGAAGCCGCCTGGGTGTCGCAAGTCGCGCGTGTTGGTTTGTAATGCATGTGTCGTGCTCAAGGTCCCAATATATGTCATCAGGGTGGTGCGCACACGTACCAAGCTGGAAGTAGTCCCTTTTTCTGTCGGGAAACCGCATTGTGCAATGCAAGCGTTCGTGCGATGTCGGTTTGCGTAATTTGCCTCGCGAACATGCGCGCATGTCTGCACGCTGGAGGTGCGTCAATTTCTTCCTCGTACGGAATATGTACTATGCAGTGCAGATATCGGTGTAATGACGGGTGCCAATAAGCAGGCGCAGTTTATATTGTTTTGGTCCCACACTTAGCTCGGTACTAGCGCAATCTGAACTTGCACGAGAGAGAGTTGTCCGTGATATTCCTGCTTGGCCGCAGAGTACCTACATATATATTATAAAAATTAAAATACACTCCAGCTGTGAGATCGAAGATTTCGTCGAAACTCATCTTTGCAAGCTGTGTGTGATACTCCGATCGCGCGCATTACGAGTTGTGTGTCCTCATTAAGGATATAGGTCGGCGACTCCCCTTACAGCTACAGTGTAGCTATCAGGGTCAACAGGATGATTTTAGTCAGTCTGTGCGCGGAAACTATAAAACCCGTTTCTGAGGGGGACAAAATCTGACAGCTGTGAAGGCAAAGGGGGGGCCTGGTTTTGATCAAAAGCGAGCGGGTTTGGAGGGGGGCGGTGGGGGGGGGGAAAGGGGCAATTTGTGCATGTAAGCTATAAATCCTTTCGAGGGGATAAATCTGACGGTTTTGGCACCAGTATATTATTGGCGGCGGGGGGGGGGGGGGGGGGGGGGGTTGGCGCGGGGGGGCGGGGGGGGGGGGGGGGGCAGCTCGATATGTGCCTGGAAACTATACATTATTTCGAGGGGATAAATGTGTATATCGGCGTTATGTATATAAATATACATTATATATATATATATCATGGGTGTTCCTCTAGGACACGATCATTGAGTTAGATGCGTCGTGTGTGTTTGTGCTGAGTACCACAGAGCAGTAATATGTGTGTATTTTTCGAGTCTTTCAGGTGTAGGCTGGTGTCGAAAGCTTCGACATTGCCAGTAGGGATGGAAGTTGACTCAGGGTTACGAGCGATAGCGTAGGGCTGCTGTTGGAACCGCCCCGGGGGCCTGCCCCCCTCTCCGCCCCTCGTTCTTCGAGCGGGAGGTGCGCAATAATATGTTACAACTTAGAAAGCAATATACAAAGCGCATTATTATCGACAAACGAGGAAATAAGGTTTTGTACGTACGGAAGAAGTTTCGGGTTTTTGCACGTTGGTCAATGAGATCAACGGGGGTGGTCACTTGTACTTGTCCTGGTATAGCAAAGGAGACCTTGGACCAGTCTGTCTGGTTCCAAACTAGAAAGCGAATCACGTGGAGAGAGAAAGAAGCATCGTCAGCGAGACAGGTTCAAGGTGTGCTAAGACTGGCCGATTTCCCACCCACCTGCCCGTGCTTTTGAGGGAGTCAGTGGAGAGGGAATGGGGCGGTGGCAGCAACGCGGATAGAGTGTTCGTTGCTATTAGCTACACGTACCTAAGGGGCGGTGTGAAGCCGCCTGGGTGTCGCAAGTCGCGCGTCTTGGTTTGTAATGCATGTGTCGTGCTCAAGGTCCCAATATATGTCATCAGGGTGGTGCGCACACGTACCAAGCTGGAAGTAGTCCCTTTTCCGTCGGGAAGCTGCATTGCGCAATGCAGGCGTTCGTGCGATGTCGGTTCGCTTACCTTGCTTCGCGAACATGCGCGCATGTCTGCACGCTGGAAGTGCGTCGATTTATTCCTTGTACGGAATATGAACTTTGCAGCGCAGATATCGGAGTGATTACGGGTGCCAATAAGCAGGCGAAGTTTATATTGTTTTGGTCCCACACTTAGCTCGGTACTAGCGCAATCTGAACTTGCACGAGAGAGAGTTGTCCGTGATATTCCTGCATGGCCAAAGAGTACCTACATATATATGTCGGCGTTATGTATATATATATTTAATATATATATATTATAAAAATTAAAATACACTCCAGCTGTGAGATCGAAGATTTCGTCGAAACTCATCGTTGCAAGCTGTGTGTGATACTCCGATCGCGCGCATTACGAGTTGTGTGTCCTCATTAAGGATATAGGTCGGCGACTCCCCTTACAGCTACAGTGTAGCTATCAGGGTCAACAGGATGATTTTAGTCAGTCTGTGCGCGGAAACTATAAAACCCGTTTCTGAAGAGGACAAAATCTGACACGTGTGAAGGGAAAGCGGGGGCCTGCTTTTGATCAAAAGCGAGCGGGTTTGGAGGGGGGCGGGGGGGGGAGGGGGGGGGGAAAGGGGCAATTTGTGCATGTAAGCTATAAATTCTTTCGAGGGGATAAATCTGACGGTTTTGGCACCAGTATATTATTGGGGTCGGGGGGGGGGGGGGGCAGCTCAATATGTGCCTGGAAACTATACATTATTTCGAGGGGATAAATGTGACATTTTTGGAAATAATACATCAGTTTATCATGTATATCCTGGGGTAAGTCGTACAATCAGTGAGTAAAGAGAAGGTGAAGTGTTCGAGGGGGTGGGGTTGGGATGGGTTGGGGGGGGGGGGGGGTGTATCATGGGTGTTCCTCTAGGACACGATCATTGAGTTAGATGCGTCGTGTGTGTTTGTGCTGAGTACCGCAGTGCAGTAATATGTGTATATTTTTCGAGTCTTTCAGGTGGAGGCTGTTGTCAAAAGCTTCGACATTGCCAGTAGGGATGGAAGTTGACTCAGGGCTACGAGCGATAGCGTAGGCCTGCTGTTGGAACCGCCCCGGGGGCCTGCCCCTCTTTCCGCCTCCCCGTTCTCCGAGCGGGAGGTGCGCAATAATATGTTACAACTTCGAAAGCAATATACAAAGCGCATTATTATCGACACACGAGGAAATAAGGGTTTTGTATGTACGGAAGAAGTTTGGGGCTATTGCACGTTGACCAATGACATCAACGCGGGTGGTTACTCGTACTTGTCCTGGTATAGCAAAGGAGACCTTGGATCAGTCTGTCTGGTTCCTAACTAGCAAGCGAATCACGTGGAGAGAGAAAGAAGCATCGTCAGCGAGACAGGTTCAAGGTGTGCTAAGACTGGTCGATTTCCCACCCACCTGCCCGTGCTTTTGAGGGAGTCAGTGGAGAGGGAGTGGGGCGGTGGCAGCAACGCGGATAGAGTGTTCGTTGCTATTAGCTACACGTACCTAAGGGGCAGTGTGAAGCCGCCTGGGTGTCGCAAGTCGCGCGTGTTGGTTTGTAATGCATGTGTCGTGCTCAAGGTCCCAATATATGTCATCAGGGTGGTGCGCACACGTACCAAGCGGGAAGTAGTCCCTTTTTCTGTCGGGAAACCGCATTGTGCAATGCAAGCGTTCGTGCGATGTCGGTTTGCGTAATTTGCCTCGCGAACATGCGCGCATGTCTGCACGCTGGAGGTGCGTCAATTTCTTCCTCGTACGGAATATGTACTATGCAGTGCAGATATCGGTGTAATGACGGGTGACAATAAGCAGGCGCAGTTTATATTGTTTTGGTCCCACACTTAGCTCGGTACTAGCGCAATCTGAACTTGCACGAGAGAGAGTTGTCCGTGATATTCCTGCTTGGCCGCAGAGTACCTACATATATATTATAAAAATTAAAATACACTCCAGCTGTGAGATCGAAGATTTCGTCGAAACTCATCTTTGCAAGCTGTGTGTGATACTCCGATCGCGCGCATTACGAGTTGTGTGTCCTCATTAAGGATATAGGTCGGCGACTCCCCTTACAGCTACAGTGTAGCTATCAGGGTCAACAGGATGATTTTAGTCAGTCTGTGCGCGGAAACTATATAACCCGTTTCTGAGGGGGACAAAATCTGACAGCTGTGAAGGCAAAGGGGGGGCCTGGTTTTGATCAAAAGCGAGCGGGTTTGGAGGGGGGCGGGGGGGGGGGGGGGGGGAAAGGGGCAATTTGTGCATGTAAGCTATAAATCCTTTCGAGGGGATAAATCTGACGGTTTTGGCACCAGTATATTATTGGCGGCGGGGGGGGGGGGGGGGGGGGGGGTTGGCGCGGGGGGGCGGGGGGGGGGGGGGGGGGGCAGCTCGATATGTGCCTGGAAACTATACATTATTTCGAGGGGATAAATGTGTATATCGGCGTTATGTATATAAATATACATTATATATATATTATAAAAATTAAAATACACTCCAGCTGTGAGATCGAAGATTTCGTCGAAACTCATCTTTGCAAGCTGTGTGTGATACTCCGATCGCGCGCATTACGAGTTGTGTGTCCTCATTAAGGATATAGGTCGGCGACTCCCCTTACAGCTACAGTGTAGCTATCAGGGTCAACAGGATGATTTTAGTCAGTCTGTGCGCGGAAACTATAAAACCCGTTTCTGAGGGGGACAAAATCTGACAGCTGTGAAAGAAAAAAAAAAAAAAAAAAAAAAAAAAAAAAAAAAAGGGGGGGGCCCGGTTTTGATCAAAAGCGAGCGGGTTTGGAGGGGGGCGGGGGGGGGGAAAGAGGCAATTTGTGCATGTAAGCTATAAATCCTTTCGAGGGGATAAATCTGACGGTTTTGGCACCAGTATATTATTGGGGGCGGGGGGGGGGGGGGAAGGGGGGTTGGGGCGGGGGGGGGGGGGGGCAGCTCGATATGTGTCTGGAAACTATACATTATTTTGAGGGGATAAATGTGACATTTTCGGAAATAATACATCAGTTTATCATGTATATCCTGGGGTAAGTCGTACAATCAGTGAGTAAAGAGAGGGTGGAGTGTTCGAGGGGGTGGGGTTGGGATGGGTTGGGGGGGGAGAAGGGAGCGTTCGAGGCGGGGGGGGGGGGGGGGGGGGACACAGCGGCATGGATGGCTCTCGAAAGATATCCTGTGCGTGAAGTGTTTATTTATGTGGCGGATTTCGATATTTGGTGGGGCGTTTGAGCAAGGGAGAGCAAGAGGGGGGGGGAGGGGGGGGGGGGGAAGATTATTGAGGGGGTTTAGGTGACGAATAATATTCAAATACACTTCGGCTGTGAGATCAAAGATATGTATCAGCTTGTTATACGCGTGGTGCTAGGTCCAGGCGATCGTGCAGGTGGTCGGGAAAGAGGGGGCGTTGGAGGGGGGGGGGGGGGGGGGGGGGGGGGGGGGGGGAACACAGCGGCATGGATGGCTCTCGAAAGATAATGAGGTGATATCCTGTACGTGAAGTGTTTATTAATGTGGCGGATTTTGATATTTGGTGGGGCGTTTGAGCAAGGGAGAGCAAGAGGGGGGGGGGGGAAATTTTAGGAGGTTTAGGTCACAAATAATATTCAATTACACTTCGGCTGTGAGATCAAAGATATGTAGCAGCTTGTTATACGCGTGGTGCTAGGTCTAGGCGATCGTGTAGGTGGTCGGAAAAGAGGGGGCGTTGGAGTGGGGGGGGGGGGGGGGGAATATAATTGAAAACTACGTCATGGATGGTCAGAAAGATAATGACGTGATATCAACTGCGTATAGGTGTTTATTACTCAGGCCGATTTTGATTGTGAGTGGGGCGTTTGGACAGACTAGGCGGAAGGGGGGGGGGGGGGGGGGAATCGGGGACGGAGGGGCGGGGGGGGGGGAGGGGGTTGGGGTTTGTTGTGAAAAAGAGGTCAGTAAAGGGGGAGGGGAGGGGGGGGGGGGGGGGGGGGGGGGCGGCGGGCGGGACATTTCAATATGTGCGCGGAAACTATAAATTCTCGAAGGGGACAAACCTGACGATTGAAGCAGTAAGACATCCCTTTATATCATCTGGTTTGTAATGTTTACTATTCTAGAAGGTTTGATGTTAGATGCAGCATGCAACCCAGTGTTTACGTGTAGTAAATAACGTGTTAAATCTTCATAATTTGTTGTTGTATGATACATCGATCGAAAGCTAGAATATTTTATAGAATATTTGTAGGTACCATTATTTTCTGATATCGCTAATTATAAGAAAGAGATACGTATTGTCAGATGCAACAGGCGAGGTGATATGGTCATGTACTGTTTGTCACCATCATCATACAGTCACCATTTTTATCGACATCGCTAATTATGCGCAAGAGATACGTATTGCCAAATACAGCATGCGAGGAGATGTATGTGGCCATGTGCTGTCTCCGTCATTGAGCATTAGAGGGAGGGATGCGAATCGTCAGTTTTAAAGGAACGCTTGGTATACATGTGTTCAACTACGTTACCTCATTAGTCATACTTGGTATACACGCGCTCAATCACGTTACCTCGTTAGTAATACTTCGCTTGGCATAGGTGGGGAGGCGATCATGCAGACGGTATGTACGAAATACCCTACGTAATGGGTTGGTAAGGTTGTTTACCGCAATTTTAACACATCTGCCTGTGCTTCCTTTTCCAAATTATTTTTGTCTCAAATAAATGTACGATTTCACGCCCATGATTTTTGTCGACGTGGGGCTCTGCGGTCGTCAATTTTAAGTCAGAGATACGTCCCACAAATACATCAGGCGAGGTGGGTATGTGATGTCATGTGATGTCATCACTATTGATCGCGAGGGTGATTCTACTTCGTGAGGTAAATGGTACTGTGTTTCGTAGAGGTCGTCTCAGGAGGGTATGCGATGGGTCGGCAGTGTATCACGTCTGCTTGTGCTTCCTTTTCAACTTATTATTATAAAAATTAACTTATTATTGTCTCAAATGTGCGATTTCACGTCCATGATTTTTACCGTGCCGCTGTGGGGCTCTGAGGTCGCCAATTCTAAGACAGAGATACATCTTACAAATACAGCAGTTGAGGTGGGCATGCAACGTCATATATATGCGATGTCACTACTATTGAAGGCGAGGGTGACTTCACTTCGTCAGGCATATGCTACTGCGTTTCGTAAAGGTTGTCTCACGTGGACGTGCGATGTCACCACTATTGAACGCGAGGGTGACTTTACTTCGTTAGGCATATTCTACTGCGTTTGGAATATAGAGGTTGTCAGGCAATCATGTAAGCGGATGGAGGCACGAAATACCCTGCGTAATAGGTTGGTCGTGTGGTTTACCGCAGTGTTAACATCCCTGTCTGTACTTACTTTCCACATTATTATAGACTATATATAGTGTACACTTATACGTCCTGTTTTCTCCCCACTGTCGTCGAAGATGTTGTAGTCCTGTAGATGTCGCGTCCATGTCTGGTGCTCTTGTTAGTGGTGTTCATGAAAACATGCCCTAACATGTAGTAGATGATCGCTCAGTGGTGTTCCTTTCCTTTACATCAAGCCAGGTAGTATATGCCAACGCAACCGCTTGCTTGAAAAATGACAAAGAAATTCCTCACACACCTGACACAGAGAAGACGCAGCCCGAAGATTGTTCAGTATACCGACGGTCAGGAACAGAAATATATCATGGGTGTTCCTCTAGGACACGATCATTGAGTTAGATGCGTCGTGTGTGTTTGTGCTGAGTACCACAGAGCAGTAATATGTGTGTATTTTTCGAGTCTTTCAGGTGTAGGCTGGTGTCGAAAGCTTCGACATTGCCAGTAGGGATGGAAGTTGACTCAGGGTTACGAGCGATAGCGTAGGGCTGCTGTTGGAACCGCCCCGGGGGCCTGCCCCCCTCTCCGCCCCTCGTTCTTCGAGCGGGAGGTGCGCAAAAATATGTTACAACTTAGAAAGCAATATACAAAGCGCATTATTATCGACAAACGAGGAAATAAGGTTTTGTACGTACGGAAGAAGTTTCGGGTTTTTGCACGTTGGTCAATGAGATCAACGGGGGTGGTCACTTGTACTTGTCCTGGTATAGCAAAGGAGACCTTGGACCAGTCTGTCTGGTTCCAAACTAGAAAGCGAATCACGTGGAGAGAGAAAGAAGCATCGTCAGCGAGACAGGTTCAAGGTGTGCTAAGACTGGCCGATTTCCCACCCACCTGCCCGTGCTTTTGAGGGAGTCAGTGGAGAGGGAATGGGGCGGTGGCAGCAACGCGGATAGAGTGTTCGTTGCTATTAGCTACACGTACCTAAGGGGCGGTGTGAAGCCGCCTGGGTGTCGCAAGTCGCGCGTCTTGGTTTGTAATGCATGTGTCGTGCTCAAGGTCCCAATATATGTCATCAGGGTGGTGCGCACACGTACCAAGCTGGAAGTAGTCCCTTTTCCGTCGGGAAGCTGCATTGCGCAATGCAGGCGTTCGTGCGATGTCGGTTCGCTTACCTTGCTTCGCGAACATGCGCGCATGTCTGCACGCTGGAAGTGCGTCGATTTATTCCTTGTACGGAATATGAACTTTGCAGCGCAGATATCGGAGTGATTACGGGTGCCAATAAGCAGGCGAAGTTTATATTGTTTTGGTCCCACACTTAGCTCGGTACTAGCGCAATCTGAACTTGCACGAGAGAGAGTTGTCCGTGATATTCCTGCATGGCCAAAGAGTACCTACATATATATGTCGGCGTTATGTATATATATATTTAATATATATATATTATAAAAATTAAAATACACTCCAGCTGTGAGATCGAAGATTTCGTCGAAACTCATCGTTGCAAGCTGTGTGTGATACTCCGATCGCGCGCATTACGAGTTGCGTGTCCTCGTTAAGGATATAGGTCGGCGACTCCCCTTACAGCTACAGTGTAGCTATCAGGGTCAACAGGATGATTTTAGTCAGTCTGTGCGCGGAAACTATAAAACCCGTTTCTGAAGAGGACAAAATCTGACACGTGTGAAGGGAAAGCGGGGGCCTGCTTTTGATCAAAAGCGAGCGGGTTTGGAGGGGGGCGGGGGGGGAGGGGGGGGGAAAGGGGCAATTTGTGCATGTAAGCTATAAATTCTTTCGAGGGGATAAATCTGACGGTTTTGGCACCAGTATATTATTGGGGTCGGGGGGGGGTGGGGGCAGCTCAATATGTGCCTGGAAACTATACATTATTTCGAGGGGATAAATGTGACATTTTTGGAAATAATACATCAGTTTATCATGTATATCCTGGGGTAAGTCGTACAATCAGTGAGTAAAGAGAAGGTGAAGTGTTCGAGGGGGTGGGGTTGGGATGGGTTGGGGGGGGGGGGGGGTGTATCATGGGTGTTCCTCTAGGACACGATCATTGAGTTAGATGCGTCGTGTGTGTTTGTGCTGAGTACCGCAGTGCAGTAATATGTGTATATTTTTCGAGTCTTTCAGGTGGAGGCTGTTGTCAAAAGCTTCGACATTGCCAGTAGGGATGGAAGTTGACTCAGGGCTACGAGCGATAGCGTAGGCCTGCTGTTGGAACCGCCCCGGGGGGCTGCCCCTCTTTCCGCCTCCCCGTTCTCCGAGCGGGAGGTGCGCAATAATATGTTACAACTTCGAAAGCAATATACAAAGCGCATTATTATCGACACACGAGGAAATAAGGGTTTTGTATGTACGGAAGAAGTTTGGGGCTATTGCACGTTGACCAATGACATCAACGCGGGTGGTTACTCGTACTTGTCCTGGTATAGCAAAGGAGACCTTGGATCAGTCTGTCTGGTTCCTAACTAGCAAGCGAATCACGTGGAGAGAGAAAGAAGCATCGTCAGCGAGACAGGTTCAAGGTGTGCTAAGACTGGTCGATTTCCCACCCACCTGCCCGTGCTTTTGAGGGAGTCAGTGGAGAGGGAGTGGGGCGGTGGCAGCAACGCGGATAGAGTGTTCGTTGCTATTAGCTACACGTACCTAAGGGGCAGTGTGAAGCCGCCTGGGTGTCGCAAGTCGCGCGTGTTGGTTTGTAATGCATGTGTCGTGCTCAAGGTCCCAATATATGTCATCAGGGTGGTGCGCACACGTACCAAGCTGGAAGTAGTCCCTTTTTCTGTCGGAAAACCGCATTGTGCAATGCAAGCGTTCGTGCGATGTCGGTTTGCGTAATTTGCCTCGCGAACATGCGCGCATGTCTGCACGCTGGAGGTGCGTCAATTTCTTCCTCGTACGGAATATGCACTATATATCGGTGTAATGACGGGTGACAATAAGCAAGCGAAGTTTACATTGTTTTGTTCCCGCACTCAGCTCCATACTAGCGCAAGCTGAACTTGCACGAGAGAGAGAGTTGTCCGTGATATTCCTGCTTGGCCGCAGAGTACCTACATATATATATCGGCGTTATGTATATAAATATATATTTATATATGTATGTATATTTATATATCATGGGTGTTCCTCTAGGACACGATCATTGAGTAGATGCGTCGTGTGTGTTTGTGCTGAGTACCGCAGTGCAGTAATATGTGTATATTTTTCGAGGTTTTCAGGTGGAGGCTGTTGTCAAAAGCTTCGACATTGCCAGTAGGGATGGACGTTGACTCAGCGTTACGAGCGATAGCGTAGGGTGGCTGTTAGAACCGCCCCGGGGGCCTGCCCCTCTTTCCGCCTCCCCGTTCTCCGAGCGGGAGGTGCGTCGAAACTCATCTTTGCAAGCTGTGTGTGATACTTCGATCGCGCGTATTACGAGTTGTGTGTCCTAATTAAGGATATAGGTCGGCGACTCCCCTTACAACTACAGTGTAGCTATCAGGGTCAACAGGATGATTTTAGTCAGTCTGTGCGCGGAAACTATAAAACCCGTTTCTGAGGGGGACAAAATCTGACAGCTGTGAAGGGAAATGTAACCTTTGATCAAGTGAATCTTGTAAGTCGAATAACCGGTGAGGGGGGTGGGGCGGAGTTTTGAAGGACGTGGGGGCCTGGTTTTGATCAAAAGCGAGCGGGTTTGGAGGGGGGGGGGGGGGGGGGGGAAAGGGGGCAATTTGTGCATGTAAGATATAAATCTTTTCGAGGGTATAAATCTGACGGTTTTGGCATCACTTGTTATTGGGGGCGGGGGGGGGGGGGGGGGGCGGAGGGGGGCAGCTCAATATGTGCCTGGAAACTATACATTATTTTGAGGGGATATGTGTGACGGTTTTGGAAATAATACATCAGTTTATCATGTATATCCTGGGGTAAGTCGTACAATCAGTGAGTGAAGAGAGGGTGGAGTGTTCGAGGGGGTGGGATTGGGATGGGTTGGGGGGGAGGTGGGGGGTGTGGCGGCGGGGGGGGGGTGGCGGGGGGGGGAGGAAGGGCTTTAGGTGAGGGGTTTGTTATACGTGTGGTGCTAGGTCTAGGCGATGGTGCGGGTGATGGGGAAGAAGGGGGCGTTCGAGGCGGGGGGCGGGGGGGGTAACACGGCGGCATGGATGGCTCTCCAAAAAAAATGAGGTGATATCCTGTGCGTGAAGTGTTTATTAATGTGGCGGATTTCGATATTTGGTGGGGCGTTTGAGTAAGGGAGAGCAAGGGGAGGGGGGAGGGGGGGGAGGGGGGAATTTTAAAGAGGTTTAGGTCACAAATAATATTCAAATACACTTCGGCTGTGAGATCAAAGATATGTAGCAGCTTGTTATACTCGTTGTGCTAGGTCTAGGCGATCGTGCAGGTGGTCGGAAAAGAGGGGGCGTTGGAGGGGGGGGGGGGGGGGGGGAGGAAGGGCTTAACGTGAGGGGTTCGTTATACGTGTGGTGCTAGGTCTAGGCGATAGTGCGGGTGATGGGGAAGGAGGGAGCGTTCGAGGCGGGGGGGGGGGGGGGGGACACAGCGGCATGGATGGCTCTCGAAAGATAATGAGGTGATATCCTGTGCATAAAGTGTTTATTAATGTGGCGGATTTCGATATTTGGTGGGGCGTTTGATTAAGGGAGAGCAAGAGGGGGGGGGGGGGGGGCGGATTTTTAGGAGGTTTAGGTCACAAATAATATTCAAATACACTTCGGCTGTGTATATATATTATAATGCGTTATGTATATAAAAATGTATTTTGAAAAATGAAAATACACTCCAGCTGTGAGATCGAAGATTTCGTCGAAACTCATCTCTGCGAGCTGTGTTTGATATTCCGATCACAATATGGG
Source organism: Undaria pinnatifida (assembly GCA_012845835.1). Classification (NCBI taxonomy): domain Eukaryota; class Phaeophyceae; order Laminariales; family Alariaceae; genus Undaria; species Undaria pinnatifida. The sequence goes on along the minus strand of JABAKD010000008.1, from coordinate 15,280,127 downwards.
TGTTCCTCTAGGACACGACCATTGAGTTAGATGCGTCGTGTGTGTTTGTGCTGAGTACCGCAGTGCAGTAATATGTGTATATTTTTCGAGTCTTTCAGGTGGAGGCTGTTGTCAAAAGCTTCGACATTGCCAGTAGGGATGGAAGTTGACTAAGGGTTACGAGCGATAGCGTAGGGCTGCTGTTGGAATCGCCCCGGGGGCCTGCCCCTCTTTCCGCCTCCCCGTTCTGCGAGCGGGAGGTGCGCAAAAATATGTTACAACTTCGAAAGCAATATACAAAGCGCAATATGATCGACTCACGAGAAAACAAGGGTTTTGTATGTACGGAAGAAGTTTGGGGTTATTGCAGGTTGACCAATAAGGTGAACGAGGGTGGTTACTTGCACTGACCTGGTATAGCAAAGGAGACCTTGGATCGGTCTGTCTGGTTCCTAACTAGCAAGCGAATTACGTGGAGAAGAAGAAAGCATCGTCAGCGAGACAGGTTCAAGGTGTGCTAAGACTGGCCGATTTCCCACCCACCTGCCCGTGCTTTTGAGGGAGTAAGTGGAGAGGGAATGGGGCGGTCGCAGCAACGCAGATAGAGTGTTCGTTGCTGTTAGCTACACGTACCTAAGTGGCGGTGTGCAGACGCCTGGGTGTCGCAAGTCGCGCGTGTTGGTTTGTAATGCATGTGTCGTGCTCAAGGTCCCAATATATGTCATCAGGGTGGTGCGCACACGTACCAAGCTGGAAGTCGGCCCTTTTCCGTCGGGAAGCTGCATTGTGCCATGCAGGTGTTCGTGCGATGTCGGTTTGCTTACCTTGCTTCGCGAACATGCGCGCATGTCTGCACGCTGGAGGTGCGTCAATTTCTTCCTCGCACGGAATATGCACTATGCAGTGCAGACATCGGTGTAATGACGGGGGCCAATAAGCAGGCGCAGTGTATATTGTTTTGTTTCCACACTTAGCTCGGTACTAGCGCAATCTGAACTTGCACGAGAGAGAGAGTTGTCCGTGATATTCCTGCTTGGCCGCAGAGTACCTACATATATATATATTTATTGCGTTATGTATATAAATATGTATTTTGAAAAATGAAAATACACTCCAGCTGTGATATAGAAGATTTCGTCGAAACTCATTTCTGCAAGCTGTGTTTGATACTCCGATCACATAATGGGTGTTCCTCTAGGACACGATCATTGAGTTAGATTCGTTGTGTGTGTTTTTTTGCTGAGTACCACAGTGCAGTGATATGCGTATATTTTTCGAGTCTTTCAGGTGGAGGCTGTTGTCGAAAGCTTCGACATTGCCAGTAGGGATGGGAGTTGACTCAGGGTTACGAGCGATAGCGTAGGGCTGCTGTTGGAACCGCCCTGGGAGCCTGCCCCTCTCTCCGCCCCCCGTTGTCCGAGCGGGAGGTGCGCAATAATATGTTACAACTTCGAAAGCAATATACAAAGCGCAATATTATAGACACACAAATATAAATGGGTTTTGTATGTACGGAAGAAGGTTGGGGTTATTGCACGTTGAACAATGAGATCAACGCTGGTGGTTACTTGTACTTGTCCTGGTATAGCAAAGGAGACCTTGGACCAGTCTGTCTGGTTCCTCACTAGCAAGCGAATCACGTGGAGAAGGAAGAATCGTCAGCGAGACAGGTTCAAGGTGTTCTAAGACTGGCCGATTTCCCACCCACCTGCCCGTGCTTTTGAAAGAGTCAGTGGAGAGGGAATGGGGCGATGGCAGCAACGCGGATAGAGTGTTTGTTGCTGTTAGCTACACGTACCTCAGGGGCGGTGTGCAGCCGCCTGGGTGTCGCAAGTCGCGCGCCTTGGTTTGTAATGCATGTGTCGTGCTCAAGGTCCCAATATATGTCATCAGGGTGGTGCGCACACGTACCAAGCCGGAAGTGCGCCCTGTTCTGTCGGGAAGCTGCATTGTGCCATGCAGGCGTTCGTGCAATGTCGGTCTGCGTACGTTGCTTCGCGAATATGCGCGCATGTCTGCACGCTGGAGGAGCGTCAATTTCTTCCTCGTACGGAATAAGCACTATGCAGTGCAGACATCGGTGTAATGACGGGTGCCAATATGCAGGCGCAGTTTATATTGTTTTGGTCCCACACTTAGCTCGGTACTAGCGCAATCTGAACTTGCACGAGAGAGAGTTGTCCGTGATATTCCTGCTTGGCCGCAAAGTACCTACATATATATATATTATAATGCGTTGTGTATTTAAATATGTATTTTGAAAATTGAAAATACACTCCAGCTGTGAGATCGAAGATTTCGTCGAAACTCATCTTTGCAAGCTGTGTGTAATACCCCGATTGCGCGTATTACGAATTGTGTGTCCTCATTAAGGATATAGGTCGGCGACTCCCCTTACAACTACAGTGTAGCTATGAAGGTCAACAGGATGATTTTAGGCAGTCTGTGCGCGGAAACTATAAAACCCGTTTCTGAGGGGGACAAAATCTGACAGCTGTGAAGGGAAATGTAACCTTTGATCAAGTGAATCTTGTAAGTCGAATAACCGGTGAGGGGGGTAGGGCGGAGCTGTGAAGGACGTGGGGGCCTGGTTTTGATCAAAAGCGAGCGGGTTTGGAGGAGAGGGGGGGGGGGGGGGGGAAAGGGGGCAATTTGTGCATGTAAGCTATAAATCCTTTCGAGGGGATAAATCGGACGGTTTTGGCATCAGTATATTGTTGGAGGCGGGGGGGGGGGTTGGGGCGGGGGGGGGGGGGGGGGGGGGCGGGGGGGGCAGCTCAATATGTGCCTGGAAACTATACATTATTTTGAGGGGATAAATGTGACGGTTTTGGAAATAATACACCAGTTTATCATGTATATCCTGGGGTAAGTCGTACAATCAGTGAGTAAAGAGAGGGTGGAGTGTTCGAGGGGGTGGGGTTGGGATGGGTTGGGGGGGAGGTGGGGGGTGTGGGGGCGGGGGGGGGGCGGGGGGGGGAGGAAGGGCTTTAGGTGAGAGGTTTGTTATACGTGTGGTGCTAGGTCTAGGCGATGGTGCGGGTGATGGGGAAGAAGGGGGCGTTCGAGGCGGGGGGGGGGGGGGGAACACAGCAGCATGGATGGCTCTCGAAAGATAATGAGATGATATCCTGTGCGTGAAGTGTTTATTAATGTGGCGGATTTCGATATTTGGTGGGGCGTTTGAGTAAGGGAGAGCAAGAGGGAGGGGGGGGGGGGAGGGGGGAATTTTTTAGGAGGTTTAGGTAACAAATGATATTCAAATACACTTCGGCTGTGAGATCAAAGATATGTAGCAGCTTGTTATACGCGTGGTGATAGGTCTAGGCGATCGTGCAGGTGGTCGGAAAAGAGGGGTCGTTGGAGGGGGGGGGGGGGGGGGGGAGGAAGGGCTTAACGTGAGGGGTTTGTTATACGAGTGGTGCTAGGTCTCGGCAATGGTGCGGGTGATGGGGAAGAAGGGGGCGTTCGAGGCGGGGGGGGAGGGGGGGCACAGCGGCATGGATGGCTCTCGACAGATAATGAGGTGATATCCTGTGCGTGAAGTGTTTATTAATGTGGCGGATTTCGATATTTGGTGGGGCGTTTGAGTAAGGGAGAGCAAGAGGGAGGGGGGGGGAGGGGGGGGGAATTTTTTAGGAGGTTTAGGTCACAAATAATATTCAAATACACTTCGGCTGTGGGATCAAAGATATGTAGCAGCTTGTTTTACGCGTCGTGCTGGGTCTAGGCGATCGTGCAGGTGGTCGGAAAAGAGGAGGCGTTGGAGGGGGGGGGGGAGGGGGGGGGGAGGGGGGGGTTTGGGGAGAAAATAATTGAAAACTACGTCATGGATGATCAAAAAGATAATGACGTGATATCAACTGCGTATAGGTGTTTATTACTCAGCCGATTTTGATTGTGAGTGGGGCGTTTGGACAAACTAGGCGGAAGGGGGGGGGAATCGGGGGACGGAGGGGCGGGGGGGCAGGGTTGGGGGTTTTTATGAACAAGAGGGGTCAGTGGAGGGGGAGGGGGGGGGGGGGGGGGCGGGGGGCGGGACATTTCAATATGTGCGCGGAAACTATAAATCCTCAAAGGGGAAAAACCTGACGATTGAAGCAATAAGACATCCCTTTATATCATCTGGCTTGTAATGTTTACTATTCTAGAAGGTTTGAGGTTAGATGCAGCATGCAACCCAGTGTTTAAGTGTAGTAAATAACGTGTTAAATCTTCATAATTTGTTGTTGTGTGATACATCGATCGAAAGCTAGAATACTTTAAACAATATTTGTAGTATGTATTATTGAAAATGAATATACACTCCAGGTGTGAGATCGAAGATTTCGTCCAAAACTCATCTTTGCAAGCTGTGTGTAATACTCCGATCATATAATGGGTGTTCCTCTAGGACACGATCATCGTGTTAGATGCGTCGTGTTTGTTTGTGCTGAGTACCACAGTGCAGTAATATGTGTATATTTTTTGAGTCTTTCAGGTGGAGGCTGTTGTCGAAAGCTTCGAAATTGCCAGTAGGGATCGAAGTTGACTCAGTGTTACGAGCGATAGCGTAGGGCTGCTGTTGGCACCGCCCCGGGGGCCTGCCCCTCTTTCCGCCCCCCGTTCTCCGAGCGGTAGGTGCGCAATAATATGCTACAACTTCGAAAGCAGTATAGAAAGCGCAATATTGTCGACACAGGAGAAAATGAGGGTGTTGTATGTACGGAAGAAGTTTGGGGGTATTGCACGTTGATCAATGAGATCAACGCGGGTGGTTACTTGTACTTGTCCTGGTATAGCAAAGGAGACCTTGGATCAGTCTGTCTGGTTCCTAACTAGAAAGAGAATCACGTGGAAAGGAACGAAGCATCGTCAGCGAGACAGGTTCAAGGTGTGCTAAGACTGGCCGATTTCCCACCCACCTGCCCGTGCTTTTGAGGGAGACAGTGGAGAGGGAACGGGGCGGTGGCAGCAACGCGGATAGAGTGTTTGTTGCTATTAGCTTCACGTACCTCAGGGGCGGTGTACAGCCGCCTGGGTGTCGCAAGTCGCGCGTAAGGGTTTGCAATGCATGTGTCGTGCTCAAGGTCCCAATTTATGCCATCAGGGTGGTGCGCACACGCACCAAGCTGGACGTGCGCCATTTCCCGTCGGGAAGCTGCATTGTGCCATGCAGGCGTTCGTGCGATGTCGGTCTGCGTACGTTGCTTCGCGAACATGCGCGCATGTCTGCACGCTGAAGGAGCGTCAATTTCTTCCCCGTACGGAATATGCACTATGCAGTGCAGATATCGGTGTAATGACGGGTGCCAATAAGCTGGCGCAGTATTTATTGTTCTGGTCCCAAACTTAGCTCGGTACTAGCGCAATCTGAACTTGCACGAGAGAGGGTCTGCACGCTGAAGGAGCGTCAATTTCTTCCCCGTACGGAATATGCACTATGCAGTGCAGATATCGGTGTAATGACGGGTGCCAATAAGCAGGCGCAGTATATATTGTTTTGGTCCCAAACTTAGCTCGGTACTAGCGCAATCTGAACTTGCACGAGAGAGGGTTGTCCGTGATATTCCTGCTTGGCCGCAGAGTACCTACATATACATATCGGCGATATGTATATATATGATGGATGCCCTTCTAGGAAACGATCATTAAGTTAGATGCGTCGGGTGTGTTTTGTGCTAAGTACCACAGTGCAGTAATATGTGTATATTGTTCGAGTCTTTCAGGTGGAGGCTGGTGTCGAAAGCTTCGACATTGCCAGTAAGGATGGAAGTTGACTCAGGGTTACGAGCGATAGCGTAGGGCTGCTGTTGGAACCACCCCGGGGACCTGCCCCGCTCGCCGTCCCCCGTTCTCCGAGCGGGAGATGCCCAATAATACGTTACAACTTCGAAAGCAATATACAAAGCGCATTATTATCGACACACAAGGAAATAAGGGTTTTGTATGTACGGAAGAAGTTTGGGGTTTTTGCACGTTGACCAATGAGATCAACGCAGGTGGTTACTTGTACTTGTCCTAGTATAGCAAACGAGACCTTGGATCAGTCTGTCTGGTTCCTAACTAGCAAGCGAATCGCGTGGAGAGAGAAAGAAGCATCGTCAGCGAGACAGGTTCAAGGTGTTCCAAGACTGGCCGATTTCCCACCCACCTGCCCGTGCTTTTGAGAGAGTCAGTGGAGAGGGAATGGGTCGGTGGCAGCAACGCGGATAGAGTGTTCGTTGCTATTAGCTACACGTACCTCAGGGGCGGTGTGAAGCCGCCTGGGTGTCGCAAGTCGCGCGCCTTGGTTTGTAATGCATGTGTCGTGCTCAAGGTCCGAAAATATGTCATCAGGGTGGTGCGCACACGTACCAAGCCGGAAGTGCGCCCTTTTCCGTCGGGAAGCTGCATTGTGCAATGCAGGCGTTCGTGCGATGTCGGTTTGCTTACCTTGCTTCGCGAACATGCGCGCATGTCTGCACGCTGGAGGAGCGTCAATTTCTTCCTCGTACGGAATATGCACTATGCAGTGCAGATATCGATGCAATGACGGGTGCCAATATGCAGGCTCAGTTTTTATTGTTTTGGTCCCACACTTAGCTCGGTACTAGGGCAATCTGAACTTGCACGAGAGAGAGTGGTCCGTGATATTCCTGCTTAGCCGCAAAGTATCTACATATATATATATATCGGCGTTATGTATATATAATGGGTATTCCTCTAGGACACGATCTTTGAGTTAGATGTGTCGTGTGTGTTTGTGCTGAGTACTACAGTGCAGTAATATGTGTAAAATTTTCGAGTCTTTCAGGTGGAGGCTGGTGTCGAAAGCTTCGACATCGCCCCTAGGGATGGAAGTTGACTCAGGGTTACGAGCGATAGCGTAGGGCTGCTGTTGGAACCGCCCCGGGGGCCTGCCCCCCTCTCCGCCCCCCGTTCTCCGAGCGGGACGTTCGCAATAATATGGTACAACTTCGAAAGCGAAATGCATCTAATTTTGCTTGATCAAAGGCTTGGGAGTACAACAATTTCAGCAAACTATTTGAGGTAAAATATATGTGTTATTTGGGTATTTTAGGCTTGATTTTCTTAACCACAATCGATAGTTTTTTTTCAGGTTTTACACGCACTAATCTTGCTGCACTCGTGATCGCCCATATTCTCATCATCGACTTCCGTTACGATTTTTGCAGTTCAATTCCGCTGGGTACGGCGTTGGGTATCAATATTCGGGTTTCCAGAGCAAAGGCAATATTGGTTTGATTTTGACATCGGATATTTGAGTCATGTACTTTGTTCGAATGAGCAAGGTTTCGTATGGTGCGCTTTGGTTCAACGTTATCATGACGTGCACGCAGGCAGGGGGAATGTTGGTGTTTTCCTGGGGATGTTGGTGTTTGCCTGCGCACAAGTCTGATGTACGATGCGTATGACTGCATAGAACCTACGATGACGGTAAAGTAGAACTATTGATATGATTGGCGGTCCCAATCTTCAATATGTTCGAGTTGAGCCCTTATTGGCTCAGGGTATTATTACTGCTCCTGTTGTTGTCTTCGGGTGTGCATGTTCAGAGTGCCCTTCCTTCTTTGGCGGAGACAACGATAATATATACAAGGGCTCCGCTCCGCGGGCCGCTCCGCGGCCGCCTGGCGCCGCCCGCTACGCTCGCGCAAGGAAGATTTCAACTGGTAGATGTGAAGGGGGCAGAAAGAAGAGGCCCATGATTTAGTGCAACTAGCGATTTGATAATGCCACGAGCTCCGTGTGCGGAGCTGATTGCCCTGTCTGTGCTGTGCGGTATGTTGGCGATGTCACGTTCTGATCGGCAGCAGTACAGGTGTAATTCGGGAAGAAAAAATCGCGAAGAGGACCGAGATTATGGAACAAAAGGTACGACGAAAAATCAAGAAGACGAATATGCACACGTATCAAATATACCTGGTGCCTGGAGCTTCGCCCAAAACCTGGTAGTACTCGGTGTCGTTCTATAGAAAGCACAGGGCTCTGCTCCGCAAGGCTGCCGACGCCTCCCGCTACGCTCGCGCAAAGAATAATGGAAGTATTTAATAACTGAAACATGTAAATATATGGGGCAAGAAAAAGAGGCCCGTGGTTATTTGGTGCGAAAATCTAATTGATAATAATGCCAAGAGGTGCTTGTGCAGAGCTAATTGCCCTGCCCTGTGCTGTGTGCTTGTTGATGCCACGTTCTGGACGACAGTACGTGCGATATTTGCGAGGGGGCGGGGGCGGTGGGAGAGGGCATGGGGACCGAGAGAGGACAATCATCTGAAGAAAGCACAGAGACGAGTACACAAAACACATACATACACCTGGTATCTGTATCATACCTGGTACTATACAACTACTACTAGTAACTGCTGCCGTTTGTTCAAAAGAACGCACAGCGCCGCAAGACGCAGCACCGAAAACGAAGGGCAAGGCACGGCACCGCACCGCGCTGCGCTGCTGAGCTATGTTATAGCAGTGCTAAACTGAGCTGGGGGTGCATTGTTTGTGATCCAATAGCAACGTCATATGTACAAACCTGGTGTATAGTAATTTTAGTGCCGGTACGTGGTATGATGCTTCGAATACTACTATTATAATGTACGAGCTAGTAAAAAAGTTCAGCAAAACACGCAGCATGACAGAGCACGGCAAAGCACAGCGCTTCGCTCCGCTGAGCTAGTGCTGCGCTGTCGTGCGCTGCTGAGCTGGGCTGCGGGGCATCGCAGGGCACTTCACGGCGCTGCGTTGCTGTGAGCTTTAACGCTGCGATGGGGTGCTGGGCGGTGTGGAGCTGATGGTCCAAGCCCAGATTTCAGCTGATGAAACTTCGTCAAGTACAAAACAAATGGTGGGAATCAAAAGACATGATAAAGCTGGGCCGTTCCACAACAAGCTAATGCATAGGCGGCAAATTTGCGGCAAATGGTTGGAATTTCAACTTACTAGGCCAAAAGGAAGAAGAAGTCGCAAAAACGTTTAAAATCGCGTTGGTAGAAAAACCAAACTTGCAGGAAGCAGCTGAAAGGTCAAGAAACAAATGGCAAAACGAGCAGAATAAAAACAATAAAGGCCGAGCAAGAAACAAAAGAAAAGCTAGACCGTTCCGCAAGTAAGCTGGACCGTCCGACCCCGGAAATGCCAGGGATGCACAAACCGAGCACTCTCAGCAGAAAAAAATTAGTAAGTATATCTATACTTGTACATGTTTTACGACTGCTACCCAGGGCCCATCGACGGCTCCCACCTTCACATGCTCTACCACATGATAACCTAGGCAACGTTGTGTACAATGTACTCCAATACACGCACACTGACCCCCTAGTCTGGCCACGAAGAGACGTTTCGAGTGTGTTTCTTGACGTTTCGACTCAACTAAGCATCCAGAGCCAGAAGAGGGATGGCCAAATGTTTGCTACATGTTCTCTACGTCGCAACTAACAGGCACGCAGTGAGCCAGCTTCTTCTGCTACTACATGTGCATGATACCATAATATAATACTCGCGATCGGAGTGTCACACACAGCTTGTGCAACGATGATTTTCGACTAAATCTTCGATCTCACAGCAGCTGGAGTGTAATTTTATCTATATAATATACAAGGGCTCCGCATGTGCGCCGGCATTCGCCGGCGCCCATGCTTCGGGTAGGGCAGGGCAGCACTTCGACAACTTAAGGCGTAGCTGTCTGATTTGGCATGCATTGAACTGTAAAGTAATGCCAAGAGTTTAACACGAACATGGGATTATGAAAGTCATGATTTGACAGAAAAAAACGTAATGTTATGCAACAAGGAAGGCAAGGATATGCGAAACACACTATGTTAAATGCGCCGACAAGTAAAAGTTGGCGTCTATCAAACAAAAATACCGAAAATAGTATTATTGAGAACCTGCCTCGCCTCTAGGCGAAACGAAAGAGGCCTTGGCATTAATGAAGAGACTGCACTGCTATCCCCGTGGCAATGGAGGTTCGAAGTCGACAGGATGCAAAGTCGGTTTGCATCAAACGTCGACATGGGGCCATGTCAGCCGGCGAGGTTTTGGAAGAAGATTGCTTTGTTTGTTACGTGAAGGCTGTCGCATTGACTGGTCTGCGTGGTTGCGGGCGAGGAGAAAAACGAAGAAAAGGAGGGCGATCTCTCGTTGCGTCGGCGTTGTCTAAGATAGGTGCGGAGGTGGCTTTGCTCGTACGGGAGGTTGGCGTAGCGCTTCTTCTCTGGTTTTTCTCGAGAAGGCGGGATATGTGTGTCTGCTATCTTTGCCTTGTGGGTGCTTTCACGTTGTCGAAATCGGACGCGTCCCCTCAATACATAATATCCGGAGTGTCTCTACCATGACGACTGCCGATGGTGCCATGCGTATTTCCCAGAGACTGACATATTATTTACTGGTAGAAATAATCATACCTGGTATACCTTTATTTGCAACATTTTTTTTTCTTCATCCCATTTATCATCCCCGCACCATTCTCGCGCTCCCTCCCAGTAGTAACTCAGATCCGGGGTCACATAGCGGGCCCTCCTCCTCCCTCCCCGCTTCGGCACGTGCCTTCATTTTACCGCGAGGAGAATCGAGCATTTTCTTCCCTCGTCGACTCGCGTCGAATTGTACGTAGCAAGCGCTCTCAGCAGTTGATCTCTTTTTTTATTGCATTTTTGCAAATTAAGTCATATTTCATCGTGGTGGGTGTCGAACTCAAGGACAACCAAACGTTAGTAGTATTCGAGGGTAAAACCATTAGACCACCGGGGCGGCCGGCTGACAATTGATTAAAACAAAACAGGATCTTTGCATAGAGATTACATTCCCTCCCCCATATTGTATGATATTACGATGGTTGATTGACGCGATATAGAAAAGAACGCCAAATATCTAAATATCAGCCTACGCGGAGTTTTAGATAGCATGAACAACGAACGATCGCGACGGCAGAGCACGGCAAAGCATAGCGCTTCGCTCTGCTGATCTAGCGCTGCCCTGTGGTGCGCTGCTGAGCTGAGCCGCAGGGCAATGCACGGCGCTTCGTTGCTGTGAGATATAGCGCTGGGATGGGGTGCTGGGCGGTGTAGAGCTGAAGAGCCAAGCCCAGATCTCAGCCGATAAAGCTTCGCCAACTACAAAACAAATGGAGGTAATCAAAGAAAAGCTAAAGCTGGACCGTTCCGCAACTAATGCACAGGCGGCAAATTAGCGGCAAATCAACTTACTAGACAAAAGAAAAGAAAAAATCGCCAAAAGGTTCAAAATCGTGTTAGCAGAAAAAACAAATTTGCAGGAAGCAGCTGAATGGTCAAGAAACAGGCAATATTTCAGTTGTTGTTGTTCTCACATCAACTCGCACAATCCAGTCCGTGGTCACAGGACTGGTTCCAGTAACTCTGGAGCAGAGGAATACCCTAGGGAGAAACACAAACAACCCAAGGCGGTACACGCATAAATCACAGCTGACGCAATTCATGCTTCCACCAGAAACATACAAAAGTGAGATCAGGAGTTAGTATACGATGTGCCAGGTCCATACCGGTGCATACGTCTCATTACTCGCGCCTGGGAAAACCGACTATACCGCTTGCCACCCAAGAAAGACTACCACGTATATATCACACGTAGCATCCATCACTACGCATACGCACAACAGACGCAAATCAATTGGAAAAAAGAAACAAAGAACAAAGAAGAGAAATAAAGGAAATGGGTGCATAGGGCCAAGAAAAAGAAGAGAAAATATATATTTTGGGGGGTCTACTGGCGAGGCTGCCACCGGAACGGGATGTCACATGTCACGTGGTCTTTCGACGGTCTACAGCAGTAGTACTACGAACGACTTCCGATACACCCACCGAAGCACGGACTACCGGCCAATTACGCGATCGACAGCTGGCCGTGGTTGTCACGTGTCTCTGTGTTGGGGGCCCCTGCCCTGCCTCTTGTTGGCTCTTGAGAGTGATGCGTGTACGACTAAACTTGCCAACGGCACTCGCACTGCACTTTGAGCTTTCTGCTGTAGTTCTGGTTGCTACTTGTTGCTGCATTAAGTGCTAAATGTTTCGCCCTTCGGCTACTACTGCCACACCTGCTGTTGTGCGTTTGCCAATGTCGTCAGTTGGCGTTCATGCTCGTCGTACATACTGCTGTTCTCACGGAGTACGTGCGGGTTTCCTTGTACCTCAACCGTACGACGACGAGCTCAAAACAAAAGGAAGGTGACATGAAATATCATGGACAATGGACACATAGAAGCGAGCACAGCGGGATAGTTCGCTGCGAATCAACCGCACTCGTTCATGCCTACAGCAGAGGCTGCCTGGAGTGTCAGCGGCCGTGCTAAAGCCAGGGCCAAAGGCCGAAGAGATGGCTCTACCTGCTTGGTTTTGTCTCGAAATTCTGTTATATATTGGACAGAGTGATGCGTGTACGACTAAACTTGCCAACGGCACTCGCACTGCACTTTGAGCTATCTGCTGTAGTTCTGGTTGCTACTTGTTGCTGCATTATGTGCTAGACGTTTCGCCCTTCGGCTACTGCTGCCACACCTGCTGTTTTGTGCTTGCCAATGTCGTCAGTTGGCGTTCATGCTCGTCGTACATACTGCTGTTCTCACCGAGTACGTACGGGTTTCCTCGTACCTCAACCGTACGACGACGAGCTTAGAACATAAGGAAGGTGACATGAAATGGCATGGACAATGGCCACATAGAAGCGAGCACAGCGGGATAGTTCGCTGCGAATCAACCGCACTCGTTCATGCCTACAGCAGAGGCTGCCTGGAGTGTCAGCGGCCGTGCTAAAGCCAGGGCCAAAGGCCGAAGAGATGGCTCTACCTGCTTGGTTTTGTCTCGAAATTCTGTTATATATTGGACAGAGTGATGCGTGTACGACTAAACTTGCCAACGGCACTCGCACTGCACTTTGAGCTATCTGCTGTAGTTCTGGTTGCTACTTGTTGCTGCATTATGTGCTAGACGTTTCGCCCTTCGGCTACTGCTGCCACACCTGCTGTTTTGTGCTTGCCAATGTCGTCAGTTGGCGTTCATGCTCGTCGTACATACTGCTGTTCTCACCGAGTACGTACGGGTTTCCTCGTACCTCAACCGTACGACGACGAGCTTAGAACATAAGGAAGGTGACATGAAATGGCATGGACAATGGCCACATAAAAGCGAGCACAGCGGGATAGTTCGCTGCGAATCAACCGCATTCGTTCATGCCTACAGTAGAGGCTGCCTGGAGTGTCAGCGGCCGTGCTAAAGCCAGGGTCAAAGACCGAAGAGACGGCTCTACCTGCTTGGTTTTGCCTCGAAATTCTGTTACGTGAAAGTATCATGATTTGGGAGTTATTTTGTCACGAAACGTCTTGCCGTCGGTAATTTGTGTCACGAAGTTGTTGGGTATCGTCGGTAAGTTGTGTCACGTTTTAGGTGAACCCACACTAAAAAATTATATTTCCAGCTGGCAAAACGAGCAGAAACAAAAGCAATAAAATGCCGAGCAAGAAACCAAACGAACTAGTGAAAAAGTACAGCAAAGAAACTACGCTCGAGAGTATGCCACCGCAAAATTCCAAACATTATCACGTACCGTTTAGAAATGATGCCAATTTTGTAAATCATTTAGGCGTTGCAGCCATTAAGATTCAACAATTTTTCCAAAATTCCTCCTTGACACTCGCTCGTCTCGCTCGGCACCCGTCCGCGTTCACGTCGATGTGCGGAACGGACACGGCAGGGCGAGGGGCGTTGGAGCCGCCCCCCGAAGGCGGCGCTCGAACCAAGCCATATTCGACCGATAATTCCAGTTCCGCGAATCGCATACTTAGGCCGAGACAAAAAACTCCTGACCAAAGTCCATGACACCAAGAAATGACTCGATATTCAAGGAATGATTTATATATATTTATCTAGATGCGAGGCTTGCAGACCGACTGAGTCTGTGTGAATAGTAACGGTGGAGAGAACTGCGGTATTCTAGGCGTGAAACACGTTGTCGTCGTCATTCAATTCCTCGAATGCTACTTATGCTGCTACTTATTTCTATAGAACACCCTCGTGCAGTCGATGGAATATTAGTAATACGCGACAGCACTGAACAATAAATTTTGAATTTAAGGAATTTCAGGCTCGATCGAGTTTTAGACCAAAACATAAACATAAAATTCGTGGTATGGCTAATAACATAAAATTCCTGGTATGTTCTTTTTGTCTGATTGCTGGTCGCTCATTGGTCGGAGATCGTACATAAAGTAACGTCGTCTGGGGACGATAGGGTCCATTCCCAGAATCACAATCCATTTAAATAGATACAGCTCCAACAACCCGGGAACGAACACGGATGTTTCACCAGGATTGATACCTCACAGCACAGAGTGGAAATACCCAATAATGACCAACCGGCCGATCTCACATTGGCGGTACGACCCCTATACCTGGGGATTTTTTTTCAAGGGTCCAGCGATATGATTGGCTCATAGGCAGCGAATTCGGCAAATGAAGCACGAGTTTTGCAAGGATTTTGTAAGGATAGACAATTATGATTGGCGATGATTGCACTGAGCTACGCGCTGTGATTGCACAGCGTCTCTCAGGGAGAGAAGAGAGACCGCAAGCGGGACCGCGCGCACACAGACGCCAGACAACCAACACCACAGCCGGTTCCTCAGCACCATGCTGGTGTGGCGGCTATGTACGCTTTTGGTATGTCAAATTGCGGTTCTCCTAGCCAACAACCACCAGGCTCGGTTCCGTGGTCCGGAGCCAAGGCGCCTCCCTTTATCAGTGGTTGTAGTGTTAATAGTTTCGTTTCATGGAGCCTGACATCTGTCGATGCGACGAGATGGGTAGTGATGGCGGAGGCAGCGGTGGGGGCATTGGAGGCAGCGGCGGCGGAGGTCGTGACGGTGGATGCAGCGATGGAAGTAGCCGTGGAGGCAGCTGCGATGGATCCGCTCGGGAGATCGAACTACAACAAAGCGCAACTTCGCTGACTTTGACGGCATCGAACCAAGGCAGCGTCGATTCATTGAGATCACGAGCACTATTCTGCCAGAGCCAGCAGAAAGCGCGTCAACGGTGGCAGCAAGCTGGTGGGGTAGTTTCCTTGCAGCCCTCTACCTACTCTACACTAGGCCGGATGTGATTGGTTTTATCGTATACTTCTGTTGTTACCTGCCGCTGTACAGACCAATCTTATACTTGGTACCATGGTAAAGCAGTGCAGGACACCAGATAAGAAACATACATACCTGGTTCCTGCGGTAGGCTGGCTTAAGTATTTGTGAGGGAGGTATGTTCAACACTGTCTTCAATAAAACAGCTCCCGAGCTTCGTATTTTCCTGACAATATCAGCTTGACTTGCATATTATTGCACCTTTGTTACAACAGGTAGGTGTCTTGTACTCCTGTAGTACTGCTGTATATCGTAAGGTACGGGAATATTGGCCAACAGCAGTAGGTTGGCTTTCGTATTTTGCTAAGGGTTTGTTCTCACAGCTAACTTCAGTATATTGACTGTCGAGTTTCTTATTCCGGTAGCTAAATATTAGCTTGGCTTTCTTATAAAAAAGGTTTAATTTTACGTGATCTGTACTACTGTACACCATTCGTTTGTCTGCGGCAATGTTATTTGAATACGAGGTACGAGTCGTACCAATTCATTGTAGGCTACTGCTCGCTGCTTGTGCGCTGCCGGTTGTACTCGAATCTACCAGGTACCAGGTATCATATCTCTGAGCATTCGATACCTGGTACCGGGTGCGAAGTATATACCCTGGTTTATCCTGACCCCGATACCAGATGCAGTAGTACAGGACTCCTAAAAGATACCAGGTACATAAATAGTGACCTGGGCTGGCTTTCTTATTTGGGAGAGGGTGCACTCTACCGTATTGCACATTAACTTCAGTATATAACGTATCCCGAGTGTCTTATTTTCGTGTAAATAACACCCTGGCTAATACCCTATCTATTTTGAAGCTATTGCTTCTGCTGAAGCTTGTTTGCCGTGGCAGCTTGTACACTCGTTCACGTTGTTGGACGTACTCACTCCATTGTCAGATTGCTAACAAGAATCCGTCGAAAAGATGGATCGGAGAATTTTGGGGGTTTCGTATATGTGTGGGATGGATCTCCACAACGGGATTTTGTGTTGTGGGTTTTTATGTGCCCGAATAATATCACTCCATTTTTCGACTCTATTTTTGCCTCTACCTTGTGTCTTCTCTGTGTCACTTCTACGGCTACCACGCCAAGGGCTACCACGACCCATCTATATTGCAAGGGCTATCACGCCTTCACCACTGCACGGCTACCACGCCTGTGTATTTACATCCCGGCTATCACGCCACAGCACCGAGTTCCATTTCCGGGTTATCACACCTGAGCTATCACGCTTCACCACACACGTAAATCGGGTTATCACACCCGCCTTAGTTAGTAGTTTGTAGTTTACCGATCACCGGCTATTACGCCACCTTTCTTCCCCACCTACACCACCACCGGGGCGCCACACGTACCAACCTACTCCACACGCTAGCGTCAACGATCTTTAACGAACGAGTGGGTTGTGCGTTACTAAGCGCCAATGAGGAGAACCGACACAACACCTTCGTCGGGGGAAAGGTTGAGCACCCCTCCCGGCGGAGTAGGCAACGGGGGAGAGGGACGCGAGTCCTTCTCCACCAATGCACAACACCATGGAGGAGACGGACGCGAGTCCTTCCCCGCCAATGAACAACACCATGAAACAACAACAGCAGCGGCAGCTCCATCAGCCACTTCATCGAACATGATCGCGGACCTAGCCAACGCCCTTCGCCAAGTACTGCAGATGACCAACGAGAGAGGGACAACCACCCCAATAGCAGGCACGTACGAGTCTAGACCCATAGAAATTCGTCAGAAAAATGAAATGCTTGCTTGGTCTGGAAAGTGTGAGAGCGGGCAAAGTGTTGGATCGGCTTTCAGTGTTTTCCGAGGTTCTGTTCTTTCCTGGGTCTCGGCTGAAGGGTTGATGGACGTATTGAGGGGAGAATCGATACCAATGGGGGTTCCGGATGTAGACCTGTCACGACTCAGGAGTTACTTTGGGAAGGAGAGAGTAGATAAGTCGCTCAAGCTATGGTCACAACTTATCGCAAAAATCACAGCCCAACCAGTCCAAGAAATGATTTTTGCTTGCGGGGTCACCAAAGAAGCGTGGAGGGTGTTTGAGTCTCACAACGCTGTCAAGAGTGAACGTGACGGGGAGATAGTAGAGAATGAATGGAACGAACTGAGCCAGAAGGAAGGAGAGAGCATCATGTCATTTTACGGTAGGGCAAAGGCCATTAGGATGAAGCTGGAATCATACGGAGATAAGCGACCAGACGCATCTATGTGCAAACATATTGCCCGTAGAATGCTACCATCTTTTAAGCTCTGTAGTGACCACGTGCTTCTCCTTCCCGATCTTTCGAGTCGTACCATGAAAGATTTGCTCAGGAGAGCTGCTCACGAGCTGGAGCGCAATCGGAGATCAGGAGAAGAGAGAGAGGACACAAGGCATGCCCTGACCGCAGCCGGCGTAGGTCGGGGCGACCGGGGTGGGAGGAATGCTGGTGATCGGGGGTATGGGGAGCGCGACCGAACGTGCACATACTGCGCGCATCACGGCGAGGGGCAAGGCCACAACACCCCCGAATGCATCGTCATGCGTCGAGAATTCGACAGATACTACGGTGATTTCCACGAATACCTGCAGTTGCGGGGACTCGGGCCGTACGCCGGACGCGGAGGAGGGCGCGGGGCGGAAGGTAAATATCGACAGCAACCGTACCCAAACGACTCGGGTGCGCGTTGGAGTCGGGGACACCCGCCGGAGCAGCAGAGAACGCCGCCGCCGGGACACGGACCCGGGCCTGGGGGGTATGCGAACACCTACCATCAACCGTACCCCAACGACTCGGGTGCGCGTTAGAGTCGGGGCCTCCCGCCGGAGCAGCAGAGAACCCCGCCGCCAGGATACGGACCCGGGCCTGGTGGATATGCGAACACCTACCCCGGAGGACATGGCCACAAGAACTGGCATCATCCTTTGGGCGGGCGCGGCCGAGGCAGGGGCGAGGGATTCGGGCAGATGCAATCGCCTAATTTTCCGTCTAATTCGCCGCAGAATCTTTCGCCTAATTTGCCGCGTGGAAAATTCCCCAACGCACCGCGGCACGCTTTTGCAGCAGATTATCCCTACGAAAACGAATACATGGGGTACTCGGGGTGGGGGGCAGCAGCGGGGCACTGGTCACCACCACCGACGGCGGAGTCGGGGACCCCCGAGCAGCAGCAGAAGCTCCAACAACAGCAAGAGGGAACGCCTCCTGCCACGTCTACCTCTGCTACTACAACTCTCTCTTCTCCGGCTCCCGGCGCAGCTCAAGCCAGCGGAGCTCCCCTGCAGCTCTTCATCGCACGTAGTGTCAAAATAGGCGGGAAGGCTCCGCTTCATTCGGGGATCGGCGAACGACTCCCTCTACACCACCCGACTCAACGTTGCATGGGCGCCGCTGCCACAGTCGGGGGGGGGGGATTCAGTGCTGCCCCTTCCGCGCCAGCACCGCCCACGCCGCCGGGGGTGTCATTCGAGATTGCCTCGACGCCGCCCGCCGCTGCCGGTCCGCTGCCCGCGCACTCACCCGGCGCTCACACCTCGCCGCCACCCGGACCGACTGCTATGCCGCCCGCCGCTGCCGGTCCGCCGCCCGCGCACTCACCCAGCGCTCACATCTCGCCGCCGACCGGACCGACTGCTATGCCGCCCGCCGCTGCCGGTCCGCCGTCCGCGCACTCACCCAGCGCTCACACCTCGCCGCCGACCGGACCGACTGCTATGCCGCCCGCCGCTGCCGGTCCGCCGCCCGCGCACTCACCCAGCGCTCACACCACTTGCTCGAGCCCGCCTGCTACTGCAGGTACACCGCCTGCAGCAGCCACCTGGCCGCCACCACCGCGGCGATCGTCATCACCGCAGTCCGCGCACTCACCCAGCGCTCACACCTCGCCGCCGCCCGAACCGGCTGCTATTTCGCCCGCTGCTGCCGGTCCGCCGCCTGCGCACTCGCCCAGCGCTCTCACACCGCCTGCCGCATGTTCGCCGATGCCGGAGTGGTCTCCCTCTTCCATCGAGGACGCCGGCTCGACGACATCGTCATCGCCGTCACCGGCGGCGACACCGGCCCCGCGGACGTACAGAAGGGGGCAGCCGCCGCCGGTCGCCGCAGGATATTCGACTCCGCTCACCCCACATGCAACGAGGATGCTGGGCGAGAGGGGCGGTAAGCGCGTGTCGGGAAGGACCAGGTCGGAGGGCCGTCAGCTTTCAGGCGTGCCGGAAGAAGCGATCTCCACGCCGCTGCCGGAGGCGACGTCGTTCGACCACGGGGTAAGGCTCCTATCTAATGCGGGGGAGGATGTGCTGCTGTCGCTGCTGGCCAACCGGCGGGCCCTGAACGCGAAACGGGTGCTCCTGCAGGGGCACGGATCTGGTGAGCTGGGGGGCGGAGGCAAGCAGCATGCGGGGTCGGGGGGCGTGGAGGAGAGCAAAGGTGCACCGCCATACGATACCACGGGCGGGGAGGAGAGCGGGGGTAGCTATGGGTCGCTTGGGCCGTCGGGGCGGGGAGAGCCGCTTTCGTTCCAGTTAAGTCGTTGGGCGAGCTCAAGTAGTGATCGGGTTGCTATTACGAGAGAAACAGGGAGGCAAGGAGGTTGACTATTTCGCAACAGACGTACACGGAAGAATTGGGAGAGAAGTATGGTGTGGAATGGGGCAACGCTATCCCGATTTCTTACAACATGGAGGCTTTGGGATTTTGATGTTGACGAGCCGAATCTTCTGTTTCCTTTCCGAGAGTTGATCGGTGCGCTTTTGTGGATTGCCTTGTTGACCAGGCCGAATATCGCGAATTCAGTGAGGGCAGTAGTAAAGTATTGCAGTGCGCCGAAGCTGATCCACTGGAAAGCGGTACGTAGTATACTAGGATATGCAATGAGGACCAGTTATTTTAAGATTTCCTTTCAGAAGGGGACGTTGACGGGGATTAGTTTGATTTCGTTCGCAGATGCCGACTATGCTTCGCGCAATACGGACAGGAGAAGCGTGTCGGGGGGGGTAGTGATGTGTGAGGGGGGACCTATTTCGTGGTACTCCAAGACGCAGAAGTGTGTGACTCTCTCGACTACTCAGGCGGAGTATGTGGCTATGTCGGACATGGGGAAGGATATTTTATTTTGGAGGCAGGTTTGGTGTTTTATGTTGCCGAAGGCAAGGATGCCATGTATTGCCATGTATGAGGATAACGAGGGTGCCATCCAAATCGCAAAGCACCCGATTTCGAACTCGAACTCGAAGCACATTGACGCGAGGGATCACTTTTTGAGGGAACTGGTAGAAAGGAAGGAGGTCGAAATTATCCACGTAGCGTCGCAGTACCAGCATGCTGACTTCCTCACCATGGCGTTACCTGAGAGGGAGTTTGAATTTCACCGGGGGATAGTGATGAATTTGACGTGATTTCTCTCTCGGATAGTGTTTGATTTTCTGACTTTCTATTTCTTACATGTTTCTTTGTTTTGTTTTCTGATGTATCTTTATGAGGGTTCAAGGACTTGCATTCAAATTGATCGATGGGACATACTGAATAGTATTTGAGTTTTAATGGTCATGGATGTGATGAGAACGGATTTGAATGTTTTTGCAAATGCAACATTTTTTTTGTTGTCTGGACATGAGCAAAGAAAAACTCTGCAGTATTTTAGTATCTGGGAATGTACGTTTTAAAAGGGTAGTCTGGATAAATCACGACAATGTTGCGAGTAGGGGGGCTGTTGGACGTACTCACTCCATTGTCAGATTGCTAACAAGAATCCGTCGAAAAGATGGATCGGAGAATTTTGGGGGTTTCGTATATGTGTGGGATGGATCTCCACAACGGGATTTTGTGTTGTGGGTTTTTATGTGCCCGAATAATATCACTCCATTTTTCGACTCTATTTTTGCCTCTACCTTGTGTCTTCTCTGTGTCACTTCTACGGCTACCACGCCAAGGGCTACCACGACCCATCTATATTGCAAGGGCTATCACGCCTTCACCACTGCACGGCTACCACGCCTGTGTATTTACATCCCGGCTATCACGCCACAGCACCGAGTTCCATTTCCGGGTTATCACGCCTGAGCTATCACGCTTCACCACACACGTAAATCGGGTTATCACACCCGCCTTAGTTAGTAGTTTGTAGTTTACCGATCACCGGCTATTTCGCCACCTTTCTTCTCCACCTACACCACCACCGGGGCGCCACACGTACCAACCTACTCCACACACGTGATGTATAGCTTTGAGCATATGATGACTGGTACATGATAACTGGCACGTGTTACAATTGTGGCAGTCGTGTTTTCTCAATTCGGCTGTTCGCAGCTGGCACGAGGCGGTGTTCAATTCGAAATTTTTTTTTGCGTTTCCCAAGGTGAACAGCCAGCGTGATTTGGTACCAGGACATCGTGGTAGACTTGGCGTCAACACCAGATCAGACGGGACGTATTTGGACGAGGTCAAAGCCGCGAACACTGTGGACGCGCTGACTCACGCGAAAGCGTGTTGGGTGCAGACGCCATCTCTTCCTCTGGCGGGTATATTGCCTGGTTTGCTTCGGAAAGAGTAGCCCACAGACCCGACCTTCCGCTTGTCTAGGCCAGAGTTCTCCCCTCAACGCCCAACTGGTGATGATACTATATTTATTTATGCGCGTGTCCTATTCACGCTCCTTGTAGGTTATCGAACGTTTCTTGTTGCCAGCTTAATTGTTGGTGCCATGCTCTTGAATCTGCTTGCAGGTGGAATGTCAAGGATGCCTTCATTTTTAAATCCTTACGGTGCTGTCACGTGTAGAGTATGCCTGCCTGGATGCTTACGCGTCCGTGCTCGTGTACCTGGAGATCAAGATATTGAAGGATCCCATAAGCGGCCCGGTTCCGACCATTTCGCCGCCAGAAACACAGATGCGATTAAGATGTTTTGTACCACATTTATCGAGATCATATTTTTTTCATCATCTTAACCAACAACATGCACGGCACATCCGCATGACAAGCAACAAAGCCTGGTATCACTCACCAAACCTGGTCTAGTATAGGTGCGACTCCACAGCAACAACCATGCCAGTTGTGTTGGTGCTTGAACCGTACAGGGCCATGGGACTACCGCTGGATCTTTGCTTCGGTGGCGTCCTCAATGACGTCAACTTCGCGGCCAGAAGGGCGTCGTAGTCAAACGTGAGGGACGCGGTCAAGCCTGCTACGTACCCAGCACACAAGGAGGCACCTTCCTCAGCGTGTGTGGGTCGTGTGACGATGAAAACAATCTGCGGCGGCGGCGGTGACAGGCTTGTTCTGTGGGACGTTATCCATGTTCGCCTATCGGCCGATTGGACAGCCTCCCCTGCGACACCAGCACCGTCACCGAACGCGAATGCAAGTGCCGCTTACAGCGATGATGCCGACTTATTCGCTACCGAAGCACCTTGCCACGGGGTGGGCTCGTTATGTAAGGACTTACCCTGTCTTAGGAAGAAATTTATCTGGGTTGTCTGACGCCCTGCCCGCATTGGCGTTCCCCATTTTCTTGCTGACGTTAGTATTATTCGCGAAACCAACCAAACGTTTCCGTTGGTGTTTTTTTTTTAGATGATGCAGACTCGGACGAGGGCAAAGAGGACGCCGGCGACGAGCATGCCTGTGGTTTTAGTCACGACCGAGCTTGCGACCTAGCAGCCGGAGACAAGGTCGGTCGCCATGTCGACCAGGACGACGTGAGTGTTGTAGAGGTGGCAAATATGTTTCGTTTGTTTCTGAAATCTGCTCGGCGTCAATGTGCGCTTTGTGCACGATTTTTTTTGTGTTCGAGTGTTATGAAGTCATGTTGATATTGCCCAACTGTATCAGGGGGGTGGCCAACACACGCTCAAGGTTCGCCTGGATACCTCCCACGCGCTTTCACGTAACTCGTGCCTGGTGAAGAAGAGTCACGGCGCCTTCAAGCCCTCCATGGCTGGGTTGGTAGATGATTTCTACACCGTTAATCTAGAAGGCATCAAGGAGGCAAGTGGTTTTGACGTCACCTGTGTCATTGTTCGGATCAGTGACAAGGATAGACCTCAGCTGTCGTCGAAAATATTGCCTGTACTGGGTCACGTATCGTGGCCACGACGATCCTGCCAATCTCGCTTCCAACTGCAGATCGAAAGTGCTGTTTAAGCAAAGACCATAGTATCGGAATAGGTGGCAGATGATATAGAGACGAACTGGACGTGTTCTTTGCGGAGTTGTCGGTGATTGGTTTCCGAGCGGACACGATTGTTGACTCGCTTTGATTCAGTGATTGGTCGGTTCTGCGACGTCATCGATGCGAAAAGAAGAAAAAAAAACGGGATAAAATCTCCTGTGCCCGAAAGAACTGGAGGTCGTGAAGCTGCTCCGCCAGCACATCAAAGCTGGTTGTCTAAGCAAGCCTGATAGCGTGCCGCTGTACTGCGCAACAGGGAAAAGTGAAGCGAGGATCACCACTCGTCGCTGTGTCAGGGGTGCCAGCAGTACAGGGACTTGGTGTGTGTTTTTGAGTGATTTTTCTATCACTAGCAGGTAAAGCAACCATTTCTATCTAAAACGTTGACCTCACGGCCTAACCCGATGCTCATAGTATTTGCAATCGAGTATACCGCACGGTTTCGTTTGTTGCAGTGTTTGCAACATATTGAGTTTTTTCCTCGGCTTGGTGATCAAGCTGGTAATTCGTGTTATGATGGACCTGACGTACACCTTTTCAATATGTTTTTGTCGCCTGCTGTAACTGTTTGGCTTTTTTAAAAGGGATTTCATTGTTACCTCCACAGGCTACTATTATTGCGTCTCCCCTGCGCTGGCCCACTCGATTCTGCTGGAGTTCAATTACTGCTGGACTGTTGGGATTGCTGCGAAGAACCGCGGACTGCCGAATTAGATTGGAGCGTGCTACGAAAAGTTTAATTTCGAGATTTTCTAAAGCGACACCTTCAGATGGTCACCAGATAGCCCGATGTTTCCTGGGTGGACCCCTGCTCTTGAAGCGGCAGACACTGGTGAACGAAGCGACCTCTCTCAGAGATTGTGGGAAGCTGATGCTCAGGGTGAGGGGCCGGTTGATCTTGTCGACCTCCCAAAAAATTCAGAGTCACTATGATGAAATCGAAGGGCACGACAACGTCAAGAATACGATCATCTCTATTAGTCAACGGCATGCTGCATTGCGTGCTAGGTTGCAGGAAGCTGACGGGGGCGCGACGATTGCGGGTGCTGTCGGTAGCGCTGTTTCCCCTGCTGTTTCGCAGAGTTGGTATGGGGCAGGTATGGTTGGCGTTCAAGGCGGCAGTGAAGGGTGGGGCGCAGCGGCAGGTTCAGGCGTGTCTGCGTCAGCTGCAGAGGTTTTGGATTTTGGCCGCGGCAGGAACGAGACCGGGGAGTTGGGCGCTGCCGACCGACGCCCAAGAAGCCCAAGGGCCCAATCTGGGGCATTGGGATTTTCATCGCGGCCACCGTCGACAAGAAGGCGCGAACCTGGAGGCTCACCCTGTCCCGCGTGGGAGGGAGGGGCGGCCCTAATGTAATGTGCCGCCAGAAAAGCACGGGCCCGACGCTTGCCGAACTGGGCAAACTGGATCAGACGGAAAGCGGTGGTGGTCGTGGTGTGAATGTGAAAAGTGGACAGTAGGGTCTACGCCCCTGATCGTCACTTGACACTTCGGCCCATCGTGGTGTGATAGGTTAGTGTTTGCAGGTTCGGGTCGAGTTTGCCTTTTTTCAATTCACCGAGAGTACAGACCGTACGAGTTTATAATGTTTTTTCTTCTTTCGCGAGGCGACCGTCTCGTCTTGTGTGGCCCTGGGTTTGATTGTCTATTTGGTCTCGGGGGGAAGAGGTCAACAGGGACACTACCACCGTTGCCAACAAAGTTAATACCTCTTTTGTTTTGTTTTCTTTTCCTATGTTTTTCTTTTTGCTATCCATGGGGAAAAGGAAAGAAAAAGAGAGGGGGTTACCTGTTACCTACTCGTAGCTATTCCCCACCCCCCTGTTCTTCCTCTTTCTTCGCGGGGTATGATGAGGGTGCTGGATGTCACCGGGCGGCAGGAACGGTTCAGTGCCAAGACATACACCACACAAGAGTATCTATATTGGAAGAAGGAAGATTTTTCAAAAGCATCACCAATCATTTGGTTGAACTGAAGTTACGTGGGTCCTATTTTTTGTGGTGTTCGTGTCGTCTATTTTGGCGGAACCATCCGCATCTCTTCCATGTCGAATATAGTAAATGAAAGCTCTACTTCATTTATTCAATACATACCAAGATGTTTAACGCAAAAGAAACCCGTTGTATATCATCGACAAATTTGTTTCACACACGTATGAAAAAATTACTGTTTTGCGGCTGGTTGGTGACACTTGCCGCTGTACGTGTTGCGTAATACAGTACTACTTGTAGTAGTGCACAACTTAATTGTCAAAAACCAAACAGGGATATAGTAAAGCAAGGCTGATACCTAGGCACGAAACTGAGGCAGTTGAGAGGTGTTGTGCTGAAGAAAGTGTATAGAACTCACCCTTTCTCCAATGAGAAATTCAGCCTCGGCCAGAATTTTTCTGGGGTCTCCTTTTTTTTCCTATCAATATTTCATTTCTACTACTTCTGCTGTGTGAACGGCGTTGTGACTAGAACAATTTATCTGCAACACGCCTACTTGTACAACTTTCCGGTGCATATTTGATATCGAGAAACAGAAATCCTGGCTGGGGCTGTGGGTTTCTTATCTGGGAGAGGGTCTCATCTGCATCAACTTCAGCTCCCGGATTTCCTGTTTACCTAAAAGTATGCGCTTGCCATTTTTACGTCCTGTACTACTTTCAGAGTACTGTGCCGCCGGCCCTCTGATAAGAAACTGAGGCCTTGTTTTCATCTAGGCTGAATTTCGTAATTTGTGAAACAAATGTGCCCCATACTAAATTCAGTATAAAATTGACGAAGTTATTATTTCTCCTCAAGAGCGTTGTATGAGCCCCGTTCTTATGAGATGGAGCATGTGAGTTATTTTTTACTATGTTTTACCATGTTCCAAAACTCCTCCAACTTTGTTTTCCCGCTTCGCGCGATTGTTTTAAGGCCGTACGAAAGAGTCCTTATGCAAACGATCCGTGCCACTGTCGGCACGGTGTAATGGAGTGCCCTCTGTAGAAGGATAATTTATAGATTCGACGTGAAACCATGTCATGGTTGAGGTGAAACAACGTGACATTAGATGTCACATTCACGCCAAGGACATCATACATGGGCGATAATGTAGGTGGCGATGATGGGACAAGCAGGACACCCCACATCTCACTACCTGCTCTACCCTGCGTTTCCCTGCGTTACCCCGCACTATCGTGTCTAGGCCTGTTATGTCTGTCTTTTAGTATCTTCTTTAGGGAAATATTGCAAATATGCTATTGAGTCTTTCCAGCGAGCCTTGAGGAGAGACCAAGTAAGACACAGAACCCATGAGGAGCACGCTTCCCAACACCGACCAACCACGCATCCCCCACTTGGAGTACCACTACAATTGGCGTCGTTGGAGCAGTGAACGTGTCGACCTTGGGATTGCGCGACCTTCTCCCCGGTGCTCTCCTCTCCACCAGGCAAGCTCATTTGACCTCGCATACAGTGCTTTGCATTATACTTTTTTCCAATATTTTTCAGGTGTTTTATCTTTGTTTTTTCTCTTCTCGCCTTTTAAAATAACCCCTTTCATCCAATAGCGAGCCCGGTGATACTTTTGTCTCATATCCGTAAACCACGGGCTCGTCCGGGCCTCTGCTTTGTGAGCGACACGTTGGGTCTCTGCAGCTCCCACGGTTTTGCGGCAGCAGCTTTTCGATATATTGTCTCCACGTGGTTCACAAGAAGAAATGTCGGACTGAGTGTGGCCATTATCGTGGCATCTCCCTCGTGGCTCACGCCGGCAAAGTACTCCTCAAAGTCATCGCGGGTCGCCTGAGTGACTCTTGCGAACGCGAGAACAGTCTGCCGGGGGAACAGTGTGGGTTCAGACCCCAACGCTCGACGGTTGACAAAATGTTCGCAGCACGACGACTGCAGGAAGTGGCGCGGAAGAAGGACAACCTCTTGTACTTGTGCTTTATCGACCTCACCAAAGAATACGACTCCGTCGACCGAACCCTTCTGTGGGATGTCCTTGCTCGTTTTGGCGTGCCACCGAGAATTCTCGCCGTCATCCGCCAATTCCACGACGGTGTGCAAGCATGCGTGAGGCTAGATGATGGAGAATGCTTGAATATGTTCGACGTGGGGCAAGGTCTCAGGCAAGGATGCGTGGTCACGCTCTTGCTGTTCAACATGTTTTCCACGGCGGTACTGAGTGTGGCCGAGAAACGCTTCCTCGCTGATGCAGCCTTCACGGACAACATGGTGCAGCTCCAACGAAAGGAAGAAGGCAAGAAGAATGGCACTTCACGCACAGGTGAAGTCGATGGGCGGAGGGTGAAGGAGGGGGATGAGGTGCAGAGATTGTGGGGTATGCCGTACGCGAACGATGCGGGCATCGTATCGCGATCATCAGAAGGGCTGGAGACGATGGTGACGGTGATCGTGACTGCGTGCTCGTCGTTCGGGCTTGCGGTATCCGTGGCAAAAACGGAAATAATGCACCTGAAAAACAAAGGCGGGGGGAAGGTGTCCTTCACAATCAATGCAGCCGGCCAGGTATACAAACAAACAATCGAGTTTGTGTACTTGAGCGGGGCTATCACCGCAACCTTAGCACTGAAATAACTCGGCGTCTTCAGAGGGCCTGGGCGTGCTTCCAGCGGAACAAGATGGAAATCTATGATCCCCCGGGTGTGCGCTTACGGTTGAAGGTGCGGTTGCTGAAAGCTGAGGTGGTCGAGACTCTGCTTCACGGTTGCATGACGTGTATCACGAAGAAGCCTGACTATGACAGGCTACGACGGGTTCACCACTCCAAGCTCCTCCGATGCTTTCGATGGCGGAAACGGAAGCGCGACGACCACACCCTATCGTACGCCGACGCGCTTGCCAGGACAGCTTCCGAGAGCATAGAGGCGATAGTGCGCAAACGGGGGATATTGTTAGCGGGATTCGTAGCACGTATGGGGGAGAAGCGTCTGCCACAGAGGGTGATATTTGGGGAGTTTGTTGGGGATAAAGGTAACTCAGGGGGGCAAGAGAAAGACTGGGTGGTTCATCTGAAGGAGCATATGTCGGTCGTTGGAATGAAATTCGAAGGGTGGCGAAAGGCTGCTCAGAAGGCTGGCAGATGGACGAGTAGAGGAGGGAGCCGAGTTGTTCATGCGGAATTGGCATGAAACGGAGAGACGCAAAGCTGCAGAGCGACGCCCAAAGGCTGCCGCAGTGCCATCTACCGTCGGCATCTTTAAGCGGCCGGGAGAAGGGGAAAGGGGCGGGGGGGGTGGGGGGGGGTGGGGGGGGGAAGGGGGGGAGGGGGAAGGGGGGGAGGGGGAAGGGGGGGGAGGGGGAAGGGGCGGGGGAGGAGGGGGGGGGGGGGGGGCAGGATGGGAGGAGGGCGGGAGGGGGGGCGTCATGCCCAAGAGACTCAAGTCTGGGTTTGGCCATGATCGTCTCGAAAGTTGTGGGCCTTCCAGTGGCCGTCACAAGATAGCATAAGTCCGCCCTGACGTCTTCGCCATGTTGCGTTCTCTCCCCAGTGCCATTGATGATGCACTTGATACCCTCTATGAGCCCAATGCCGTCTTTAGCCTGTTCCTAGGGTCTGCTAGTATGATATTTTTATTTTTTTCTCTTTTCCTTACCTTGCTTCCACTTCTTGTCTCGTCGTTTCTTGCTTTTCTTGTCTTTTTCCTTTCTTTCCTTTCCTTTTTCGATTTTATTATTTTGTTTGGTTTCACATTCTTCTGTTTTCTTTCATTTCCTTTTTTTTTCATGTTCTTTGTTTCTTTTCTCCAACTTGCTTGCGTCTGTCGTGCGTCTGCGTAGTGGTAGATACTACGTGTAATATATACGTGGTAGGTAGTCTTTCTTGCGTGGCAAGCGGTAGAGTCAGTTTTTCAAGGCGCGAGTAATGAGACGTATGCACCGGTATGGACCCGGCAGATCTTAGACTGACTCCGATTTCACATTTACATGTTTTGTTATTGGAGGCATGAATTGCGTCAGCTGTGATATATGCGTGTACCACCTTGGATTGTTTGTGCTTTTCCCTGGGGTGTTCCTCAGCTCGAGAGTGACTGGAGTCTGTCCAGCGACCACGGACTAGAAAATGCGAGTTAATGCGAGAACAGCAACAACGACAACAACAGCTCTCAGGACCGAACTGAGCAGCAGCAGTACCAAGCAATAAGCGTCCTTGCGGTGTGCTGCTGTTGTTGTCTCACATTGCTAAAACATCCGCGCTCTCCTAGACTCCAGTACTACCTGGTATTTTTTTGTTTTTCCTCATGCACGCTTTTGCTTTTGTATCGTAGCTGCGTATCGTACACTGGTATCGAATACAGCACAACACTTGTCCTTAGTGCCTTCTTTTTGTTGGCAGGTTTGGTCCTGTGTTACATATCGATGTGACACGGATTTGGTGCCGACACCATCAGAACGTTCTGCGACTCTCGGAACGTTTGTATGGGTCCCAACCAACTAGCCCCCTGCGGAAACGGAGTACCATGGTTGGAAAAATATCGCGTATTCGAATCAGCAAGCACAGCAAGAACGTGAGAGAAAAAAAAAGCTGGGTCTTAGGCCATTTCTTATGCAGTCGGGTTTGTCAGTCGAAAACATCCTTTTTCGACTATAGCCCAAATCGGGCTTTTTTACGCAGTCGAAAAAGATCTTTTTCGACTCAACTGTTTTCGACTAAAAATTCCCACTGGCGAATCCAGTAATAAAACTCGACTTTTCCGACTGGATACTCCAGTCGAAAAACTCAGTCGAAAAAGTTTTACACGTGTTTTTTGAACCGATCACATCCCGCATCCCACCACCAAACACACACCCACACGGCCACACGGCCACACACCCATTCCAAGTACCACACTGCAGTATCATACTAGGCGCTGACGCTGGCTTGGCTATCCCAGCTGTTGCTTCTCGCAGCAAGTTGGCGTGACGCATTCCTAGTTTTGCTTGCCAGCAGCGTGTATCACACGACGGCAGCAGCGCGCGGTCTCGATCCCATACTTCCAACAATGGCTGCGTCTGCTGTAGCTTTGGCGGCTCTCGGCTGCGTGCAACTCCACGAACGTAGCTTTGGCGGCTTTCGGCTAAGCCCGAAGCCACCAACTGGCTGGGACGAGGGTTCGCCGAGCCGTTGCTCGCGGAGAAAGAGCGAAGCACAGAGCTGCCAACCGATTTCGACCGCTGTACAGCAGTACTCTCTCACACCAACCGCCTCTAGGAAAGGTAAAAAAACTATAAAATCGACTCCATTGACGATAAGAAGAAGGACCAGAAGAATCAATTCGAAAAAAAGTCCAGCCAAAAAGGGCCGTTTTCGACTGGCGGAATCCGACTGCATAAGAAATGGCATTACAGTGGAATACGAAGGAACACACTTTGTGAAAATCTTGGATTAGCTCTCTCTTGCTATTAAGTCGGGTTTTTTTGTGATGAAGAGCAGCTTCTTTTTTTTTAAGTGCCAACGCTACCCTTAATATTGGTGTTTGCTGGCTGTTACAATATTTATGACATGCTGTGCGCCTTTTGTCATTTATGATTTCCAATTTATCTTTTCTCTTTCTTTGACTGGGCTTTTTTTTCATGGTCTGAAGGCATTAATATCTGCTGTTAATTGCGTGATAATCATTTTTTGAGCAACCACGGGAAATGCCACCCTCCGTTCCTCTGCCAAATTGATACTCGTTTGGCATGTCTCAACTAATTTTGGCGTGCCCCCTGTGTGTTTTCTTTGTTCGTTACGAAAAAAATAAAAATAGTTCCGCTATCTATGCTGCACGTGTTGCCTTCATTATGCTGGCGCGCATCTCGTCGTGCAATACTCGATCAAAAATGCACGATCGCCTTGACACGAGCATCAACACGCGCTGCAAATAATGCTGACTTACGCAATTTACAATGATTTCTTTGTCACGGTGCAATAATTTGATCGTGATTTCAACCTCAGAATGCGCGAACGACGGTATTACACGTCGAGCATTCCACTATAACATATCGGTAGCATGATCGCTTTTTATTAAATCCTCTCCCGTGCACGGTTATATTTGGAAGCCCTCTGTTAGAAGGTGAAGACTCGACAAGCCACGAGCCTCGTCTGTACGCTAATTTACCCCACGCGATTTCGAGCTATTTCTACGAGGCGTCCGTTTTTGCTGTTACGCAACCCCGACCTGATACAGCGTTGGAATGACCCAAACTGTTATAGGATCTTGCTTGAGCAAAAAAAGTGTTGAGTAATACAGCACCCCGAGTGCGTCGCGCTCCGAGTGCCATCTATCTCACGTTTTCACGAATATATTACGCGTGTTACACGGAACCCTCCCCGGTAATTTTAAAGCAGTACGCCGGAAGTACACCGTTTTTTTTAGCTTTGCTTCCAAACAAATCAAATATAGCTTCGGTTATCGACCGGTGCAAGAGGTGCACATATGTTCCGTGTTGTAAGGTCTGATTTGTTCTGTTTTCCACTGGATAAATCGGTGGTTCTAGCCCTCTCCCGAGCACCATGCTCTTCCTCCGGGAATGTCTGCAACCGTCGATCACCTTCCGGTCTTCTTGATGACGTTTGAAACCTACTTGTACTGCATCTTACCTCGGTACGCCGGTGCGCCTTATACCAAATCTTGAATTTCTCATCCATTTCGGACCAACATGGACCTCCCCCTAACCCTCGCGGCAAATCCCACACCAAAACAAGACCCAACCCCTCAACCCTCACAATGAACAGTGTGCTTCGCGTTCTTCTCCTGCTGTAGCCATGGGTGGTACAGCTACGATGAAAGACCTTGTCATTCTGTTCAATAAAATCAAAATAATGCCCGCGGCCCATTTTCGCGGCCGGGGTCGTTGACGGCATTTTCACCGCCGCCACTGACCCCGACCCATTCAGTCAAACCGGATCCCTCGACGTTTGGTACGGCCACCTTACACGCCGAGACTTGAAGGACGGATCCCTCTTGGAAAGACGCCCACTTTATGCAACTGCGAGTTTTGTGTATCGCCTGCGGCCAAGAGGTTTTTTTTTCCACGTGGGGATCGCAACAACGGCATCCATGAGGCCAATGCTGCGATGGCTCCAACGTATTATGCCATGGCGTTTACAGCTCTTAGTGCCCCACCAGCTCCTGTAATCGGGTTTAATCGCTTCTTGAACACCCCTCCACTCCCCCCATTTTCAGCCACGATAACCGTCTCAACCGACACGTTGCTGCTCGCATCCCAACCCCTGCTCCCATAGCCGCCCACCCCGCGCGGCCGCGTCTATCACCACAACGGTTTAAAATCGCCCGCCCACAACCGCGCTTAACCTCCTGCGCCCAATCGCCCCTGCTTTTGTTTGCTGGTGCTCGCTCACAACTGCATCCGGCGCGCCCACGGCCTCGACCGGGCGGCACCCAAAGACACCCATGTCTGCGTTGTCGTGCGTTTTTTCGGTTGTTGACCGCGTCGTACCTACCCCACTACGACTCATGTCGGCATCGTTAGATGCTCCGTCTGCGGTAATCTGCCGGTTCGGTCTACTTCCTTGAAATTCCGACCCTCTCCCGCCGCTACTACAGTTGTCGAAACAGCCACAGAACCGCTCACCAACGTGATGGCCGCATTGCCTTACACGCCCCACCCCCCCCCATACACCACCCGTGTACCCACGGCACAAACGCCGCACGCACCCTCCGCAACCATCCCCCAAGAACGCCGCACGCACCCCGCCCACATCACCCACCGCTCGGGTCAAGACCAACGTTCTTCTCCGACTACCACCTACACCACCACTCTTTTCCGCCTACCACCTACATCACCAATATTGCCCGCAGAAACAGCGACAGCCATTTCGCCCAACGACGCAGACGCCATCCTATCCGTAGCGGCCGCGACGGCGGTCGCGACCACCCCATTTGTGACGTCCACGACGCCTGCGTCTGTCTCACGAACAGCAAAGAGTGGTGGCTCACAACCACCACATTTTGTGATACGAGACACACCCTTTGACGAGCATCATTATCAACTACCGGGCCATCGAGAATAACTCCGCTGGCGTTCTGGCGTTTTTCCTGACGCCTGCGTCGTGCCAGCGACATTCTTACACTGTAACAACACCACTACGCCTCTGGCGCGCTCAAGCCAGGTAAGGGCATGCTTTTGAATATTGGTTTTTACTTTCAGTATTATCGGAAACGTGCGGACCGTATACCCGGCGCCATCACAGGGCAATAATCCGCGACAACCAGTGCCGCTCGTTGTAAATGCCGTGGCAACTATTTTTTCGGTCGAACGCGCCATAGTCGCCTTTATTCCTTGGGCAACTGCTGGGACAACGACGACGACATCGACCGTAACAGCGTGGCCGGCCGATACCCATTACAGCTTTAATTCCTTGACGCTACACGCTGATCAACCGATACAGCACTGCCAGCGCCAGGCCATCTAATTGCGGAACAAGGGTCCAGCTTCATTTTTGAATGAAATGTCTCCACCCTCGCTCCCGCCCCCCAACAATCTGTCCCCCCCCACCCAGCCCCATACATGTGATATCGCTTGTCCAAGCTTGATCCTGTTATTCTAGCGATGTTCTTGAGGTGTGGGTGCGAAGAAGCCAAAACATCGAGCTCAACCGGGAGGCTCCACTCGACGTCTTTCACCGATGAGCAACGCTACTTGCCGAAGACTACGACTACCAGCAGTTCCAGACTACAGCACGAAGCTTCTGATTCCAATTCCGGGCCATCGCATCCCTAGCCCGCCTCGCCTATTTATCGGCGATTCTGCCTTCGCTCGTTCTAGGACGTACGCGTTTTTCAAGTGCCAGCGGTGGGCCCGCGAACGACGGGTTCCCACTCGCTGCCACGATGTTGACAGCACCACCGCCCCTGATCCCAAGGGAACGTCCAGTAATGAAGACTGAAGACTCGCGATCATAGTTGACCAGTATATGCCGTGAGCCCCCTGCCCCGTCTTCCTCGCAACCCTCGTGGATTGCGTGGACACGGATCACAGGTACAGCATTTCCTAGTGAGTTCTACCCTGCTCATCCAACGCTTGGACACAGGACCCCCAGGGTATCTTCGCCCCTCTCTTATAAACGCCACCCGCGGAGACCCTCCCAGAGCCTCGGCGATACAACACCAAGACTCCCTTTGCGATAACGTGAAACCAGCCGGCTCTCTTCTCTAGATCAGCCAGCTGCACCCTCGCCATGGCCACGCGACACTCTTACAGACAATCGCAACTGACAACTGCTTGGGGGCTCACCGCAGCCAGCCTACACCGAACTTCCTTTCCTGGGGTGTTCGACCTTTAGCAGTGCCACCCTTTTGCATTCTTCTTCTACGTCTGTTTCTTATCACCGTGTGGAATAGTTTCCGAGATTGCCCGAGACCGACGTTTTGAGCGACACCACGACCATGCAGCTCACCCAGCTTCGACCAAGTATCGGTAACGACCAGCCATGGACATTGATTCCGAGACCGACAAACGCTGGAGCTCCTCCCTCATGACCTACCTGGGACAATGGTTCCGAGGTCGGCAAACGCAGGAAAATGTTCCCGTACCACCACCCGACGACCTTCGACATCTACAACCGCCCTCTCAGTTCGTATCTCTAGCTTTGGCAACAGTACACCCGAGACTGGCAATCCCATCCATAGGCAGAAGCAACAACCGCTGCATTCGTTTTGGCGGCCGAATATCCCCCCTAACCCGCCGTGTAGCAAACGATTCATCCCCTTTCGGTCTCGGCATTTCTCACCGAACTCTCCTACTACCGACCTCGTTCCGACGCCTTCTCACGTGACAGAACAACTCTGCCGCACCACCCCTTCAACGCGACCGGTTTCCACGAAGCACCTCTGTCGCGGCCCCTTCCATTGCAACCGAGGCGCACCTGCCTGATCCCCCATGCCCTTCTCCACCCTGACGTGTTACCACAGAGCCGCCCTGCTCCGGTATCCGCCGATCCCGATTCACGTGTTACCACGGCCCACCGCCTGCACGCTTCCGACCACACGCGACCCAACAGAGCCATTGTTCTCGGGTCCCAAATATCCCGTCGACGGTCACCGCCTGGCGATGTTTCCTACCGACACAAGAATAGCAGCCGTTCCCTACAACTGGTTGGGTGGGCTTCCTCAACTTCGTGACCGAGCTGTCCCCGACACCGCCGACCATCTGGAGAAAGCAACCGCCCTCCTCCTCATGGTCTGGTTAGTTCTCCTTTCGATAAACATTAGAGCCCCAACCACCCCCGTTTCACGGCTACCCTGGCTCAAACTTTCCCACCTATACCAGGCTACCAACGGTACCTCCTGGCCAGCATTTCAGTTTACCAACCTGCGTACCCAGGCCAACGACGACTTTGATGTCTTTCCCCAACCACAACAAACTCACTGTTTATCGCTCCCGACTCAGGTCTTTAGCGACCCCCCCCAATAACCGGATCCAAACCCCCAACGACCCTTCAGCCTTCCTCGACGACACAACCACGGACGACCTTCCCAACCACGGTTCACCAGCGCTCTCGCGTCAATGCTTTTGTCTACACCGCCTTTCTCATATCCACCTTGGTTCGCCACCATGATGTTCTATTCCCCAGTCGATGTTTTTTTTTGTTGTTGTACGTGTCTTTCTGTCCAACCATCTACTGATTCTGTTTCCGTTGCCAGTGAACAACGAACAGTTCACCTCCAACCCAACGGTCGCGAACCCCACCCGTCCCGGAAGACCCGTCAGCGACACCATTACCGCCACCCCCCTTTTGCCTCAACAACCCCGTAGGCTTACCACCTGAACCTAGGCAACCCTGTTCCTGAAGGCACGTCTGTGACAACACCGTCGCCACGTCCTCCACCCTAACATTCTTACTATAGGCTTACCATGTAAACCTGTGGTTTTGTTCCTTTCCAGTTATGACCGTTCCGAGCCGAGCATCGGCTTGAGTGGGGTCATTTCCCATCTTCTGAGTTGGAGTTAACTATTCATCCGGGCACTTCGAACTGCGTATCGGTTTGGGTGGGCTCGCTCCCTCCCCTCTCCAGCCCACCTCTACCATTCCACCGCTCCCCTTTTCGCGATTTTGTTTTTTTTTCGGGCTCTTGAACCTCCCCAGCCTGGTACGTGTGGGACCTTTTAAGCCAGAAATCGGGCCCATCCACGGCCTCTTCGCTGCCCACGTCGAGCGATGCGAGCATTCCCTCCCGGGTGTCGTTCTTGGTTGGCTACTTCTCCCTCACGGTCAGTGCCGACCAGCTGGGACATAATTGTCCGGATTCTGAAGCCTCCGCACCGGTAGGCCTGCTCCTTCAGTCCGCTACAACCGCCCCGGTTTCACCATCATTGTCGGCTACCTTGGGCCTTCTCTACCGCCCATTTCAGCCACCACGCCGTCATCCACGCTGCTTAAAATGCCAACTCGAATACCACGAGCACCGCAGGCATCTCTACTGGCCCACTTTAAAGGACTACTATAGCGTCAACTCTTGCGTCTACATGTACGCCCTGAAACACGCACGTTTCACCGCAGCGTACGCGATCCGACACCTCTTTCAAACAACCATATTGAACTACTGCAGCCTCGTCTTCTTCCGTCACGGAGCCCCTACCGCATCGTCCGCGAACACCCCGTCCTCATTGTTTCGCACTCGGAGCTGTTCGACGCGTTTTACTGGACCATCATCCGTCTCCAGCGCTCCTCCTACATCTTCCGTGAACACTACGACGCCACCGCCTCGCGATCGGAGCGCTACAGCACACCTTAGTACGACCACCAGCTGCGTTTCATCGGATTTTTCTTCAGACCTTACACCATCCGGTTCTAGGATCATCGTACAGCGTGTTTACTGCACATCTTCGGGGAGCACCATCAACAGATCGGCGTGTCTACAAGGCCACGCGACAGAGATATCTGACGCCAGGGTATCATCGTGTTGAGTCGCAATTACCCTTTTGTCTTGTTGTCCCTCCCCTTAACCATGTTTCTTGGGTTCCTTCTTAAGGTTTTTCATGGTATTTGTTTTGTGCGCATTGGCTTCTTGATTTCCACTTTTGGGTTTGGGTTTTTATATGCTCAGCAAGTATCAAGGTGCCTCTTGTTTGCCTTGACGTTTCGGGTTGTGCCACTTTTGACCAGCACGTATGTTTGATTGCTCGTGTCGGTGTGCTACCCTGATTTTTCGGGTTATCCCACTTTTGACCAGCACATATGTTTGCGTGCTTGCGTCGGTGTGCTACCCTGGCCTTCCAGCCACTGATTCAGCTGGCTCCATTTTCGTAACCAGGCCGAAAATTTGTGATGGTTCCGTCTTCGTGTTTGTGCCGGTTTAACCTGCCCCGTTTTCTTAATTTTTCCTCAAATCTGCCGTGGTTTTGTTCCCCCCGTTGGTTTAGCATACCCTTGTTTCGCAGGCAGCGAAACCACTGTGGTATTCCTTTTTGTTGGCCTTACCCCTGCTTT
Organism: Undaria pinnatifida; assembly: GCA_012845835.1. Classification (NCBI taxonomy): domain Eukaryota; class Phaeophyceae; order Laminariales; family Alariaceae; genus Undaria; species Undaria pinnatifida. The sequence continues at coordinate 15,242,443 of JABAKD010000008.1, read as the reverse complement.
TTTTACCACGTACGTCATAGGTGCTTAATGCGGCGTCGTAGTGGTTTCCTTACCGCTATGGCATTTATGTCTCAGCCCTTCCTGAGCTCTCGGCACTCCATACGTCATAGGTGCTTATTGAGGCGTCGTTTTTGTTCTACTACCACTCACTGTGGTTTACCTGGTATGTCCTTTAGCCCTTTCTCTGTGTTCTGCACTACGCACGCCGTAGGTGCCTATTGAGACGTTTTGTCCACCTTGTTCGCGTCTTATCGCCCTGCACAAGTCCCCTCTTCTCGATTGAACATCCAGATGTGTTCGCGTATGCTTTTCCCCACTTTTCGTCGAGTAGCTTCCAATAGGAATAGCTCTATAGTATGCCACACTTTCAGAGTTTCACGATGTCAACTTATTAATGATATTTTCGGGTTCGTCGTTTGTTCACGACCCTCGCCTCTAGGCTTCTTTATAGTATCAACCCCCGAAACCATGGTAGTTTTGCTTGGTACTTATTAGGCTGAGCTTTGCGTGCACGCTGTACATACGCCCCGCTAGCATGTTTAGAGTTGTACCTGATTTCCCCCTCCCTCTGTCCGGCTTACAGTATCAGCCCGCGACATCGTAATAGTTTGGTGTGATTGTTTCTCAGCCGAGATATCGTATGCACCATGTGCGTGCTCTTTTGCAGAATTTCTTGTGTTAATACCCCGTTTAACCGCTCTCACGCTATGAGTTGAAACACATATGGTGTTAGCTTGGTTTATCTATCCTGGTTTTCCTTGCCCCTGCACTATGTGCCGGATGGGAACGTGCACCCCTTCTTTTCCGCAGTGTGTGCATTTTCGAAACGTATTTCTTCCCGATTCTGTTGTTCGTGCATTTCCGGAACCTATACCTTCTGCTTTCGCGTCCAAGCAACGCGGGTATTATTTGTTCTTCTTGTTATTTCTGACACACTTGCTCCTTAGTGGTTATCGCTGTGCGCAGCAAACGACCGACCGTAGTGGCCTTCTCTCCTTTCTCCTCGGAGAATTTGTTCGTAAACGCTAAGTGCGCATATTAGCTTTGGACCTTACTGTTTCAGGACAATTCTACCTGGTAAGCTTCAGTATTGTCAGTGGTATCGCCTCGCGGCTCCCCAAAGTACCCGACTATCGTTGTGGCTCCAATAGCGTTTTACCGTAGTAGTATGCCTGCTGTCTTCTTTGCCGCATTTAACGTATGGCATTAGTTCGTTTTTTCGTAACCTTCGCGGGCGTCTTGATGTTGAACTTGTGCCTAAGTTGTTCAATTTTCCTACAGTACGAACAGTGTTCGCCTTTGTCGTTTAGCTTCCGCCTTCTACCGCCGATGTAGCCTGCCTACGTTTCGTGCATACCAAAGAACCATGGCGTTTCCGAACCATGTCGTGGTTCTCCATCGTTTCGAGTTCACCTCGCCTCATGCGATTGGCGACAACATGGATGCTTCCCGCGTTATTTCTCTTCGTTTTTCGTGAGGCATAATCTCCTTTCTTGTTGTTGTTGGACTTTCCTTGCCCCTTGGCATACTTCCCATTTAATGTTGGACCGTTCTTGCTTATTGGCATACTTCTTCCCACAACTGACTTCGCAGCACTATAGCACCAGCCACTTGGTATTACGGAAGTCCAGCTATTGCTACTGTCTACGGTTCTATATTGTCGACCACTGGCTTCACGCGTAGAGCCCCCCTTAGGTTCCACGTTAGCGGTCCCGTGCTGACTCCCCAACCCTTCTGTCGGTTCTCTATAATCTCTACCTTTTTGTTTGGTTGCACCTTCCCCCAAGAGCCCCTTGCTGCCGGGCTGCGACCTAGCTTTGTAGTCAGCGGATCTATTGTCTTGGACCATACTTTCTTACCTTTTTTCGCGGCACCCCGACCCATACGGTCCAACGACACTGACCCCCGTCCTGGCTTTGCAGCCAACAGGTCTTGTTTCTCTCTACCGCTTCTTCTTGTTTGTTGCCGGCATACCTTCCCATTGGGTTTAACTTCGCCGGCCTTAATCATGGCTATACAGCCCGTCCTGACTGTGCAGTTCACAGGCCGTCCCCTTTCGACCCCAATTTTGTCTTGGCTTGCTGGCGTACTTGTCGAATTGGTCCCACGTTTTGACCCCAGTTTGGCTTCGCAGCCGATATAGGTCGTTTCCTGTCGACCCCCTTTCATGTTATGTTTTCGGCGAAATCGTTCCGGAGGGATACCTTCGCTACGTACCTAGTGTTGCTTGTTTTCTTATTGTAGCCTTTCAAAGTCCCTTGCTATGGACCCTCTTATTTTTTGTCAGGCTGCAGTACGTTGCTATGACGCGATTTACCAACTTCCTATTTTTCTGTGCATTTTTCGCGGTTGCCTTTCCGGAGTTGCTCCATGTTAGCGACCCGGTATTCTCGACGTATGGTACCTAGCTGCAACTTTATTCATTTGTCATTTCTGTTCCCTGCATTCTTTCTGGAGCTAGGCTGCTTTGAGCTGTACGAGTATATTCTTGTGATGCCATTTTCAGCTTGCCTTGTTATGGTTGGATAGCCTCGCTACGTTATTAGTTTTTTCTCAAGGTGTCATATGTTGACTCTGTTTCCGGCTCCCGATAGTACCTTCCGTCTGTCTGTGCCTACGTGTTAGCTTCGTCCTTGTTCGCGTATTGCTTTCGCTAGGTGACCTCACCACTTATCTCTTCCCGTTCTTCTGCTACTGTACCCAAATAGGTTCGAATGGTACTCCACTATTGCCCCCCGGTTCAGCTTTCCAGCGTATCACACACGCCTCCAGTACCACCATTTTGGCGTTGTCTGTGTCGTTGTTTAGGTGTTGTCTTTCTCTGCGTTTTCTTGGGTTGTTTTGGTTGCCGCGGTTTCGCGTTCTATAGTTCGACCAAGGGCCTTATGCTAGCCTCATAGGTCCCACATTACGGCCCCTGTGCTTCCGTTACACCTCAGCGTACTGGTTCTCTATAGTTTTGCCTTTCGACCAATGGTCCCACGTCAGCCTTCCAGCCCAACTTTGCGGACCCTGACATTAATTTAGGCAGTGCTCTTTGTTTTCTCTCGTTTCAGGCTCTTTCTCTTCTGCTTTTCGACCAATGGCCCGACGTTCGCGTACTTCTTCGCGTCTGGGTTGTTCCTCTTTCACCCACGAACCGATGGCCCGACGTCAGCTGTCCATGTCCAATGTAGCGGACCCTGACGGTTTTTAGGCATTGTTTTTTGATTTCCCTCTTGTCTTCCGGCAAATGGACCGACAGCCCGCCCCTTCGGCACTACGCTTCAAGCCGTGAACTCGTCTGGCCTTCAAAGCATGACACGCGTTCCCTTCTTCTCTTCTAACTTGGTTTTCGCGTCTATGCCTTCCTTTTTGGCTCCCTTCGCATCCTTGCGCTCAGTGGCCACGCCCTTCGTGTTTTCGCTGGCCGATTGCTTCTGGTATACCGTAGATACATACCCTTTCTCGAGCTCTCACGGTTGTAAGCTCAATCGTAGGGTTGAATATCTGGCAATGAGGCATCTAAGCCTAATAATCACGAGGTATGGGGGAATCTGTAGCCTCACTTTCGTTTGTTACGAATAGCCGCATCTTCGATCCCCTTTCATATTCTTGATGTTTTATTGACATCCCTTGATTACCAGGTGACCTGCATCTACGACTACTCTGGGTGGCCTAATGCAATGGAGTGCCCTCCATAGATAGATAGTATATAGATTCGACGTGAAACCATGACATGGTTGAGGTAACACCACGTGACATTAGATGTCACATTTAAGTCAAGGACATTATAGACGGGCGATAATGTAGTGATGATGATGTAACAAGCAGAACGCCCCACATCTCACTGCCTGCCCTACCCTGCGTTTCCTGCGCCTATGCCTGTTATGTCTGTCTTTTGGTATCTTTTTAGGGAAATACCGCGAATATGCTATTGAGTCCATCCAGCGAGCCTTGAGGAGAGACAATGAAGACACCGGAACCCATAAGAAACACGCTTCCCAACACCGACCAACCACGCATCACCCACTCGGAGTACCACTACAATAGCGCCTATACCTGGGAATTTTTTCGTAAGGATCCAGCGATATGATTGGCTTATAGGCAGCAAATTCGGCAAATGAAACACGAGTTTTGTACGGATTTGGTAAGGACAGACAATGTGGGATGTAAATGTGGGACGTAAACCTGTGTAGGTTTGTATTCTTGGCACAAGACACTGTGTGTGGAACAGTGCGGGTACAGAGGCTCACAGAGTAATCGTGAAATCTATTGGATATAGGTTGAAACAGAAGGTGGTTTGGATTGGCGTAGGTGCCTGGAAGGTAGAGACATATGAGCAGTGAGCAGGTGCGTGGCGAGCACCACAGGGGTGAGCCCTCCGGCCTATCACGGGAAACGTCACATTCGGGCCATTGTATCCATCGCATAATCGGATAGTCAGATGGTATCACAATATCATAGAATGCCTTAGTGGATGTATATTGCTAAGTGCATAGCCTATGGCTAGCTTCAACCCGTAGTTGAGTACAACCGTCCGGTCACTCAATACAATTAACCAAATATTATTCCAGTAATAGTTACTGGGTTCCTGTGGCTTAGGGTCGAGTATGGTAGCTTACGGTAGTATCAACACCGATGACTGGACATTGAATATTCCAACACACTCCCGCAACGGAAGTCAGGCAGACAAGATCCATTCAATCAAGGGAATACAAATCAATAAGAGTTCTAGATACTCTGATTACAAGAGCAGACAGAAATTCGGCTAGACTGCTGTAGAAGCAGTGTTTAACTTGCTTGAAAACAAGAAATCAAGGCAGCAAATCAGGAGCACTCAACTAAGGTGCAGCCCTAAGTTGGAATGTACTAGCAGAAGTGTCGGTACAAAGATGTGTCCTTCTTTTGCTCTCCAACATGTACTTGTACTTGCTATTATGTTGAAACCTCAAGCGGAGGTGTTGTTACAAAGGTGTGTCATGCCTCTGATTTTTAAACACTAGAAACTACTGCTGTAAGCAAGTACGAAAACTGAACAAGGGTTTGTGCCCTGTAAGCACTGTAAAGCATTTCCCCATATCACGATACGTACAAAAAACAGTTTTTATAGTCTTGTACATGAAGAACTGAAGGATCTGTCGTGGGCTTTATATGGTAGACTCAAGGCAAAGAAATTCGAAAAAAAATAATACATACATATACATAACTGCAAAGCAAATTAGCTAAGGTCAGTCAACAATGACTGCTGCTGCGTCCCTAAAGTAGGGAGTTTTGTCGTTAGGCTCGGCAGAGTCAAGCTTGGCTAATATTTTGTAAATATATATATATCTCCATACTACGGAAGAAATCAAACGATCCCTTTCGGGTCCACCCGTTAACAAGGAGTCCAAACACCCGTGCATCCATCACGAACTGAATGTCCGTGCGACGGTACAGGAAAGGCAACCTGACTATGAACTCATTCGCCGTAGGGGGCGCGTCCTTATTTAAGAAGCCCAAAGACCGCAAAGTTCTGGCCATCTGCCAACTTTCATCGTTAGTTTGCCATGGAACTCTTATTTTCCCGAAGATGGGAAACTGGTGTCCCCAGCAGAAGCGAAGATGTCGTCGTCGGGTCCGACGAACCTCTGCGGCAGCTCTTGGAGAGGTCGCTCCGATGCTGGGTTGACCACGCGAACGGCCTATAGAATGTGACGATGGTGTCCGCTGCCAGTGTAGAAGCCGTCGACCCTGCGGTACTCCTTTTGCACGGCTTGCTGCGCACTCTTTGACGACAGGTTGTCGAAACGGTCGCTCAGCGATGGTAGATGGCGATACTGTTGCTGATGTTGCTGCTGCCGCGGTTGTTGTTATTGCTGCTGTTATTGCCGGCGCTGTCGTTGCTCGAGAGGCTGGCGTTGGTGGCGAAGATCTTGCCGTTGTTGGCCGTGTTTGTAGCGGTTGTAGCTGGCAGGTCTTGCAGGCATGATGATGATGGTGGTGCGCCGAAGAGAAAATATGAAACAAGAGGTGAAGAAAGAAAAAGTAGGTTGTGATCGGACAGGGGTGACCACTACAGCAATGCTGTCGTGATTTTGCATTCATCCGGTCGGGTAATTGTCTTGTGCTCGGGCAGATGCTCTTGTACAGTCACCGCGGCTGTCGGGTCGATCCATGACTGTAGCAGTACTGTCGAAGTTTCCTCCCGCACGACGAGCCGACGAAACATTTAGCAGAAGATGTCGTGGAAAATCCTGACGGTTTCGGTTATGCGGCACAAGTAGGTGACGCCGCAGGTTGCTTAGGGGGTACCACCCCATATGAAGTACAGGTACGAAGCCCCGCCGCTTATGCACGATACATGCGCGGGTGCTGTACTAGACCGAACTCCTCCACTAGGCGGATGATGCTGTCCTGGAGCTCTCGCACTAGAGGTTTGATGAGTATGTCACTTAGCATCGCGGTCGTCGGTACATGATTAAGAGAGATTTGATCAGAGAGAACCCAGTCCCTGAGAGAGCTGTACCGAACTGCTATTTGCCTTGAACGGTTGCTGAAGTTCCCTGAGGAGATTAAGGCGAGGGCGCTCTGGTTGTCGGTGAGTGGCTTGAACGTCACCAGCTAGCTCCAGCCCAAGCCCGTGTTTAGCGTTAGTGTTCATTGCAAAAATCTCGGCTTCGTTGAACGAGGTAGTCGTGATGCGCTGGACGTGACATCCGAAGTGGATGAGCCCTCTAGCTAGAAACACCGTTGATCAAGTGACGTGACGCTCCGGTAGATCTTGGTTGTAGCACAACTTGCATCCGAATAGCAGGTGAACTCGAAACGGCTGCTCTTCTTGTACCGCAGGGGTAAACCTGACCTCTTGCGGATATAGCGAAAATTCCGTTTAAGTTGACCGAGATGAATCTTCCGCGGGCTAGACATGTTTCTGGTCACATCCATGATAGTGAAGGCGACGTCGAACCGAGTGCAGATGATGAGAAATATGAGCAATCCCGCGGCTCTTTGATAGTCCCACTTGGCCGTGTCGGAGAATAGCAGGCGGTCGTCCGAGGCTTGCAGGTCCGCTGGCGTCGCAGGAGTGTCGACAGGGTTTGCTGTGTCCATCTTGTAACGCTTGAGCACAGAAAAAGAGTAGCGTTATTGGCTGAGAGTGATGGTCCCGTTGGCCAGGTCTTGCTTGATGTCGATGCCGAGGATCTGAGTAGCTTCTTCCGTGTCGGTCATCGCGAACGACTGCTGTAGGTCCCGGCAAACCCCGGAAGAACTTGTTCCGAAGGCCCGGTCAGCAAGATGTCGTCCACGAACAGAGTCAGCATCACGTAGCTGTTCCCACTGCCTTTCGTGTAGACACAAGGGTTAGATTCAGTCGGTGTAAATACCCTTGCAGAGATAATCCCTGTCGATAGTGAGGTTCCAGACGTTTGGAGACTGCCGCAGACCGTATAGACTTTTCCTCAGCTTCCAGACGTACGGCTTGCCAGTGCTGCTGTCGTTTTTCTCGAATGTTGGCGCTTGCTTCGTGTGCACATCCTGCGATAGAGTTCCGTTGAGAAACGCCGTTTAAACATCCATCGCCATAACGGGCCACCCGTGAGAAGCCGCGTTAGCCAGGAGCATACGCTGGCTACTGATCCGACACACAGGGGCGAAGGTTGTGAAGCTATCGATGCTGTGCTGTTGAGCCCAACCTTGAACAACTACCCTTGCCTTGAACCTACAGTCTGTCTTGACCCGGTAGACCCAGCGCGTGCTGGTGACGGATTAGCCGGCTGGAACGGAGGAGAAAGGGATGAAATCGGCCACTTCATGGTCGTTGAGGCTGTCGAACTTCGTGCGCATGGCTTTCTCCCATTAAGTTGCGTGAGGTGACGCCATGGCTTGCTTGTACGTATTGGGCATCTTGACCTCTGCCGGCGGAAGAACATTGTCGTTGCCGACGGCCCCGATGTACTCGGTGTAGGAGTCGAGTGGGCCTTGAGCGGAGCCAATGGTAGCCAGGTTGAGTTGGTGAAGAGGTCGATCTTGCTTGAGTTGGTGGTGTCAGGCTCCGGGAGGTCTTTGTTGACCGATGAGCACAGGCGCGCACTGATCTTACCCGCACCTTGGTCTTGAGCGGTGGAGCTGCTGCTGCAGTTGGTGCCGCTTGAGCCGGTGTCCAATGACGTGGTGTCCGTTTGCTCCAAACGCGAGATGCCCTTGTTGATGATGTCCTCATCCGGCGAGTCGGGTTCGGCTTCGACATCAGAGTCAGGATCCACCGAATCGTCGGCGGCAGGCAGCACAACCTGCGGCTCCTCGATGAAAGTGACGTTGCGAGAGCTGGTGATGCGCCTTGTCTCCCGGTTGTAGACGCGTAAATACGGGCTGTCGTTGTTGTACCCTGCAAGAACTCCTTTCCACGCCTTAGGCTGTAGCTTCGTGGTGTGCCCTTGGACGTGAACAAACGCACGACCACCGATGGCGCGCAGGAAATATAGTTCAGCTTGGTTGCCGAACATTCGGTAGTACGGCGTGTCTCCCTTGAGCGCCTTGTGCGGTAGACGGTTGATCAAGAAGACCAGCGTAGCAGCAATCCCCCCCCACAGGTGTTTAGGGAGACGCGCCTCATGCAGTAAGCAGCGCGTCATGTTTATGGTGGTCCTGCCGTCGCGCTCGAAAATTCCGTTTTGTTTCGGCGTGTGGGGTGGTGTGAAATTTTGCACAACGCCGGTGGGTTTGCAATAGTCGCGGAAGTCGCTGTTGACATCCTCCTTCCCGTTGTCCGTCTGAAGACGCCGAACACGAAGGCCGAGCGGAATAACCACATCATGTGTGAAGTTGACGAAGGAAGAAAGCGCTTCGTTCTTATGGGCGATGAAGTAGACGGCATTGAGACGCGTGCGGACGTCGGTGAACTTGGACATTTAGCTGTATCCTCCGATGGCAGGGGGCGATATAGGACCTGTAAGAACGGTGCAGACCACTTGACACGGCTGCGTGATGTCGTCGCTGATGGCAGCTTTGGTCTGGTCGGTTTTCACGCTTTTGCTGATGACACAAGAATCGCACGCCGAAGGAGGGTCATGCACATCTATCCCACTACCCGCCGTGCGTGCCAATTTGTCCATGACCTGCACGCTCGGATGACCCAACCGCTTGTGCCAGATGTTGGCAGAAGCCGTGGCGGATTTGACCGCGGCCATTGCTGAATGCTGCGAAGAAGCCGTTGTAGAATCAGCAACAGTAGCAGTAGGAGAGGGAAGCTGGATGACCGTAACGTTGGCGCGTCCCCGCGGTAGATACAATCCAGAAATAGTCGCGATCGCATGCTGCGTGGCCACACCATCAGCAGCGATAGCCAGGTCGAACTGAAACAGCTTATTGCAGTTGGCGTCCAGCTTGACGGGATTTTGAAAAGTCTCAATATCCAAGCAAGGTGACTTCGGCGCAAAAAGAACTCCTACCCCGTGCTTCATTGCCGTCCCCCCGGAAAACAGGTGGCGCCTTACGTTGGGAACGCTGGTGAACGGAAGGCGGATGGGACGGGCGACTTCTTGGTATTCGGAGACGTTGACATTGAGAGCCACCGTGGCGGTGCCGTGAAGCTGTCCTATGCTGGTGACGTCGATGATGAGAGGGGTGTCGATTTTGGTGTGCTCGATCATATTGCCGGTGGCGTCCGACAGCAGTTTGGGGTCAAGGAAGTAGCTGGATGCGCCGGTGTCCACGGTCATGTTGAAGCAAACCGGCTTGGCGTTGGTGTGGGACGCGAAAAACGAGACGCCCACGCCGGATGGGAGGGATGAAAAAGGCTGTCACGGAACCCGGCGGATGCTGTCCAGCAGAGGTGTATGCGTCGACCTTGGTAGTAGAAGACGGGGCGCGAACCATTTGGCCAAATTCGTCCTGCTGATGATTTCTGTACTTGTATTTGCCGTTGTTGTGGTTGACTCCGTTGTAGTTGCCATTGTTGTGGTTTCGATAGTGCTACTGTCCTCCTTGGTTGCGGCATCGTCCGTTGTTGTTGTTCCGCTGTCCTCGTCCACGGTGACGTCCTTGCTGGTGGTGACCGTTGCCGCCGCCGTTACTTTGCTGTTGCTCACGGCAGCTAGAATTGTCGTGTCAAGACGTTTTGTAGAGAGTGCGCCAGTCTCCGTTCCTGCCGCGGGGAGTGTTTCCCGCCGGCTTCTTGTTATTCTTCAAAAAATTACTTTCCTCGTGACCTTTCGATTTGCAAAAGGTACAGAATTTCGCAGTAGATACCACCGTCGCAGAGGAGCAGCTCTTCGCTGCTCAGGCCCGACCTTCCTCTTCTACGCGATTGGCGCGCATGTTGCGCATGACGATCATAGATTTTTCAAGTTTGATATCTTCTTGGGATTCGGCTTGGTACTTGGTTCGATTATAGAACGGTGAAAGCTGACCCAAGATGATGGTCAGAACGTCATCATCCTCGATGGCTTTACCCAAGAGGCTAGCTCGTTCCTCTTTTCATCCAAGCGAAGAAAAAACACTTTCGGATTTTCATCTTCTTCCATAGTCATCGCTCGAAATTTCTTGACCAAGATATCCTTTTGAACTCGCGCGTGGTTTTGGCATTTCGAACTCGCGCGTTGACGAAAGACCGAGGAGTGCCGGTAGTTTCCATGTGGAGGAAGTCAGCCAGGAATGTGTTGTCACGGTGCAAGTCGCAAATGTCGTCCAGGATGCTGATGATTTTGTCGTCCGTCCACATAATAGAAGAGGAAACGTCAACAGGAACTGAAGCAGTCGCAGTGGTGGTGGTCGCTGTAGACGGCCCGGTGTACCAGATGACCGTCTCCGGTTGAGTAGCCACGTCAGCGGGCTGAACGGAAAGCTGCTGCTGTACAGGCTGCGGTTGAGCGGACTGGGTAGGGCGAGATGGCTGTGTAGAAGGTTCGTCAGTACCATACCCCTCAACTTCGCCGCCTGCGCCGGCGCCGCGGTCGCCGCTGCCGCCCGTAGCTGTACCAGACGTCGGTGCGGTTGTAGACTGTGTTTCCGAAGCAGGGTCGCGCAATGTAGTCCGCGTGGGAAGCGGGGCGCGAACAGGTGGATGGCCGCCCCTTGCACGCGGTTTAGGCTCCGAACACGGACGACCATAAATAATGTAGAAGACGTCGGGACGGCGCATGCTGATGGTACCCAGAGCGTCGGATCTCCATTTTTCAAACCCGGCGCCGTCAAATCTTCCAACCGACTTGATGAGTTTATCTACCATGTTTAAAGCACGGTTGTTCGGTTTCAGCGCCATGATGAGCGCTACGTTTACGAACTAGACGATGTCGCAGGCGTATGTAGAACTAGGCGATGAAGCGGAAATTGACTTCCAAGACGATGATGCGGCCGCAGTCACACGTGTCTGGGTTCGAAATTTACTGTTGGGGAGACTGCTCTCAAAAGTTAACAGTCCCCGGAAATTTCCATGAAGGCTCACAATTCAAGAATACCTGGTGTAGACGGCGTTGGAAGCAGATGCAGAGGCTGACAGCTTGTGAAGTACGTGCCTGTACGCCGACGAAGGTTGCTGCAGAACGTGTCACGCTTGAGTACGGTGGGCGCGTCGATTTAAAACGTGTCGAAACTTAATGACTCCTCGAAGAACAACGTTCGAAGATCGTGCGTGGAACTCGGACAGAATATTATCTGGAGATGATGTCTCGGTTGAACGTGAAGAGAGTAGCATGCTAAACGTGTAGGACTCGGCGGACGTGTCGAACGTGCGGAACGTGAAGCAGGAGATCTTGAGCCTTGATGAACTTGATCAAGGTCTTCCTCACGATGTCCTGGAGAAGAGGTGCTGGCCAGCGGTTTCTCGAGGACGTGCGGTGTTCGGCTTGGTTTTACGGTTCGGCCGAATGAAGACGCTGTGGCTCCCCCTCGCTTTGTGGAAACGAGAGCTAACAACCTGTGGGATGTAAACCTGTGTGGGTTGTGTCCCTGGCACTAGCCACTGTGTATGGAACAGTGTGTGTGCAGAGGCTCACAGATTGATCCTGAAATCACTTGGATATATGTTGAAACAGAAGTGGTTTGGATTGGCGCTTAGGTGGCCGAAAGGTAGAGACAGATGAGGAGTGAGTAGATGGGGGGCGAGCACCACAGGGGTGAGCCCTCCGGCCTATCACGGGAAACGTCACATTCGGGCTATTGCTATCCATCCGACAATTGGATAGTCCGATGGTATCACAATATCCTAGGATATCCTAGTGGATGTATACTGCTAAGAGTGTAGTCTATGGCTATGCTTTAACCCGTAGGTGTGTACAACCTTCTAGTCACTCAATACAACCAACCGATGATTATTCCAGTAATGGTTACTGGGTTCCTATGGCTCAAGGCCAAGTATGGTAGATTACAGCAGTACCAATACTGATGACTGAATATTAAATATTCCAACAGGCAATCCTGATTGGCGATGATTGCACCGAGCTACGCGCTGTGATCGCGCCGCGTCTGTCCGGGAGAAAAAAGAGACCGCAAGCGGGACCGCGCAGCGCAGACACCAGACAACCGACACAACACCCGGCTCCTCAGCACCATGTTGGTGTGACGGCCATGTACGCTTTTTGCTTGTGTAATTGCGGTTCTCCTAGGGTACAACCACCAGGCTCGTTTCCGTCGTCCCGAGCCATGGCGCCCCCCTATACCAGCGGTTGTCGTGTGACTAGTTTCGTTCCATGGAGCCTGCCATCTGTCGATGCGAGGAGATGGGTAGTGATGGCGGAGGCAGCGGTGGCGGCATTGGAGGCAGCGGCGGCGGAGGTCGTGACGGTGGATGCAGCGATGGAAAGAGTGGTGGAGGCAGCGGTGATGGATCCGCTCGGGAGACTGAACCACAACAAAGCGCAACTTCATCTACCTTGACAGCATCGAACCGGGGCAGCGTCGATTCATCGAGATCACGAGCACTATTCTGCCAAAGCCAGCAGAAAGCACGTCAACGGGGGCAGCGAGCGGGAGGGGTAGTTTCCTTACAGCCCTTTAGCTACGCTACACAAGGCCGGATGTGATTGGTTTTATCGTAGATTTCTGGTGTTACCTGCTGCTGTACGGACGAATCTTATACTTGGTACCATGGTAAAGCAGTGCAGGACACCAGATAAGAAACATACATACCTGGTACCTGCGGTAGGCTGGCTTAATCATTTGCGAGGGAGGTATGTTCAACACAAAACAGCTCCCGAGCTTCGTATTTTCCTGACAATATCAGCTTGACTTGCATATTATTGCACCTTTATTACTACAGGTAGGTGTCTTGTACTCCTGTAGTACTGCTGTATATCGTAAGGTACGGGAATATTGACCAACAGCAGTAGGTTGGCTTTCGTATTTTGCTGAGGGTTTGTTCTCTCAGCTAACTTCAGTATATTGACTGCCGAGTTTCTTATTCTGCCAGCTAAATATCCCCTTGGCTTTCTTATTACCAGGTTTACTTTTACGTGCCCTGTACTGCTGTACACTATTCGTTTGTCTGCGGCAATGTCATTTAGATACGAAGTACGAGTCGTACCAGGTCATTGTAGGCTACTGCTTCTGCTGCTTGTGCGATGCCGGTTGTACTCGAATTTACCAGGTACCAGGTATCGTACCTCTGAGCATTCGATACCTGGTACCTGGTACGAAGTATATACCCTGATTAATCGTGTGCCCGATACCAGATGCAGTAGTACGGGACACCTAAAATATACCAGGTAAATAAATAATGACCTAGACTAGCTTTTTTTTTTGGGAGAGGGTGCACTCTACCGTATTGTACCTTAACTTCAGTATAACGTATCCCGAGCTTCTTATTTTCGTGTAAATAACAGCCTGGTGTGCCCTTTTTTTCAATCTATTGCTTCTGCTGAAGCTTGTTGGCTGTCGCAGCTTGTGCAATCGTGCACGTGGATGTATAGCTCTTATCATATGATGATATGTACATGATAACTGGCACCTGTTAAATTTGTGGTAGTCGTGGTTTCTTAGTTCGGCAGTTCGTAGCTGGCACAAGGTGGTATTGAATTCGAAATTTCTCGCTTGATTTTCCCAAGGTACCAGGAAATCATGGTAGACTTGGCGTCAACATCGAGTCAGACAGGACGTATTTGGATGAGGTCAAAGCCGCGAACACTGGACGCGCCGATTCACGCAAAAGCTTGTTGGGTGTGTTATTGACAGCGGCCGGGGTTATCGACTGAGTTGGGGTAGACCATCTGATGGGATAGTTTTAATAGCGGAACTGTCGATCTGAGGTTGCCGAGCTAGCACATAGGAATGCTCTTCGTGGTGCTGCGGTAGTTCGGTAGGTTGTACACACCTAAGGGTTATACATTTAACCGTAAGATTATGTATAGTACATCGGACAATTGTCAGGTAGAATACTCCCGTATTGTTACTAGAGGTCGAATTACCGGCTTATTGCCGTGATCGGTACGTTGCATTGGTTCCATTGTGTGCATCTTCGCGAAGGGGCGTGGGAGCTCGCAGCCTTTGTGCTCGCCCCACTCGTTCACATCACCTCCCGACCTGTCTCTCCAGACCAAGGTCTCATTTGTACAATTTCTCTTTCTCTGGAAGTCACCGATTTACCAACACGCTACGAGTACAGCGCATCAGTCGGCTGCTGCTTCGTCCCCTTTGCTCGAATGGTTTGTCGAGAGGAAGGCTTGATCACCCTGCCTCATCATGGCTGAACTAGGCAACGAGAATCCTGCGGTCAACCCATCTCAGGATGGATCGCTGGAGATTGGTGAGAGGATGGGTTCCTTCGAGACACAGTTGCCTGAGCTTGCGACTCTAGTGTCATCTCAGCAAGATCCACCCAAATCGCTCGTTGAGAAGCAGCAAGGAAAGGAGGTGGAGTCTTCTGGTTCTGAACGTGTTGCACCTTGAGACACCGGTCTAGAGGCTGGTGCGCATCAATCGGGTGCCATCGGCGGGGCCGCGGGAAGTATGGGCGGCGATGCTCAAGGCTTTGGCGTGTCCAGCGTGCGAGTTGATAGTAGGAGCGTTAGCTCAGGTTTGAACCCTCCTGTACCTGCTGAAAATCGTTTCTCTGTTCCTGAGGTAAACTTTGGTTCGATTCATGGGACTGTCCGTACGGCTGCTGTAAGTCGCCAGTCCGCTGTTCCGCCCGCTCCTTCTCTGTCGAGTGAGTGGTAGGAAAACGCCGCCGGTGGAAACACACTGATTTCTGGGGCTGACATTACCGACACAGGAGAGAGTTGGGCAGGGGTCCTTTTAATGTTCCCAAAGCTCCTGTTTTTGACGGCAGCGACGTGTCGTATCTCTCATGGTCGGAGAAAATTCTGCCGAGTGCGCGACACAACAACCTGTATGAGGCGTTTATTTCCGAGACTGAGTTTCCGATTGCAAGCATTGGTTTTGACTTGACCCGCTGTATATAGAGTTTCAGTGTCGGCGTGCTTCGTCGGGCGAAAATGGCTTGGTGGTATTGGTTGTCCTTATGAACACGGCGGTTAGGATCCATTCTATATAGGGAGCTCCACGTATTGATGAGGCATTTATGTATATGGTACATAGGGACAGTCCGCGGGAGAAATGGAAGGTTTTTTTCCCCGATTGCTTCGTTTTATGCACCGCCACAAGCTGTCACTCGGCAGCTGGATAATATAAGAGTTCTGTGTCACCGTCTGGAGTCATCATCACGCCTTGCCGCGCCAGCTACGTGTACACATTTGGAGATTCATCAACACACTGGTGAGCCGATTGAGATCTATTGGTAGGTGCAGCCAGAACCAGCCTATAGAGGTGGGAAAAAGCCAAACATGTCAGATCACGATGGTCAAAATATTGAGGCGAGCGTGTTAGCAGAGAGAGAGAGAGAGAGAGAGAGAGAGAGAGAGAGAGAGAGAGAGAGAGAGAGAGAGAGAGAGAGAGAGAGAGAGAGAGAGAGAGAGAGAGAGAGAGAGAGAGAGAGAGAGAGAGAGAGAGAGAGAGAGAGAGAGAGAGTTGAAACATGAGGTCGAGGCCCTGCGACGGAGAATGGAGGAGCAGAAGCTGCGCGATGAGAGGGACTCGCTGCACGCTGAGGTCGCTAGGGGGGGCGGGGGGGGGTGAAGCGTAGAAAAAACAGCGAGGGAGTCAACATCGTCTCCTGCTGTGCCAACATCTGGGCTGGAAGCCCAATCAGCCACATCGCAAGTTCCTCTGTCTCGTCGGAATTTGTCTTAATTTAAACCCCTCAAGTTCGATAATTTAGAGGCGCACTTTGGAAAGTGGCGTAGCAAGTTCCAGGCGTTTTTGTCATCAGTTAGTTGCCTGTACGTCCTCAAGGCAACCGGTATTCCTGTGATGGTAGGTGACATCAATGTGTCCCAGGAAGTATTCGAGCAGAGACACACACTGAAGAAGATCGTTGATGCGCATGTGTTGTATGGATTGTTGACGGACTCAATGACTGGGTATGCCATAGCAAAATTCCGCATGCAACAAGCCAAATCGCCAAGTGGCGCATGGCAGGAGCTAGAGAACTATTACATGCCGAGAACCCTAGCAGCAACGCACAGGCTGAAGAGAGATTGTGAGGCAATACACATGGAGAAGGGAGAGGGCCCCCTTGTGCTCCTAGGTAGAATTGATAAGGCGGCAATGGATTGGCCATGCTTGGTTGTGATAAAAGTGTAGAAGAGGTAAACAGACATATTGTCACTAACCTTTCATCGTTATACACAATCCAAAGCAAATCGTTTCTCTCTCGCCCGTCAATCCCTCGTTCCAAAATTGACGAGAATATTAGGGATGCATATGTGAACGATACATTGGAAAAGAAGATAGTGACTGAGGTGTTGGGAGTAAAAGTGGGGATAGATCCGCATGCCTTGTACGTCGGCGCTGTTCAGCCTGCCGGTGAAGCAGGCACAGGTTCAGGTAGTCGAGGGAGGAACAAGAGAGGGGGAAGGTGCAAGCAGCAGCAGCGGCAGCAGCAGCAGCGGCGGCAGCCGCAGCAGCAGCAGCAATTCCAGCAGCAGCAGCAGCAGCAGCACGGTTACCCAAAGCAAAATGGTTGGGAAACTCTGGCCTAAATCCACTTCGGACAGGAGCAACAGGTTCCTGCAATGGGTTCGGTACCTACCGACCCACCGTCAGGGGTTATACCGCAGATGCCCCAGCCGTCGGTGGGAAATCCTACGTGCTGGGGTCCCCCACCGAACCCAGTACCACGTGGTCAGAGGGGGGTATGTTACAGATGCCACAAGCCGGGTCACTACGTGGCGGAGTGCCCGATTTCGCCAGCACATATGAACGTGGCGGTCCCTTTTTCAGCTCAACAATGCCATCACCCCACGCACTCTGGTGGTGGCTGTGTACAAGAATCACCCCCTGGTAGTGATGGGTACACCTCAACGGTAGCTCCCCCACCACACTCATTTTCGAACACTTCCCACGAGCAGAAGAACAAGGCTAGTTGTGCGCCTACGTTCAACCTACATGTTCTTACCGCGCAGGTTACACAAAAGACAAGGATGGACACAGCGCTAACAGCGGTATTTCGAAGGGAAATGGGAGAGAACAGTGGATAGCTGATTCGGGGGCTACCTTTCATGTAACTGGTAACCCCGCCGGCACGGTTGTAAACCCCCCCCTCCTGGTAGGAGTACTCTGGTAGTAGGCGACATGAGGTCCCTGCAGGCGCTGTGTTCTGAGAAAAAACCAATGATAATGCACTGCAATCAAGGAGATGTCCAGGTCAAATTCTTGGGCAAAGCTTATGTACCAGGTGTACAATTGAACTTGTTCTCGCTCCATGCCTTCATGCTTAAATGCTCCGTCTCGCTCGATGCTGAAGGAGTTCATATGTTTGATGGAGTTTTATCGTTCTTGCGTAGGGACGCGGGGTCTCTTGTAGAGGCCACAAGAGTAGTGGAGACCCCGATTGCTACCACCGTGTTGGCCCCGGGAAGGATGAGGAGGATTGATATTAACGACCTATATGTTTCCCTTGCACATTCCCACGCTGACAACCTCCAAAATCGGCACGGCAGATGGGAATCAAAGTTGTCGGGGAGTTGGTTCCGTGTGCTGGGTGTTCCAAGGCGCAGGGGAGGAGGATGGCGGTACCGTGGACGACGGAGTGCCGTTCCACCAGGCCTCTGGAGCGTCTCTTCGTGGATCTATCGCGGCAATAGCCCTGGTCTGCCGGCGGTGCGGAGTACCTAATGATGATTGTCGATGACTACTCGCGGATGGGATGTCCGTATTTTTTTAAACGGAACTCTGACGTCCAGATGGCCTTCGCTGGTTTTCTGGCTGATATTAACGCCAGGAGGTACCCCGTCCATCGTCGAGTGCATTCGATCGGATAACGGCTCGGAATTTACCAAGCCGGAGGTCGTGGCGTTACTTAACAACCGTGGGATTCGCCGCGAGTACACGCCTGTCAACTCCCCAAAGAACGACGGTGTGGTTGAGCGTCGACCAGCTATGACGCTCGAGCTTGCTATGGTGTCCCGCCTGGAGGCTCACCGTATATTTGGCGACCCGAAGATGCCGCCGACGCAGCCCCTGTGGGCTGAGGCGTGTAATTACGCCAGCGACGTGATCAACATGACGGCAAGGGTCAGGGACAACCCGGACATGCTCTCGCCATACCGGAAGTTCCACGGGAGACCGCCGTTTGCAAGGCTCCTCCCGTTCCTGAAGCGGGGTTTTCACCACGTAAGGAGGACCCGAACATCGGAGACCAAGGCGGAGGCTTGTTTCCACCTGAATGGTGGGAACAACCACTCGGCAGGTCATTGAAAAATTCTGCTGATGTCTGGACGTACGTCATACTCCCGCGACGTTACTTAGAAACACCCGAGGAAATCGTTTGTGGGGGTACTACCTCCGGAGGAGAAGAGACCTCCCCCGCCACCGTCGCCGCCGCCATCCCCGGGTACGACGGAGCCTCTGAGAGAGCTTGGTTTGAGCCACCGCTGCCGATGCCGTTGCCGTAGTCACCGCCGTTACCGCCGCAACAGCCGCTGCAGAAACAGCTTTCAAGGCGCGCTGCCCGGGAGCTGGGTAGTTACAACCCGGGCCCCAAGGATGACGGTGTAAAGCGAGGCAGGACCAGGGGGAGACAGTGCGACACCGAGGGGCTGAGGCGGGCCCGGATGGTAACGATGTGCAGCTAGGCAGGACTAGGGGCGAGACTGCGCGGCACGGGGAGGCTGCGGGGCATGAGCGGCTGTCGTTAATGACATCGAGAGAAGGCATAGGTCACGTGCTTTTTCACCAAGCCCCGCCGCACGATAGTCCCCCTCCTCCCACATGCCCGGTGAGCGAGCTTTCATCGCCAAACTCGTATACTGAAGCATGTGTGGATGAGAACTCGGATTTTTGGAGGCAGGCGATGGAAAATGAGTACCGTGGACTGGCGAGCGCGGGACAGTTTGGGGAGATGTAGCAACCAGATGGACTGAACGTTATCTGGGCGAAATGGGTGTTTGCCTGGAAGTCCAACGAGCATGGCTATGTGGTTCGAGCGAAGGCAAGACTGGTGGTGCGAGGTTTCAAGCAGCTTGAAGGTATTGATTTTTTCGAGACTTTTCCCCCGACACCTGCTGCGTCTTGGTTTCGTTTGTTGGGTGCTATTGCGTGTGAGTTGGGTTTGGATTTGTGTCATTTTGATGCCGAGCGAGCATTTGTTCAGTCAAATCTGGACGAGGATGTTTTTATGCGACTACCCCCTGGTTGTGGTGAAATGTCCGGTAAAATAGTCAGGTTAAATCGCAGTCTCTACGGCTTGAAGAAAGCGTCGAAGTCGTGGCATAACTATCTTATCACCCACATGAAAAGTCTTGAGTTTGAGCAGAGCCTACCTGATGCGTGTGTCTTGCGATTGGTCGAGTCGGGCTCTGTTTCCATAGTATCAGTAGTGCATGTGGATGATATTTTTGCAGTAGGGCTTAAGGTTAGATGCGACCAGTTTTGTGAAGACCTTAACCGCCTTATTCCGATCAACAATCTGAGCGAGTTGCGGTGGTATGCTGGTTGTCGTTTTTCGAGGGTTTAGGATGCTGCTGCTTGAACGATTTCGCAACAAGCTTTCGCTGAAAATACCACGGCGAAGTTTGACGTTAGCTCTGGGAGGAAAACCCGACTTTCGATTGGTCTGAAACTTGAAGAGTTCGACAAGAGTGAACCTGTGGGTAATTGGCCTTTTCATGAGTTAGTAGGATGTTTGATGTGGCTTGCGAACCAAACGAAACCGGATATTGCAAACGCGGTGAGGGCGTTAGCAAGGTACGCGAACCAGCCTAGGGAAGTACACTGGAGAACAGCAATTAGTATTTGAGAGCATGTCTTTTCTACAAGTAGTTTTGGTATTACGTTTCGGAAGGGGAGTAGGCTTGAATTGGTAACGCTTGCAGATGCTGACTACGAGAGCAAAGCCGCAGACAGGGAGGTCAGTTTCAGGTGGAGCTATAATGTGTGCGGGCGAATGTGTGTGCTGGTTTTCGAGAACCAAGAAATGCGTCACACTCTCGACCACTGAGGCCGAGTATGTAGCACTGGCAGACACCATTAAGGAGGCGATGATCTTGCGGTATGTGTGGAATTTTATTTTTCCGGGATTTGGTACGTCGTGCACTACGGTTTTCGAGGATAACGAGGGGGCGAAGAACCTGGCACAAACCCCAGTGTGCACGTCGAACTCGAAGCACATTGAGGTACGACACTTCTTTTTACGGGAGCTTATTTTTAGGAGGGAATTGGTTATTACTCATGTCGAGTCAGATAATCAGCAGGCACACGTCTTGACAAAGCCGCTCGACTACATGACGTTTTGCTATCACCGGGATTTTCTGATGAACATTTGATGCGTTATTCGGGTTGAGGATAGTTATATCTTGATTTCAGAGTACTGATTTTAATCGTCAGTGTTTCCGAGAGCTGTTTGGTTATTCGAATTTGAGTTTTTGAGTAGTGCCAAATGTCCTGCCGCTGCGTGTGGTTCGTCGTGTAGTGTGCGGAGTACAACTGGATCGGTTTCCTGCGGCTACGTTCGAGTCGGTCGGGGATAATCACAGAGATATTTGAGGAAAAATTCGAAGATAAAGGACGTTTTTTTGTGGCTAATTTCGAGGATGATGCCGTTTTCCTGGCCATTATTTCCAAGAGTATTTGATGTTTCCCGTGGAAGGCTATTGCTATTTTGTTTGGAGAGTTTGAGGGTTTGAGAGTTTTTATTTTTGAATGGACGAGTTGAGTTTTCATAGTGCGTTGTTGGTTATTTAATTTTGGTCTGAGATTGATTTGCGTTGATCACGATATTGCGATATATCAACCCTGCGATGTCGTGCCTTGCGATACTCAGAGCAGGGAGGATATCAGTTTGCTCAACGTGTATAATAAGAACGGGGGATGTTGGTTGTCCTTATGAACACGGCGGCTAGGATCCATTTTATATGAGGGAGTTCCACGTTTTGATGAGGGATTTATGTATATGGTACAAGGGGACAGTCAGCGGGAGAAATGGGAGGTTTATTTCGCCGATTGCATCCTTGCTTGAATCGCCACGAGCTGTGACTCCACGGCCGGATAACATATGAGTTCTGTGTCACCACCTGGAGTCATCACCAAGCCTTCCCGCGCCAGCTACGTGTACCTTTAGACATCTATCAACAGGTGGTTTCTGTTTGACGGCTTGAAGAAGAATAGTCTGAAGCATGGTTTGGCACGCTGGTTTCCCCAGCAAGGCGGTTCGTGTGCAAAATGATCCTTTTCTGCCATTGAGCCAGAGTCAGATTCGTGTGCAGAGGGAGAAACTGAAGTCACTGCGCATGCGTTCAAACGAAAATCGCACAACCTTCTTTGTATCCATGAATGAGACGCTTGGTGTTCTGCAAATGCTTGAAGTCAAGAACGATGACAGGGAGGTGTGCAATGTGATGCTTGAAGGGCTGTTGCACAAGTACAAGTTTTTGCGTGAGACTCATGTAGTGGTCTGTCCGAATGACCCATCGTTCATCGAGACTAAAATGCGTGAACGTTACCTTGACTTGAAGGCACAGGGTGGTTCGAAGAAGCACAGTAGTGTCGTTCTAGTGTCTAGAACTGAAAGGAAGAATAATAGCAAGAAGCACAACAACCCGAAGTCTAACTCCAGGTCTAATTTGTCCAAGAAAAATACTTTTCAGGGGAAGTTTTTCAAGTGTGGGGAGAAGGGTCACTGAGGAAGGACTGGCTGGCTCGCATCATCGCTCATCCCACACAAACTGGGTAGCCCGAGACCAAAAAGGATGAGAGCATTGACAAGTCTGACGTTTCTTTTTTGGAGCTTCTGCTAGCGCGCCGGAATGATGTGATTGTGCAGGCATGTGAAGAGTTGGGCAGTATGATATATGATGTTTCTGGTTTGGAGTGTCTGCTAATGTCACGCGATGCTCTGATTTTGAGCGTTGTCCACAAGGATATGATTATGAACGCCGTTAACAAGTCTAAGTATTTCGAGGATTGGTATGCGCACACGGGCACTGCTTTTTACATGACATATTCTCTCGCTTGCATGAAGGGTTTATAGCCTTGCCGGAAGAACGTTAACGTGATTGATGGCGTGGCTTGTGAGGTATAGTTCTCTGGAACACTGGAGTTGGTGTTTGTGACTGCTGACAGCGAGTTTTCACAAGGGGAGAATGAATTGGAGCTACGGTATGGATGGCTAGAAATATAATGAGGTGATTTCAGCTGGCTAGTAGTGTTTACTACTGTCAGGCAGGTTTTGATTTTAGGTGGGGCGTTTGAACAAGAAGGATCGGGGGAGGGGGGGGGTCGGGCGGGATCCATTAAAAGGTTCGCGGAATCTTTAAGTCTTTAAAGGGGACAAATCTGGCGGTTATAGCAAGAAGGCGTCCCTTTGTATCACCTGCCTGGTATTGCTTATTATTCTAGTAGACTTGGTGTTGGATGTCCAAAAGCATAATGAAGTGGTATCAGCCAGTTGGTAGTGTTTACTTCTCTGGCAGATTTTTATTTCAGGTGGGGCGTTTCAACAATAGGGATCGGAGGGGGGGGGGCACTTCAACATGTGCGCGAAATCTATAAATCCTTAAAGGGGACAAGTCTGACGATTGTAGCAAGAAGACACCCCTTCATATCACCTCCCTGGTATTGTTTATCATTGTAGAAGATTTGATGTTAGACATGGTTTGTAACGCAATCTTCAGGTGTGTTGAAGAGCGAGATAGAATATACAATCATGTAGTTACCATTATTTTCTGACATCGCTAATTATATGGAAGAGATAAATAGTGCAAAATACGACAGGCGAGGTGATGTGGTCATGCAATGTGACCACCATTGAGCACAAGAGGGAGAAGTGCGAATTGTCGGTGTTTTGAAAGGAACGCTTGTGTGTACCCGCGCTTAATTACGTTACTTCGATAGTCATACTTCGTTTGGCATAGGTTGGGAGACGATCATGCAGACGGCATGTACAAAATACTGCACGTAGTATGTTGGTAGTGTGGTCTACCGCAATTTCAACATATCTGCCTTACTTCCTTTCCACATTATTGGCTCAAATGTACGATTTTACGCTAATGTTTTTCACCGTACCGATGTGGGGCTCTGAGGTTGCCAATTCTAAGACAGAGATACATCTTAAAAATACAACAAGCGAGACGACGCGGGCATGCAATGTCACCTATATTGAACACGAGGGTGGCATTACTTCGTTAGGCATATGCTACTGCGTGTGGTAGAGGTTGTCAGGCGATCATGCAGACGGCAGGTAGTCACGGAATACCAGACGTAATAGGTTGGTAGTGTGGTCTACGGCAGTGATAACATATATGTCTGTACTTCCTTTTCACATTACTATTATCTAGCGTACGATTATACACCCTGTTTTCTCCCCACTGTCGTCGAAGATGTTGTGGTCCTGTAGATGTCGCGTCCATGTCTGATTCTCTTGTTAGTGGTGCTCATAAAAACATGCACTAGTGTTTATTAGATAATCGCTGAGTGGTGTTCCTTTCCTTTACATCATACAAGCTGGTACATATCAACGCACCTGCTTGCTTGAAAACGACAAAGAAAATTCCTCACACACCTGATACAGAGGGGACGCGGCCCGATGATTGTTCAGTATACCGACGGTCAGGAACGGGTTATCGAGCAACGCGCTTCATTTTTACTACCGCTCTTCACTCCACCTAAGACACTACGGACATGCGTTGGACCCAGTTCGCTGATGCCCAAAACTAACTGCAACGGAGGTGATGTGGTGGGCAATTGCTATTATGATTTGCGTTGCTGTGATTACCCCGTATCTCGTCCTGTTTGTTCTTGCGTTGTTGATAAACCTGTTATTTGGCAACCAGCATTTTCGACGCATTCTAGGTTTCTGTAAAGACTATGTGTAGACTATGTGATGTTTCTGACTCGTAGCGACCGCATCCGCATATATATATATATATATACAAGGGCTCAGCATGGGCGCCGGCATCCGCCGGCGCCCATGCTTCGGGTAGGGCAGGGCAGCACTTCGACAACTTAAGGTGTAGCTGTCCGATTTGGCATGCATTGAACTTTAAAGTAATGCCAAGAGTTTAATACGAACATGGGATTATGAAAGTCATGATTTGACAGAAAAAAAACGTAATATTATACGGAGTACAACAAAGAAGGCAAGGATAGGCGAAACACACTATGTTAAATGCGCCGTCAAGTAAAAGTTGGCGTCTATCAAAACAAAAATACCGAAAATAGTATCATTGAGAACCTGCGTCGCCCCTAGGCGAGACGAAAGAGCCCTTGGCATTAATGAAGAGACTGCACTGCTGTCCCGGTGGCAATGGAGGTTCGAAGTCGACAGGATGCAAAGTCGGTTTGCACCAAACGTCGACATGGGGCCATGTCAGCCGGCGAGGTTTTGGAAGAAGATTGCTTTGTTTGTTACGTGAAGGCTGTCGCATTGATTGGTCTGCGCGGTAGCGGGCGAGGAGAAAAACGAAGAAGAGGAGGGCGATCTCTCGTTGCGTCGGCGTTGTCTAAGATAGGTGCGGGGGTGGCTTTGCTCGTACGGGAGGTTGGCGTAGCGCTTTTTCTCTGTTTATTCTCGAGAAGGCGGGATATGTGTGTCTGCTATCTTTGCTTCGTGGGTGCTTTCACGTTGTCGAAATCGGACGCGTCCCTTCAATACATAATATACGGAGTGTCTCTACCATGACGACTGCTGATGGTGCCGTGCGTATTTCCCAGAGACTGACATATTATTTACTGGTATAAATAATCATATACCTTTCTTTGCAACATTTTTTTTCATCCCATTTATCATCCCCGCACCATTCTCGCGCTCCCTCCCAGTAGTAACTCAGATCCGGGGTCACAAAGCGGGCCCTCCTCCCTCCCTCCTCACTTCGGCACGTGCCTTCATTGTTACCGCGAGGAGAATCGAGCATTTTCTTCCCTCGTCGACTCGCGTCGAATTGTACCTAGCAGGCGCTCTCAGCAGTTGATCTCTTTTTTTTAATGCATTTTGCAAATTAGGTCATATTCATCGTGGTGGGTGTCGAACTCAAGGACAACCAAACGTTGGAGGTATTCGAGGGTAAAACCACTAGACCACCGGGGCGGCCGGCTGACAATTGATTAAAACAAAACAGGATCTTTGCATAGGGTTCAAAATCGTGTTGGCAAAAAAAACAAATTTGCAGGAAGCAGCTGAAAGGTCAAGAAACAGGCAGTATTTCAATTGTTGTTGTTCTCACATTAACTCGCACAATCCAGTCCGTGGTCACAGGACTGGTTCCAGTCACTCTGGAGCAAAGGAATAAATACCCTAGGGAAAAACACATACAACTCAAGGTGGTACACGCATAAATCACAGCTGACGCAATTCATGCCTCCACCAGAAACATATAAAAGTGAAATCGGGAGTCACCCTACGATGTGCCAGGTCCATAGCGGTGCATACGTCTCATTACTCGCGCCTGGGAAAACCGACTATACTGCTTGCCACCCAAGAAAGACCACCACGTATATATCACACGTAGTATCTATCACTACGCATACGCACAACAGACGCAAGTCAATTGGAAAAAAGAAACAAAGAACAAAGAAGAGAAAGGAAAGGAAATGGGTGCATGGAGCCAAGAAAAAGAACAGAAAAAAAAAATTCGGGGGATCTACTGGCGAGGCTGCCACCAGAACGGGATGTCACATGTCACGTGGTCTTTCGACGGTCTACAGCAGTAGTCCTACGAACGACTTCCGATACACCCACCGAAGCACGGACTACCGGCCAATTACGCGATCGACCGCTGGCCGTGGTTGTCACGTGTCTCTGTGTTGGGGGCCCCTGCCCTGCCTCTTGTTGGCTCTTGTGAGTGATGCGTGTACGACTAAACTTGCCAACGAACGGCACTCGCACTGCACTTTGAGCCATCTGCTGTAGTTCTGGTTGCTACTTGTTGCTGCATTATGTGCTAGACGTTTCACCCTTCGGCTACTGCTGTACACCTGCTGTTGTGTGTTTGCCAATGTCGTCAGTCGGCGTTCATGCTCGTCGTACATACTGCTGTTCTCACCGAGTACGTGCGGGTTTCCTCGTACCTCAACCGTACGACGACGAGCTCAAAACAGCAAGGAGGTGACATGAAATGGCATGGACAATGGCCACATAGAAGCGAGCACAGCGGGATAGTTCGCTGCGAATCAACCGCACTCGTTCATGCCTACAGCAGAGGCTGGCTGGAGTGTCAGCGGCCGTGCTAAAGCCAGGGCCAGAGGCCGAAGAGACGGCTCTTTTGTCTGCTTGGTTTTGTCTCGAGATTCTGTTATATATATTGGACAGAGTGATGGGTGTACGACTAAACTTGCTAACAAACGGCACTCGCACTGCACTTTGAGCTATCTGCTGTAGTTCTGGTTGCTACTAGTTGCTGCAATATGTGCTAGAAGTTTCGCCCTTCTGCTACTGCTGCTACACCTGCTGTTGTGTTGTCTTGCCAATGTCGTCAGTTGGCGTTCATGCTCGTCGTACATACTGCTGTTCTCACCGAGTACGTACGGGTTTCCTCGTACCTCAACCGTACGACGACGAGCTCAAAACAGAAGGGAGGTGGCATGAAATGGCATGGACAATGTAGAAGCGAGCACAGCGGGATAGTTCGCTGCGAATCAACCGCATTCGTTCATGCCTACAGCAGAGGCTGCCTGGAGTGTCAGCGGCCGTGCTAAAGCCAGGGCCACAGGCCAAAGAGACGGCTCTATCTGATTGGTTTTGTCTCGAAATTCTGTTACGTGAAAGTATCATGATTTGGGAGTTATTTGGTCACGAAACGTCTTGCCGTCGGTAATTTGTGTCACGAAGTTGTTGGATATCGTCGGTAACTTGTGTCACGTTTTAGGTGAACCCACACTAAAATTGAATTTCCAGCTGGCAAAACGAACAGAAACAAAGTCAATAAAATGCCGAGCAAGAAACCAAACGAACTAGTAAAAAAGTACAGTAAAGAAACTAACGCTCGAGAGTATGCCACCGCAAAATTCCAAACATTATCGCGTACCGTTTGGAAATGATGATAATTTTGTAAATCATTCAGGCGTTGCATCCATCAAGATTCAACAATTTTTCCAAAATTCCTCCTCGACACTCGCTCGTCTCGCTCGGCGCCCGTCCGCGTTCACGTTGATGTGCGGAACGGACACGGCAGGGCGAGGGGCGTTGGAGCCGCCCCCCGAAGGCGGCGCTCGAACCAAGCCATATTCGACCGAGAAATCCAGTTCGCATACTTAGGCCCAGACAAAAAACTCCTGACCAAAGTCCATGACACCAAGGAATGGCTCGATATTCAAGGAATGATTTTATGCATGTTTTTATATATATATTTACACCCCGCGTTGCTAGGTTGATTCTCGTTCGGCTCGTTTTTCCAAGGTCTTTAGGCTTGTCCAAAAACAAAATGTCGCCTCGAATTTCTGTTGAAATTTTAAAAGCTCAAATCGTTTTCCGACTTTTTCGGCACGGAGAGTAGTAACTTCGGTTCTGAAAAAAGACAACGGTCAACTGCAAAACACGTGTTGTCGGCCTTTTCGGCTCGAATTTTAAGAAAACGGCTCATTCACACGAGACGCAGCCTAAACCAGCGTTACCAGCTGCCACAACAGCGCTGCTGTACTGCTCAGGGGCCAGCACGTCATCGTCGTGTGGTGATCCACCAAAAGCACTAAAATATATGAGATCCTGGTGGGTAGTACTGGTACATACTAATACAAATTGCCCCCTTTCCCCCCCCCCCCCCCCCCCCTCCAAACCCGCTCGCTTTTGATCAAAACCAGGCCCCCACGTCCTTCAAAACTCCGCCCCACCCCCCTCACCGGTTATTCGACTTACAAGATTCACTTGATAAAAGCATACATTTCCCTTCACAGCTGTCAGATTTTGTCCCCCTCAGAAACGATTTTATAGTTTCCGCGCACAGACTGACTAGAATCATCCTGTTGACCCTGATAGCTACACTGTAGTTGTAAGCGGAGTCGCCGACCTATATCCTTAATGAGGACACACAACTCGTAATGCGCGCGATCGGAGTATCACACACAGCTTGCAAAGATGAGTTTCGACGAAATCTTCGATCTCACAGCTGGAGTGTATTTTCATTTTTTATAATAAATCCAGTTTAGCTTCCGACAGTGTGACAATGTGCGGCGTAATAATCTACGAGCTACAACGTCGATAACTAACAAACACCCGCACTGCGTGCTTGTGTAATTTCTCATTCATCTTCCGAAAAAGACAGGACACATCATTGATACACCGCTGTTTATATACGGCCTCGAAAGGCATGTAATTATCAGAATTTGAGATCATTTGGATGGGTTTCGTATGATAAGGTTGGCGTTTTGTATTCGTGAAAGTTGGGAAATAGATCGGAGGCACGCGCCTCCGATCTCAGAAGCTATTCGGGGCTCTGGTGGAAACTAATAAAGCTACGTCTCTACGAAGGCAAAGAAAGTGAGAACTCTCCGAGGACCTGCTCAATTGGCAAACCTGCAGGGGGCACTTTGTGTCCCCACCTATAACTTTACATATAGCGTCGACGACCTTGACTTTGCTATTGTGGCAGCGTTCCTCCAATCTCTCCGATATTTTTTTCGTAGCGATTTTTCTTTTGCTTCCCATCGAGCCCACAATCCCTGCTCCTTCTCGGGTGGCTTCTCAATGGAGGGAGCGCCCTTCCACCTACAACGGCGACCACAACAGCAGTGAGATGGCAGGGGCCTCTACTGTTGGTCGCCGAGCACGTACCACACGGACGACACCTTCCAACTACGCGCGGACGACACCGCTCTTCGGAGCACACTCCTCGTCTCGGTTTTTGGTCCCTCCTGTTGGTCGCCGGAAACGCACCACACAGACAACACCTTCCGAGTACGTGCGGACGACACTGCTCTTCGGAGCCCACTCCTCGTCTCGGATTTTGGTCGCATCAGTTCCCCGCCAGCTGGCAGTATAAGCCACTCCGCAGCGGAACTGCCCAAGTCCCACCCATCAGACTTGTTTGCTCCGCGCTCTGCCAGCACGATGCACAGCACATCTCCGCGAGTTGCCAGCACAAGCCCCAGAGATCGACCGTCGACTGGTAATTTTTTTGCGTTTCGGGGCTCTGAGGCATATGCTCGACACGCCACGAACAAGCATACTGGAATGAACCTTTCAAATGACCATCGACGGGGACTTCGCTTACTGAGAGAGCCCATCGACCAGCATACACCTTTGCTATCGGAGCCAGTTCGCCCTTCGCGGGACCCCCTTGAACTACGGACACCGTGCTCTAGGAGCTCATGTCGGGGCTCGTTCCTTGTGACCCTACCTGGGAAGGAACAGGCGGTGCTCGTGGAATGGGCTTTTTCGGTTGGCATTTTTTTCCAGTACACGCGTTATCGTATGGGTTTCAGTACATACGTCGATCCGTCTTACGTGTCGGACAAACTGCTGCTTCCGTATTGCCGAAATTAGTACAGCTCCGTATTTTACGCATATGGGACCCCTCTTCGATATTTCTCGATCAACAGCGTTCTACTACTGCTGTGCGTCACGCACCTTCAACCACAATCATGTTCGCAGAGGTACCAACTACAGCGCAGCGTAATGGACTCGCTGTCAATGCATGCCATACACGGCCGGATTCTCTGCTGTAAAAGTCACTGTACAGCAACCAAGCCGCCCATTTTTCCCGTGCCCATCCGAAACATAGCTCGACCCTTCACTTCCCCAGCGTCCACAGTTACAGCACCGCAGCTCTGACACCCTCCGCTACTGTGCGATTGCTCCTGGCAAGTTCGATTCGAGGGTTTCTTCTTCGTCCTGCCCCCCCGGTGACTAGAAGTTGATTTGAGTGAACGCTGTAACTCTGTGCAGGCTTTTTTTTTGGCAAGGCTGTCGGCGTGTGCGATGTCCTTCATTCCACCATTCATGGGTACGCGGGGACTATATTACCACTTTCTGTGTGGGCACAGCTGCGACAGTGAGGCACCCTGCACTGCTGTCAACGTAACTGTCCTTTATAGTGCGGTAGGTCGGAGTGGGTACGGATTTTGTTTTTCAGCTGTCCAGGCGTTAGGCTGTCTTCCTTCTGCCGGTACATGTGCTGCCCTGGAGGATAAATGCTGCAAAATTCCTTGCGGGGCTCCACAATCCTGGTAGAATAAATCCCGCAAAATGTTTTGAAGGGTTCCATGATGCTGCTAGGATAAATGCTGCAAACCTTTTTACAGGGTTTCACGATGCTGCTAGGATAGATGCTGCAAGCTGCAAAAATTTACGGCGTTCCACAAAGCTGCTAGGATAAATGCTGCAAAAAAAAATCATTACGGTACGCGTGCTGCCAATGCTGCTAGGATACACACTGCATTTTTTTTTTTGCATGTGTCACGACGGGTACTGTCCGTTGCTATGCGGTTTACAGTTGGCGGAGATGCTAAGCACTATACTACTGTAGGCGCAAACGCTACCTTCCTGCTGCTGCTGGTACGTGTGCTGCCCTTCACGATAATGCTAGGGTCTGTGCTGGCATTTTTTTTTCTTCTCTGCACATGTTCGGACAGCTACTACCGTTGCAGAGCGTTTACTACAGTTCGCGGAGATACTGCGCTTTACAGCTGCAATAGTGCAAAAGGGAATCAGCCCGATTGATTCGGTACCTTCGGGGGCAAACAGTATTTCTATTCGGCTGTGCGCGTACGCACCTTTTCTGCAGCTGGTCTTCGTGTTATACTACCCTTTTTCAGGCGGTTGGTGCTGTCGTCACCCGTAATCAAAGCAGCGATACTACAGAAATCAGCACTACTGTAGGCTCGATCGCCCCCCCAATGTGCGAACGGTGGAGGAACTGCCTTGTTCGGACGCTATACTGCCCATCTTGGTTCGGTTGGAATTGCCATCACCTATTAACACAGCAACGATACTACAGCAATCAGCACTACTGCAGGCTCGGTCGTCCCCCTATAGTGCGGACGGTGGGGAAACTACCTTGTTCGGGGGTTATACTGCCCATATTTGTGCGCTTGGTATTGTCGGTACCTATGGGCACAGCAGCGAGACGCCCTACTGTGTAGGCGCGACCGTCCCCCTTTAGTGCGTTCGGTTGGGAAACTTCTTTGTTCAAGGGTTGTACTGACCTTGTCCGCCGATTGGCACATGTGCGATCCTCTACTGTGTGCTACCTCCCCCTACGCTACTGTAGGGGCAGATACTGCCCGCTTTTTTGCAGTTGGCTGCACGATCCTCTACTGCGCTACCCCTCCCCTACACTACTATTGGGGCAGATGCTGCCCGTTTATGATTCAGTAGGTGCGCGAACCTGTACTGTCCTACCCCCCTACTACACTAGTGTTGGGGCGGATGCTGCCCGTTTTTTTTTCAAGTTGGCTGCCCGATGCTCTACTGCGCTACACCCTCCCTACACTACTGTTGGGGCAGATGCCGCCCGTTTTTTTAATACGGTTGGTGCGCGAACCTCTACTGTAGCACCGCCCCCATACACTACTGTTGGGGCAGATGCTGCCCGTTTGTTTATACGGTCAGCGTGTTGGGCGACTCGTACCTGTGCTTTCCCCTACACTACACCTAGGGTAAATGCTGCCTGTTTTGGTGCGATGAGTGTCGGCGTGTTGGGTGATTTTTCACTGTGCTACCCCGTTACACTACCCCTAGGTTAAATGCTGCCTGTTTTGGTGCGATGAGTGTCGGCGTGTTGGGTAACCTTTCACTGTGCAACCCCCTTACACTACACTTAGGGTTAATGTTGCGTGTTTTGGTGCGATGATTGTCGGCGTGTTGGGCGACCCATCACTGTGCTACCCCCAACGCTACACCTAGGTTAAATGCTGCCTGTTTTGGTGCAATGAGCGTCGGCATGTTGGGCGAACCTTTATTTTGATAACCCCTACTCTGCCCCTAGGGTGAATGCTGCCTGTTTTGGTACGATGAGCGTGAGCATTTTGAGCAACGCTTTCCTGTGCTACCCCCCCCGCCTAGGTCAAATGATTCCCTTTTATATGCGATGGGCGCAGACGTACCGTTACTGTGTTGCACCCCTGCACTCAGTGCTGCCCATTTTTGTCTGCTTTTACTGCGGTTCGTGCGTGCGTTACCCGTATACCCAACGGTCAGACTGGGCGCTGCTCTTATGTTGCGGTTTTGGTGGATGGTACCCTTCTTACTGCTGTACTCCTAAACGGTCGCGGCTGACCCGCTTGCATCTGCGACTTTATTTCATGAGACTCTGCAGGACGTTTTTGACTGACTCTCAAGCGTTGGGGCGGCTGATGGTGACGGAGGTGCGTTGGGGAAAGTGCAGGCGTATGAAGGCATGACCGAGGAGCAATCTCGGCTTACATTTCATGGCCATCGTTTAGTGTGGGCAGACGACTACAACAACCGCGAGCAGCTGGGAGACGACCCCGGGACAAGCTTGAACAAGCATGTCGACCTCGCGAGGTATGATGTCTGTTACATCGCGCCGAATCGTCCCCCGTTTAACCGATGCACCTGCTCCGACGTACGGGTACTGTAGTCTGAAATCAACCGTCATGGATCTCGCTGCGCGCGTGTCAGCCGCGACACACGTGGACAACATATGCGATTGAATTTTTTGTTTTGATAGAATGAAGGATTGAGTGGTGGTTGACGGCGTGCGTTCGTGTTCTACTAACGTTTCATCTCATTTTTCGCAGGTGTCTTGAGTTGTCCAATAAAACATCTATTACCCCGTTCGTACGTGTCCGGTGGGTCTCGAAACATTTGTTTATCGTCTATCCTACGGGCCACCGTGCATAGGTAGTGCTTCGGTTTTGGCTTGTTCCTCCAAAATTGATTTTCTGGTCCCTTCTATTTCGTAACCTTGTGTCGTCCCCCTCACTCGCTGGTTCCTTTGTTTACCCCGCGCGAACCAGGTACGTCAGGCGGATCAATTGTGATCAGTTATTGTCACAAAACGAGGTAGGAACTTGACTCTTCAATGGAACTGAGTCCACGTATTTTGCGCGCAATCTCTCCGTGCAAGCTGAAGACACGGTCAACGATCCTTAACCGGAGTCTCAAGAGACACGGGCCGCAAGGCGCGACAAACAAGCTGTCAATTTGCAGCAGCAGCCAACATACAGCGTATGTTCGGCAGTAATCCCGATTTCTTGGTTTTTGTCGCCGAGGATGCGTCCACGTTGTCGGATGTGACGAACCGCCATAAGTGCACGCAAACGTGTGTCAATTATGCGAAGAAGGGCAGGGACGGGCAACCTTTGCCGGGGGCTGCATGTCCGTTTGGATATGAGGATGTTGGTAAGTTGTACTGCCTAGAGGATGCGTAACCAATGTGAAAATCCGCGGCTACAGCGATGACTGTTGAGCTGAATGGCGTTCTCGTTGCATCATAGGGGGGCCACGGCCAACGACCGGGAGCTGAGCTGAGGGCTGCGATCCTTCTTGCAGCCGAGGCACGCAAGCAAGCGGCATCGCAGGGGGGCGTCGTCAGTAGGAGAAATCAACGACGACCATTTAATGGTAGAGTTGAGGCGCGGCTCGACCCATACTAGCTCCTACAAATGGGTAATACTACAGTGCACCCATTACAACATGGACATCAAAGTCATCCTCCGTGACGGAGATGCCCGCGGACTCATTTACTGTATTTTGATTCACAGAACGAATTCTACACGTGCAGTGCGCAAAATCGTGCCGTCCTTGGCAGACGCCGTCGCTCGGATGCAAACCAAAGGAGACGACGAATGCTCATCTGAGCGAGTTCGAAACCTCGTTGAGTCCTTTCTTTGTAAGGGTTTGTCAGGGACAGAACTCGGCGCCCTAGCTGGGACTGCAAGATTATGTGGTAGCCCGACACTAGCAGGTTGCACTCGGCATTTTCGTGTCGCATTTACTGTGTTTGCATGGATTAAATACTCCTGCGGCGCGGATGCCCGTTCTGATCACAACAAAGTGATTGTGACAGCTCAGATGAGAATTGTAATGACTGCCTCGAACGAGTTGTTGGCGGCGGTGCAGACAGCTTTTGGAGATTACATATATCGTTGTCACCCTGGTGATAAATCTCACCCATCTCACGGTATGTCATACTTTACGCATGCCCGGTTAGTTAGGTCAGAGGACGCAACTAGTGGAAAACGCAAACGCGCACGCTTCGATGCCAGCGACGAAGTGCAAAGTCGTCGCGAGCGATTGTTTGTCGAACGTTATCGTTCCTTGGCTATTGTCGGCCGGGTGCGGCGCAGCGATTGCGGGCTACACCGGCGCTGTTAAATCTGATGTGCAAGCCTCTACTTGAAGAAGCCAATCGTGAAGGGTTTGGGCGTCTTCTCTTGGTTTTGTTCAAGCTTTTTTTGCAGCGTGCGACTGGCTCCCAGTTGGGTCGTAATCGTGGCATGACTTGTACAAGCACATGGGCGAGCACGACTAACCCTCGCGGGCTAAGGCTGTGCGTGCAAACATCGCGAGCACGCAAACCGCAA
Organism: Undaria pinnatifida; assembly: GCA_012845835.1. Classification (NCBI taxonomy): domain Eukaryota; class Phaeophyceae; order Laminariales; family Alariaceae; genus Undaria; species Undaria pinnatifida. The sequence goes on along the minus strand of JABAKD010000008.1, from coordinate 15,207,514 downwards.
AGCAAGGCTGCTAAGAATTTGTGTGGTACGTTTACGACGAAAGAAGGCGGCGTTGATTCATAATCAACGCACCATTTTTTGCACCCCGACAACGATGCTTCGGGTCTTAGTAGCGGTAGCGATATAGATGCTGATGAAGAGGAAATAACTATTTCATTGTTGGCATCAGACCAGCGGGCTGTTGAGGCGCTCCAACAGTGTTTGACAACGAATATAATAAACACCGACATCGTTGGCGAGGTTCTGCAGCGATGCCGAACGCTCTCCCGACGTGGACGTTTCTGCTAGACGGCAAACCGCTTCGTCTTATATTGCCGCTGCAACGCGAGCGTTCAAGATAGCGAACGCCGCGTGTTGCTTACACGACAGAGTGGCGACGACTACGGCCACGAAGACAGCAATATTCCACATTAAACTGCCACTCCAAGCGCCGCTAGAGCGAATATATTTTCTCTTCAGTTGGCAGCGCCGCCCGTTGTGACATTAACGAACGAGGTTACAAATGAGACTTGGATCGGCTTTGTCATTATTTCTCCAAAAGTGATCAATGGCATAGCCGACCACTTTATTCTCAATGCAAACCAACGTTTTGTATACTACATGTATGTGGACAGGTTCGTGAAGACAGAGAGGTCGCCCATCGGGACCAATACATTTATTGTAGCACGGGAGGAAACGTCGTCGTCGACTTTTCGCTCTGTCGGCAACCAAGTCCAATGTCATCGATACCGTCTTTTGATAGTGTACAGGTGACGCCGGTTCCTCGAACATTTTTAGTCGACTACGCACGACGCCACCCGACGCCGCATGTATGGCAGCGTTCGGCAGTTGTGGCGGATGTCATCCGAGATATAGCTGGACGCGGATTGCCTCTCTTCACGTCGCCACCCGGCTGGGGCCCGTGCGTAAGGGAATTTCGTCAACGCCTTACCATGGAGCCCGTCCTTGCTGGTGTCCCAAGACCATGTCAAAGCGGTGTCTTGGCATTATACCCAGTGCTAGCTATGGACATTCTCACCTCGGACATCGAGTTGACGAGAATGCTGCCGGTTCAGTTTTCTCCTACGTTTCCGTGGCATCCAGTTCCGCCGTATGTCGACCACGGTGTCAGGAACCGCACCGTGAGTCCACATAGGTTCATTGAAATCGTTCGACACTAGCCCCCTATGCTTTTCTGCAACAAAATCGTCTGTTTTGAAATCAGCTTCCAGCCGTATCTCCTGAAATACGGTGCCCAATGCCACCCCGACGCCAATGGTCGATAGTTCTTTGCGAGCAAGAAAATATTGAAAGACGTCTTTTACATAGCATCCCTCTTTGTGTTGAGCAACCATGAAACGTTCGTTAAAGAAAATCGCTGGTTTTGTGGGGGGGCTGTCGTAGAATCAATCGCTGCCTGGGGCGTCGCAAGCTGGTTTACGGTATCACTAGCCTGTGACACAGACGCTAGTTCACGGTTGTCACTACGTTTGTTCTCCTCGTCGTGTATGCTTGCAATATTTTCGAGTACTACTCTCCGTATATTTTGCGGGGGGGGGTGTCAAGTGCTTGCGCGTCCAAAAACACTGGTTGTTATTCGGATTGCTTTTTACTCGAAACTCGACATGCTCAAAATAAATCTATAAAAAACAAGCGTGTGGACTCTTCCCCAAGCTTCGCCAACGGTAGGAGGCTGGTGCCTTGCTGCTGTTTTCTAACACCTATCTATTGTCATGCACGATAGGTATAATTGAAATACAATGTCGCGTTATTGAATTTTGACTCTTTTAAACTTGTGCAAAACTAGCGACCGGTGTAGCACGCAGCTTGCAAACAAGGTAGTGTTCGCACGTACAGGCTCGCGGGTACCAGCTGTGGTCGGCCACCCGACCCAACTGCGAGGTTTCATTTTTCGAGTCCTCTGCTTGTGTTCGAGACTTTTTGAACTTCTCTATTTTGGTTCGGAAAGCGTCGAAAAAAGGTATCGCATTGCCGGCCTGGCTGTTAATACATAGAGCGCCAGCCTTGAAATTACCCATCATCAGCCAGTTCCGAAGGGTGTTGTTCTTGTTCCATATCTTGCTCTGTAAACGCGGTCCATTTATATCGTGTGTTTGAACTCATAGTGTGTGTCGATTTCGGCCTCGTCCGGTGTAACCTGAGACCAATCGTCAGAGCTTTGACCTGCTCTAGTGTGCGATTAACAGCTTCCAATTTCGCCTTCCGTCGAAACATTTGTGCGTTATTGCACACTGCGCTCTGGTGAGACGTCGCAACACCTTCTTGTCCCGCTTGTTGCCAGTAGCATTGACCTTTTCTCCCCGTTTCCCTCATTTTTTAATGCATCCTTCTCTGTCCCAGGGTGCTACTGCTATGTCGCTATCCATCCCACACCTGCATTTGTCGGCGCCTTGTCACCGCCGGGAGCCATCTTCGACGTCATCTGTGCGTGGCAATTGTGGCATCTGCAAACGTCGCGTGTCCAACTCACCGTCACATTTCCCTGTCATCACGTCTACCCTCGCTCTTGCGTCGAAACGGTGCTCCGGTACCCAATATACATTGCGTCATCTGGCCATCTTGCGATCGACTGCATCATGTGTGGTGCACCAGTCACCGTCTCCCTCCTGCCGACGTTTCACCACGTTAACGACGACAGGCCATGTCCTCGTCAAGTACGGGCCGTGCGCGCCGAAGATGGCGGCGGCGGCGAAGATTACTATCATGGTCCCTTGAAGCCGTGCCACATGTTCGCGCGCCGCCAAGACGTGAGCGGCGGTTCTGTCGTTGGGCTTGCTCTGCAAACAGACGTGGCCTAGCTTGCGTCCCCCCCTCTTATTCCTCATTGCGAGTAGGGAGACTGAGTTTGCCTGCTCATGCTCATGATGATTGCCCAACTGCAGGACAGTTTTTCGTTGATAGCCCGGGGACAAGGGCCGTCGTTGAGGGATGGGCCGCGTGCGTCAACGTCGCCATAGAAGAACAAGATAACATCAGCGTCGTCGGCGACTTACCTCAGTTTCCTTTGCTGCCTGCTGAAAATGACCACAATGACAAAACCGAACCAACGCGTAACCGCGAAATATGTACCTGGTACTGAGCACCTGGTATATGTTAAAACAGTGGTATTGCGGTGTGGTTCGAGTTGCTAATTAGTGTCGTTGTTTGTGGAAGCCAGTGTTGCAGGAATCACTCAGCGGTGCGGTTGCGCTTGTAACTATGGCCGTGTCTCTACAAGTACGGTTAACAACGGCCAGTCCACACTGCTATGCTGCTGCTGTTATTGTAGTGTATTTCCGCATTTTTATCTCCGACGACCGGTGCTTAAATACTATAATTGCATCAATAGGTGCATTTTGCGCTGCGTTATTCGGTAATATTTGTGAAAGAAGACGCGATTCATCATCATCATCGATGCCTGTCCAGCATTATTGAATAGACTAAACTACTTGGTTTTCAGCGAAACATAGATGTTTCACGTTGCTTGCAAAGTTGAGTTTCAACCATTCAATTGTTCGTACTCAGCTGACGTTTTTGATATTTTTTATAATATGCTACTCTGCGATCTCACAGCTGAAGCGTTTATAAGGCCATTTCTTATACAGTCGGATTTGTCAGTCGAAAACGCCTTTTTGGACTGAAGCCCAAATCGGGCTTTTTGATAGAGTCGAAAAAGGGCTTTTTCGACACAAGTTTTTTCGACTGAGAGTTCCGACTGGCGGATCCAGTCGAAAAACTCGACTTTTTCGACTGGATTCTCCAGTCGAAAAACTCAATCGAAAAAGTTATACACGTGTTTCTCGAACCGATCGCATCGCTCATCCCACCACCAAACAAACACCTACACGGCCACACGGCCACACCCCTATACCAGGTACCACACTGCAGTATCATACAAGGCGCTGACGCTGGCTTGGCGATCCCTGTTGTTGCTTCTCGCAGAAAATCAGCGTGGCGAATTCCTAGTTCCGCTCGCCATCAGCGTGTATCACACGACGGCAGCAGCGCCCGGTCTCGATCCCATGCTGCCAACAACGGCTGCGCCTGCTGTACCTTTGGCGGCTCTCGGCTGAGTGCAACTCGACGAACGTAGCTTTGGCGGCTTTCGGCTAAGCATAAAGCCATCAACTCGCTGAGACGAAGGTTCGTCGAGCCGTTGCTCGCGGAGAAAGCGCGAAGCACAGAGCGGCCAACCGATTTCCCCTGCTGTACACCAGTATTTCCTCACACCAACCGCCTCTAGGGAGAGCACCAAAACTATGTAATCGACTGGACTGACCATAAAAAGAAGGACCAGAAGAATCCAGTCGAAAACAAGTCCAGTCGAAAAGGGCCGTTTTCGACTGACTGGCGAAATCCGACTGTATAAGAAATGGCCTAACATGAGGATCGAATACATAACACGCTCGAACGACCTTGCGTACATTTTGTGCAACTACTGTATATTAGCGACACATATATGTACCACGCAGCTTGCAAACTTGAGTTCCAACCATTCCATCGGTCGTACTCACAGTAGACGTTTTTGAATTTTTATAAAATGGTATTCTTCAGTCTCACAGCTGGAGTGTATTTCATTTGTAACAGCTGACGTTTCCAAACTTAATATTATTCTTCACCCTAGAAAGATACAATCTCTGTGATCATCACAACAATACGGCAGCGATGGCAGAAATGATACCTTGTAACATACCACGTAAATACGTAGATATAGTTGATTTTGCTGTTTACGGATTGATGATACCATACTACGCATCATGAGTAACGCATATATTATAAAAAATGAAAATACACTCCAGCTGTGAGATCGAAGATTTCGTCGAAACTCATCTTTGCAAGCTGTGTGTGATACTCCGATCGCGCATACCCAACCTTCCCCCCCCCCCCCCCGCCCCCAATAATATACTGGTGCCAAAACCGTCAGATTTATCCCCTCGAAAGGATTTATAGCTTACATGCACAAATTGCCCCTTTCCCCCCCCCCCCCGCCCCCCTCCAAACCCGCTCGCTTTTGATCAAAACCAGGCCCCCCTTTCCCTTCACAGCTGTCAGATTTTGTCCCCCTCAGAAACGGGTTTTATAGTTTCCGCGCACAGACTGACTAAAATCATCCTGTTGACCCTGATAGCTACACTGTAGCTGTAAGGGGAGTTGCCGACCTATATCCTTAATGAGGACACACAACTCGTAATGCGCGCGATCGGAGTATCACACACAGCTTGCAAAGATGAGTTTCGGCGAAATCTTCGATCTCACAGCTGGAGTGTGTTTTAATTTTTATAATTAAATTATAAAAATTAAAACACACTCCAGCTGTGAGATCGAAGATTTCGCCGAAACTCATCTTTTTATAAAAATTAAAACACACTCCAGCTGTGAGATCGAAGATTTCGTCGAAACTCATCTTTGCAAGCTGTGTGTGATACTCCGATCGCGCGCATTACGAGTTGTGTGTCCTCATTAAGGATATAGGTCGGCAACTCCCCTTACAGCTACAGTGTAGCTATCAGGGTCAACAGGATGATTTTAGTCAGTCTGTGCGCGGAAACTATAAAACCCGTTTCTGAGGGGGACAAAATCTGACAGCTGTGAAGGGAAAAAGGGGGGGGGCCGGTTTTGATCAAAAGCGAGCGGGTTTGGAGGGGGGGGGGGGGGGGGAGGGGGGGGGGGAAAGGGGCAATTTGTGCATGTAAGCTATAAATCCTTTCGAGGGGATAAATCTGACGGTTTTGGCACCAGTATATTATTGGGGGCGGGGGGGGGGGGAGGGGGGTTGGGGCGGGGGGGGGGGGGGGGGGGGGGCAGCTCGATATGTGTCTGGAAACTATACATTATTTTGAGGGGATAAATGTGTCATTTTCGGAAATAATACATCAGTTTATCATGTATATCCTGGGGTAAGTCGTACAATCAGTGAGTAAAGAGAGGGTGGAGTGTTCGAGGGGGTGGGGTTGGGATGGGTTGGGGGGGGAGAAGGGGGCGTTCGAGGCGGGGGGGGGGGGGGGGGGGACACAGCGGCATGGATGGCTCTCGAAAGATATCCTGTGCGTGAAGTGTTTATTTATGTGGCGGATTTCGATATTTGGTGGGGCGTTTGAGTAAGGGAGAGCAAGAGGGGGGGGGGGGGGGGGGGGAGATTATTGAGGGGGTTTAGGTGACGAATAATATTCAAATACACTTCGGCTGTGAGATCAAAGATATGTATCAGTATGATACCTCGAGTCGTATTATTAGCATTCCATATCAAACTGCTCTGTATACGAGTACTCGCCGGCCTCTATGAGATAGCATGGACTCTTCATCCCAGAAATATGCAAACCTATTATCACGGAACTATAGCATCAATGGCAGAAATGATACACTGCTGTATGTACGAGATACGTAAGTACCGGTAGACAGCAGTACTGTAGTAGTTGATACTGCTTCTAGATACTATACTACACAGCGTGAGTAACTACCACACAGCGTGAGTAACGCAGATATAGGATATCAAACGGACCTTTAGAGCGATTACTCGTCCACCTCTACATAGCACAGTCAGTCGAGTGTTTGCGTTTAAAACAAAACAACCACTAAAAAATCCTCCATCAAGCTAGAAAAATCCCAGATTCACTCCGGCATGCTTTTGGTTGCGTTTGCGGTGAACGAATCGCAGAAAAGGGGTACACGGGCTCCATATCACAGGCGGGGAGCGGGGAGGCAGCATCAATTTTTGAATTTAGACATGGTGCGGTAGCACCTATTTACAGACTAATCAACAGGGGCAGGCCCAGCACAACACTATCAGACAAACAGCAGCACAGAAGCAGCAGCAGCGGCTGGGGCAGGGAGGGAGGTGGCGGTGGCAATGGCTCCGCCAGATGAGATGCGGCACAGCAGATCGTCTCGGCCCGTGGCTCGATCACCACGATCACCACGATCACCACAACAACAGAACAGCCATTTTTTTTTCTTTTCTTCACGAGATGCAGGATATTCAATGACAGTGATGTTCAGGAGACGGAGTAGCAACAAAAGCCCCGAGCTGTGTGCTTAGTCAAAGTTCTGCCGTCTGCAGTATGCCCGAGATAAAAGAAGATGGTGTTTATGCCTTGAATATTACGACAGTACTCAAGCGAAAACGGAGAGAAGACGGGGAGATGAGTGTAGAAAAGAGTGAGATGGAGGGGGGCACAAGCTGCTCCCCACCACGCTCGCCCACGAGCCGTAATTCCCCGTACCTTCCCAAACCACAAATAAACTGTTCATCAATGGGCCAAAAGGTAACAATTCTCACTATGACGGATACCCCGCAATGTCCCGTTCGCTATAGCCAATAGACTTTCTACATGCTATTCCTCGGCTGCCGTACATCCCGTAATTACCCGAGTACCACACTATTTTGGTTGCTATAAGCTACATTTAGCCCCCTCCCTAGGTGCATCAACTAACAAGACTAGGCGTTGACACCGTGAGAATCCGAAAAACGTAGATCGAACAGCCTACCATTGAAGTCTACCTCCAATAACGGGATCCAATAGAAAGACTAGGAAAATATTGAATCCTAACTCTAGCCCGAACGGAAATCGCGGTTTCTTTCGAAACTCTCCCTACCAATAGCTTTCGTCAGGATATCCGCAATCCGATCTTCCGTTCAAAGATACTGCACAGAGATGTCACCACGGGCCGCCACCTCCCTGAAAAAATGATACCATACGTCAATGTGCTTACTTTTGGACGAGCTCAAGGGTTTTTAGCTGAGTGTATCGCCCCCTTGTTACGCTAATGCTCATCGGCTCCAGACTGGGCATAAGAAATGCAAGTATACCCCTCACATATAAGGCGTCCTTGACCCCATCTCCCATTGCTACGTACTCTGACTCAATGATAGATAGTGTGACACACTTACTTCTGTGTCGCAGAGAACCAAGACACCCGCAGCAAACAGCTACACAGGAAACGAAAGGCCTATCCTCCGCCTTGTGGGCGTAGTCCGCGTCTACATACGTCTCTAAATCAAACTCCATTTGCACCGACTCCAAGTCACTATGTCTCCTGAACGTTATACTTAAATCCGACGTGGCATTCAGATACTCAAGTATCTTCTGTGCCGCCTTGTAGTGAATCGGCTTGGTATCATGAGGAAACCGGGCGACTGCCCGAACTGTATTCGCGATATCGGGCCTCGTCTGGTTCGCGATCCACATCAGGCTCCCCACGAACTGGACTTCCACCACGGTTTCCTCCTCGCTCACGTGCCTGAGGTTCAAGGAAGGGGTTGCGAGGATGGGGCTAGATTTCGAAAGACCAAAGCGATTCAGCACGCTCTGAATGAATTGAGTCTGAGAAATCTCCAAAGTACCTTTCTCCCGATTTCTCTTGTAATCACTCCCCATGTACCACTCTACCTCGCCGAGATGTTTGGTGGGAAATCTCTGATTGAGGGCCCTAACTACCACCTCAGTCACCTTCTTAGCAGCTTCAATCTTAATGCCGCCCACATAGAAGACCATCATTGCCACAACGCCACCAGCAACCATCAGGCGAAATACACTAGGATCTACCAAGCATTGCTCGAACCCGCACTCCACCAGAGTTGAAGAAAACAGCTGATACCATGCTCGACCACTCCGCTTCAGGCAATAAAGGGCCTTCTTGAGGAGAACTACCTTGCCAGATACTGATTCACAACCGGGGGGAAAACGAAAGTTGATATCGGCGCCCAACTCCGACTGAATGAATGCTTGGTCTACATCGAAATGTCTCAGGTCCCAGTCTAGCTTACATGTCATAGCCGATATTAACCTGTTGAGAGTCCGGGACGCCACAGGGGCAAACGTTTCGGAGTAGTCTACCCCCTGTACCTAGCTATACCCCGTAGCTACCATACGGGTAGTTGCCCTATCAACCATACCATGCGAATCACCCTTCCACTTGTATAAGCTCTTGAGATCTACGATATTGCATCCCGCAGGAATTTAAGTCACTTTCGCAAAAGTTCCGACCGCCACGAGCCCATCAAACTCCTTCCACATTGCCTCCATTCACACGTCGGAGTACTCCGATGAGCATGCCGCACGGTACGAACAGGCTCCGGCCCCGCTTCCTGGACGAGACATTCAGGCAACTCGCCCGGCTCACGGGTAACCTCTGGACCGCCAGTAGCCCATGGATTAGTTTGTCTCCTTCATGGGGTCCAAACACACTCACCAGGCTTGCCGCATCTTGATTATGCGCTGGCGCCTGCGGTCTTTTCCTTCCCAGCTGCTCTCGATCTCCAGTTTCAACCAGGTGCGATTCAAGTTGGCGCGCCGCAGTCCGCGCCATCGTAGTAACCGGTTTTCCTTCCCAGCTGCTCTTGATCTCGAGGTTCAACCAGGTGCGAATCAAGTTGGCGCGCCGCAGTCAGCACCATCGTAGTAGCCGGACCATTCTCGTCAGATGATGACGCCTCTCCCGGGTTTTCCCCAACAACAGACCATTCACTGCTTACAGACGACAAAAAATCTCCTGGCGGGGCAGTTATAGCGTCGGGGGCCGGCATATAAACACCGTCAACAGCACCCCGTTCACCTTGTCCACCATTCCCCACACTCCCTGTCGGAGAAGCCACTCGAGGTTGATGGGGGATCCCTTTCCCCAACATCGGCAATTGAGTCGCTGTTCCAGAATCGAAATCATCTAGCCCTCCCGGCTCTGCCGTTTTTCCCAGCTCCGATGCCCCTCTATGTTCTGACGTCCCTCCTAGCTGCGGCGCCCCTGCCAGCTCGGGCGATGGTACTTGCTGCAGTTGAACCGGTGGCACCTCCATGACCGGTGGTGCCTCCCAAGTGACGTCCCTTGTTTCCACCACCCTGTTCGCCCGCGTCAGCATCCGCACTGAGTCACGAGGGTGGTCGATGCCCGGCTCGAGGTAGAAGCTACTCTCCAACCTGGGGAACGACTTCGACAGACGGTTCCAGCGGCGATACCCCTGTCGAAGAAACCGGTGCGGTGATGCGGGTGCTGGCTTACCATGCCACATCTCATACGGCGACTTGCTGCCCGGGTTGGACGTGGTTTCGGTGCGGTTGAAGGCTTTGCACGCCCAGTGTACTGTTTCGGCCCAGAGGGTCTCAGACGGTGGCAACTCGACATGAGGGAAGAGGACGGGGGCTTGGATACGCGCGGCAAGTGCCGCGTTCTGAATGATACCCAGAGCTCTCTCGGCAACGCCGTTTAGCTCCGGACTCCTTACGTTGAGGCATTCCTGTTTTACGTAATACTGCCTGCACACGTTCCAGACCTCCTCCCCAAAGAACTCTCATCCGTTATCAGACATTACTCTCTCTACTTTCGACGGCACACCATCCCCACACATGTCAGCGAAAAACTTTCTGAAGGCGTCAGCAGCATCGGATTTACGATCGAGAAAGATACCCATGCGTACCGGGTAAAGTCGTCGTTCACTATCATGACGTATTCTTACAAAGCAACGAGGGAATACTCTTAAGACCACTGAGATCCACGAAAACTCTTCCTAGCTTCAATGTGGCACGTGATTTCGTTCTGTTAGCGATCGGCTGACGATATCCCTTGGTCATGGAACATCCAGTGCACGGTCTTAACCTACCGAGTAGCTCTACTCCTAGGGGTTTTGCAGTCTCTCTCAACAAACACTCGTTTGCATGGCCGTGTACGCAGTGGAAGACGTTGATGTCTACAGTAGTATCATGCAAGTTAGCGCTGCCGGGGGATATCACAGGGTACACCGGGGGAATAGTATGGGCAGGTCGCATGGGGTTCTCGTGCCAGAAGGTCAAACTACTGCGCCGTTCAGTCTCACACGAGTTAGCACTACCGGGGGCTTCAATAGGAAACTCCATAGATATTGGGTGAGCAGGTTGCACGACGTTCTCGATGGGTTCGGCAACCAACAGGGGAAAGGGGATTTTATCGACATCGGGATCGATCCTTCTACCATAATAACAGTATCTATATCCATCACTCCAAATCTTAAGACGCTCATCCGCTAGGGTCACGCTCATATCCTCATCGTCAGTTGCGAAACCTACTCCTCGTGTGTGCGCAGCCATTAAAGAAAAAGGATTGAAAGTCAAGCTAGGCACGTATGCCACTTTGTCTAGCCTTACAGTGACACCTTCTGCCTTGTTCGGGAAAACTACCGTCAGCGACCCGTAACCCTCAACGTCCACCAGGGTGTTATTGCCAATCCTAACCTTGTCCTCGAAAGGATGCACGCCCCGGAGTAAGTCAGCTGATCTAGTCATGTGAAAGGTCGAACCACTATCAGCTATCCATTTCTCTGTACCGTCCGTACCCTGCTCGCGCTCTCCTACCGCATCTTTCTCACTAAGTATACCAATCGCCAAACACCCTATAATCTCACCAGAGCCGTTTTGCGACTTCTTCGAGGGAGGGATGACGTGCGCGGTGCAGTTGAACCACCGATGACCTGGCTCCAAGCATCGGTAACACTTGTTTCGTATGTTGTCGTACTTTCCGACCTTCGTACTGCTGCTGTTGTCGTTCTTTGCTGCACCAATATCATCGGAAAAACCCTTACCAGCTCGGCCACCCTTTCCACTACCTTCCTTCGTACCATTTCGGCGGCCAGACTGTTCGCAAATGGGGCTTGTCCTACTTTTCGAACTTCGGTGCTCGCACCTCTTGACATGATTTTGTGTCTTTGTCTGACTATAGCCTCTAACTCGGCCCGGGTGATGTTGTCTCTGTGCAATATGGTATTCTGCTCGAACTTATAGTCGTCAGTAAGTACCTCAACGATTTTGAGGTTCACATCCTCTGTAGGTAAGTGCCCTCCCAGGCATTCCAAAACGCCGACAATCTTGTCTACACGCGCAAAAATATCGTCGGTTCTTCCTTCTTCTCCATGACCAGATCGTTGAACTGGGGTTTCCACTTAGACTTCTCAGCCAGTGTTTTCGGCAAGAACCAGTCAATGAGCATACGCCAAGATACACTAGGAGAACTAGTGTCGAGCACCCTGCTCAACAACCTCGCGGTCGGTAATACTCTTCGTTATGCAAGGCCATGCCAATCGGGACCTCTTCAACGCTAGTTTCAGTACATCCTTGGTGTAGCAAAAACGAGACGTCACAGATGGATCACCTACCATCATATCAGCCACAGTCGTCAAGGCTTGCATGCAACCGCTAGTGATTGCATATCTTTCAAAACGTCGCTTCCACAGAGGGTATTCCACGCTACCATCGTTGAATTTGGAAACAGCGGATTTGATGCTACTGGTCTCCCTGGGTCCAATGAATAGACTGCTATTCCCTGAAATATCTACACCTGACGAGGGCAGGTCTCCACCGGTGGGTGCCGCTTGCAGTCCACCAGTGTTCTCCCGACTTTCCCCCATCGCCGACCGCCTTTCCTCGAAGAGCCTTGCCTGCGAAGCGAGCTGCTCCTTCAAATCTTCTATGGTCTCGTGGTCCCCCATCTCAGATCAACCACCGTCAAGTTCGAACTTTTCGTTAACGTATTCAATGACAGTGATGTTCAGGAGACGGAGTAGCAACAACAGCTCCAAGCTGTGTGCTTAGACAAACTACTGACCTCTGCAATATGCCCGAGATAAAAAAAGATGGTGTTTATGTCTTGAATGTTACAGCAGTTACAGCTTTCGCTGCCGGGGTTGTAACCAAGACCACTGATAGGGACAACTTACGCTATACCTACAATGGGACCCGAAGGATGCGCCAGCTAACGTTGGGCTGCGAAAGCAACTGAGTTAAATCGACACACGACGCGTATGAAAATACGTGGAAGTGTGGTGAGCTAAAGCTTTAACTTTCCCCATTCGCCGGAGGATAAAAAAAACAACAAATTACAGCAGTACTCAAGCGCGAACGGAGAGAAGATGGGGAGAGTTAGGTGTAGAGAGAAGTGAGATAAAGGGGGGCACAAGCTGCTACCCACCACGCTCGCCCACGAGCCATAATCCCCCGTACCTCCCCAAACTACAAATGCACTGACCATCAACGGGCCACACAATGTAACACGTCTCACAGTGGCGGATACCCCGCAATGTTCCGTTTGCTATAGCCAACAAACTTTCCACATATAATATCTGGGCTACCGTACGTCCCGTAATTCCCCGAGTACCACTTTATATTGGTTTATTTAAGCTAAATTTAACAAATCCGGGCTGAAGCCTGGAGAACGGAGGGTTCATAATCTGTGCATCCTTCACATGACTTATACGAACGATGTCCCTGCCCAGTGTGGCTCATGCCCTCAACGTTTTCCGAAGGCTTTAGGGAAGATAAGTCGGTTACACCTGGGTTCTATGCTGGTACCACGTATGATGTTCGACAAAAGGAGGGGAGCACTCACTCACACGTTCAACACCAATCTCTCACTGCTAGCAATCTTGGCCACTCCTACGGCCTCGATCAGGAACTGCCTAGAAGGACTAGACTGTCGCCTGCAATGTACATACACAATATACACACTATCGCAGCACAGGCAGACTCGATGCAATTGTAACACGAGCATCAGCACGCACAATAGCTAAATATCTGATAAACATGATAGTACCCACACGTTAGGCGGTTTTTCTACCAGGGCCACTTGCTGATGGTACGGGGAAAGGCGATCGGCATTTTTTTATAGCGGCGCATATCACCAAGAATAAATATGAACCACCTACCATACATATGCTAGAACAGTAGAATATAGTGGAAACGACAGTAACAAATTTTATGCAATAGATATGATGTTAATTCTAGCTCAAAATTTCCCACCTTCTAAAGTAAAATTCCAACATTAACCGTTAGAGTGGACAAAAATAGGACCCTCCCAATGAAAAACGCACCCGTATGGTATATTACGAGTGCCAACAACGCAGCTTGCAAAGATGAGTGTTGACTTGAAATTCGTCGAACTCACGGCTGACGTCCTAAAAATATACCTGGTATATATAAAATGTAGACGAAAGGAAAAGATCTGTACAAGCATTCTATAATAGACCTAGTCTATAAATATAAAACGCAAACCTGTTGTCATTGATGTGTGATGTTGTCGGCGTTGGCGTAGTTCGATTTTTTATTCACTTCCGATTAGTGTCAGGGTTGCGGGTGCGCCGCCCTAGGCCGTTTCGGCACCGGACCCCGCCGTGGGTGCCTGTGAATGGATGGAGACGAGGGTAAATCAGCGCTCTCCGGCCGCGCGGGAACGCACTCGTCGAGGCAAGAGCGAAAGTGTCTGAATCTGGTTGAGCCGGTGTGCATATTTTCTTGCCGGATGATCTGGACGTTGTCCGGATGTAAGGAACCTTTGACTTAAACATGTACATAATTGCCGGTATTATATTTTCGAACAGCAAATTGAGAAACCGTGAGCTGGAGGCCGATCAGCCGAGAGTGAGTGTCGGAACGAGCGCCACAAGGCACGACCTGCATCTCTCCGCGCGGGAGACGGGGCTCACAGGGACATAGAGCAGGGAATGCTTGGGAGATGGCGCCGAGCGAGGCGAGCGTGGCATGCACCGCTCGGGTATTATGCACGAGTGTCGACCAGGACAAGATGTGATGTTAGATCTAGCCCAAAATCCCCCACTCAACGTAAAAATACCAACACTTACCATTATAGTGGACAAAATATAGGACCCTCCTAATAAAAACTCACCTATATTGTACTTAGTATGTTACAAGTGTCGTACCAACAACACAGCTTGCAAAGATGAGTGTTGACCTGAAATTCATCGAACTCACGGCTGACGACCTTGAAATTTTATACTGAGTATAAAATATCAGTTTTGGGACAGAGTGGTATACCATGAGTAGGGTTCAAGAATATATTACATCCTTATTAGCGATGGAAAAAATCGGCTTTACCCGGATGTCTTTGTGGCCAAACTCGGGTACCTTTGTATTTCAGTGTTCGCCACGCCCTCTCCCCGGCCTGATAAGTTGCTGCAGACCAACCATCGTCCCGAAATTGAACTGTAGACTCTGGGAGACGAATGACTGACCGTTTGGGTAGAACGCAGAAACAATATATGGTGCCCATTAGCAAATGGGCACGAAGGTGATCGAAGCAAATGTCGAAAGGGGCCACACGCTAGACGATGCGGCATAATTCGCGGATCTGGTGTGGCTGCACCTGAGCCGGCCTGTTAGGCCTGGGCCGTCAACCCGTGGTTGAAGTTCAGATAATATCTGGCCTGTCCCACGGCGATTGCAGCGCTGTAGCTCAAGTCAGCCATTCTCTGGATGAAAAACTGGGGCATACAATACATGATGGACGGAGCTCCGCTGCAAAAGGGGTCAGGGCGACCACCAATACGTAGGTTCCTTTGAAGAGCTGGCCTTCCTACAGCCTGGAGGCCTTCCATCAGGCACGCGAAACAAGCCCACCTGCCCAATGTTGGGTTCCACCTTTGTAAACGCTACGGAGGTATGCCTTTGTTACCCTTGTGCACATTATGTGAGTTACACAGCAGCATCAGCACACACACGGACAGTCCGCGCGCTAATCTACGAGTACACTAATCTTGTACAAGTACACATACATGTCGTGCGCACAGAAGTTACAGGTGACAGCTGTAGCAGAGAAAAAATCAGCAGCGGTGATGGTGGATCGAGCACGGCAGGCCCGCCTGACTAGCCCTAGCTGTGAACTACGGCCGCTGTATTGCTCGTAGTATACAGGCAATTTACGTTGTACTCCTCGAGCGATCTCCCTAAATCAGAGCATTTGTTTTTGTTGTGGTGTTGTATTCACTTGGTCCGTGGCGATAAGCAATCGGGGCTCAGTTATTTGCGGCATAGAAGAAACGCAAAGCAAGAACCACAGTTCTTCATGGCCAACAACGAAAAACATTGGAAATAGAAAGAAACATACAGCATCGATCGATAGACGCCCACAAGAGATCAGTATCAAGGGGCATGGAAAGAACCGCAGACAAGGAGTTATGAGGACCGACATAAGAATCTACTCTTTGAAACATACAGCGATTGATAAGAGCCCAGAAAACAAGAAGCTGCCTTTTCGAAGTGCACAGGTTCGCAGAGAGCCCGTAAAAACAAGAAAGCGCCCTTTAAGATAGTACAGATGGTGTGTGCACAAACATTAAGGCATTGAGCCCTGACGCCAAAGAGCTGACACATGTGACCGTGGTGTCGTGTTGGGTGCAAATGAAAGTTTAGCTTCACGACGTCCTCCGGCAGAATTGCCGGAGGATGTAGAGAGGCAATAAAAATAAAAAACCGTTCTTGAAGAGATTGAAATAGGCGTTCAGTCTCGACGCCAAAAATATATCTGACATCTGTGACTATGATGGTATGCGCAACGTGTTCTGGGGTGCGATGGTAAAGCTTGAGCATGACAATGCCCTACCGGAGAGGGTTACCAGATCGCGTGCAAATAGTCGCGCTCATCATGCCCTCCGTTTGCGTTGATCTCGCAGCATGGCAGATGCTATTCAGTGTTAACAACGCGTTACACAACACGTTCACTCAACTACGCAGGTACGTGAAGTTGCTGCTGAAGGCGATCGTGGCCACTCTCTCCCCTTATATTTCTTCAAGCAAAGCACGGCATCGAAGGAGCTCATGAACCGGGCAAGACCAACGGAGGGTGACACACGCGGGTGCGTTTATAACGCAACGTTTTAGCCAACGTTTTATTATCGAGCTTGCAAATTGTACCTTTGGTGGAAGTTGTTTCAATCTCAATGAGCGTTGAGTTATGTTTTTATATTACGACCAAGGTTGTCTCGAAGGAGGTGAATACAGAGGATTTGCTCTCTTTTTCTCCTTCCCTGTTCGAACCCAATCAAATTCACCCCTCCCGATAACTGCTCGTTTTCATGAAAGAAACACGACCTATTGCTGCAATAGCCCTAACGGTTTCTCACAAAATTGAGGAGACACGTTATTTTTTTCGTACAGGGCCAGCAGACGCCGAAGTAGGCTGGGTGACCAGCGTGGAAGTTTAATGGTGGGATCCTGATCTATTCACCTTCCATCGCCCCATCAAATATAGTCTACAAGGCCGATTACGACTATATGCCAAGTAGAAGGGTGGCCGTTGACCGGCAGCGCTGTGGAAGTTGGCTTCCAGTTTACATGCCGGGTGTATGGCTTTTTTGTTTGCCGCTGCTCGAATTTTGCTTCTGACACTCTTGCCACGTCCACAAAACGTCATTAACGTCGGCACATAGTGAACAACCGCGTCGTGCGGGCTTCATCGTGCAACCGCGTCATGTGGAGCTGACCTTGTCGTTCGTGCTCGGTGTACAGGAAACTAACAACATGCTTTGGGAGTTGCTGTCGCGGTATAGTAGTAGTTTGCTTAACGTGGACTGGACGTTCGGTGTTGCTGGAATAAATATGGAGGAAGCGGTATTGTAGACCCGAGCGGGGGCTGGGGGTGAGCTGGGGGGAAGATGGAGGGGGGAGCGTGGGCAGGAGCTGCGGCGGGAGCTGGGATGGGAGCGCGGGGGGGGGGGGGGGGGTGCGTTGTAGAGATGGCTGTTGTCCAGCCAACTTGAATCCTGCAAGAGACCGGCATAGGAATTCACGGCAGGGGCAGGGGAGGGGGCGGGGGCGCGGGCAGCGCAGCTATCATCCGCGCTACCCCGAGCCCACGGAGCAGATGGTAATGGAAGTGGAGGTAGTAATGGTGATAATCGCCTAGAAGGTTTTATGTCTGGGGGGGGTAAGGGGGAAATAGATGTCAGGGATATTTGAGATCCGTGTGAAGCTTGCAGGCTCTGTCGGCTGGTTGCTGGTGGTTTTACTGCTGGGCAGGCATACTTTGAGGTATACTTCGAAGTATCGGTAGTACAGTGTACCTTCATAACCGACGAGCATGCATGTTGCATTGCATTCCAGCTTTGTCGTTGTGGTGCATAGAGAGGGACGCGGCACGGTTCCACTCATCATTTCGTGAATGTGTACTTTCACAAAGTGGATG
This sequence comes from Undaria pinnatifida, assembly GCA_012845835.1. NCBI lineage: Eukaryota > Phaeophyceae > Laminariales > Alariaceae > Undaria > Undaria pinnatifida. Next base: position 15,189,604 of record JABAKD010000008.1, on the reverse strand, counting down.
CATGTATCCGGTGAGCATGTTGCATTGCATTCTAGCGTTGTTGTGATGTATTAGAGATAGACGCGGCATGGCTCCTCTCATTTTTTGTGTGTGTTTCATTTGGTGCGCGTGTTGTGTTTTTGTCGGGTAGGCGTGTTGCAGTTTTACTGGTTGTTCCGGATGTTCGGTAGTCTTACACCATGGTGCCTCCTCGTGATGATTTGTACCAGTACATGCTACATGGTACCTGGAATATAGCTGCCTGGTGTTGTATGGACGTATGTGTGCATGCGCTCTAATATGGAGCTTCAGTAGGTGCAACAGCTTGTTAGAGGCCTAGAGTAGAATGAAACCTTTTGAAAATGAAGAGGGGAAAGTGTCGAAGAATGCGATGGTTACAGCATGGGCCATACGAAGAAGCCCGGGCGGCTGGGGTAGAGGGCGTGCCACGAGAAACGTTTACGACACGCGCGGAGCATGGCACTTTGGCTGTGGCACGTTCTTCGTACAAGGCCAAACCGCTCTTGTCGCGTTTGGGTTCGATTGATCTCGATCCCGAAAGGAATACATTTATACGACTTGCTTTCCTTTTCACTTTTCCTGTATCCGCTTATTTTTTTTCGGACGGCAAACATGCCAATGACGATGTACTGCGATGAGACACTACCGAGGAAGCGCACCGACCGAGGTCGGTTATATGCCTGTGGCAAAAACGCCTCTACATAGCCGGGTGCATGCCTCTTCCTGGCCGGGTATCTGATGATTCAATTGTATAGTTGTTTTCGCTCTGTGTGCCTGTGTCTGGGCGTTTGTTCGTGAGCTGAAATATAGATTCGTGCTTTACAGCAGTGCGGGATCTATTTAGGGCACCAATTCCCATGAGCCCAAGGCGTACTGAAGCTGATAGGCACACGCCGGGCCGTGAGGCTGGTAAAACCTTACGATCGGCTTCGAACTGACTCACCCACGCGCACCACGCGCCCTGCAAAATATCACTTTCTTTTCTATGATCTGGTTGCCGTTCTCGACGTTGTTGTTGTAGACAAAAAAAAGGAGATAATAATGGATGACAGTCATCAACAGCGGTATACGTCCGTGCACAAGGTACAGATGGACGTTTTTACGTGTACATCAGTAGAGAGTATAGTGTCGCAGTACTGATACTATCGCTGTAGGTATGTGGTATCATACGGCGCTGTCGGGCGGCGCATACACAGCATACTACCTTCCTTCCACAGGTAGGATTGTAGTGCGAGTACAGCAGCGTATACTACTTCCAGCATTCACAAGGTGCACCGGCGTATGCAACAGCAACACATCGCTCACAGGTACTACAGGTGTAGACAGGCCCAGACGCAAATAGTACACAACTTAGGCCCACACGGGACACCAGCCCACGAAGTGTGGTGGCAGTATGGCAGTTGAGAGTTATGTTCGGCCCTGTATCATACATGCCATGTCTGCTGTGCTTTACTTTTGAGATTTTTTTAAACCTTTAGACAGTCTAGTCTAGCGATTGCGAAAAATAATCGCTGGAGAAATTGTAGGTATCATACAAACATTAAACAAAAATGGGCTATGAATGGGCAAAAGTGCCCACCCGGTGCCCATCGCCTACTTTTTAATCAAGAAAAGGGAATTTTACAATTTCACTGACCATAATTGCCCCCCCCCCTGGTCGGCCAAACTGCCGTCTGGATGGATCGGTTCGAGGTCTGATACTTTTATCGTTCACACATACTCGGAGTCTACACATATTGTGAGTTCATGGAAAGGGTAATGGTGACCTTTTTTTATGTGTGCTGTGCTGTCCTGCTGCTGTTTTCTAGGTGCACGTCCTGCAGAGGTACAGTCGGAGGCACCGTCGTCTATCACCTGCCGTTTTCACGCATTGTGGGCCCATGGGGAGGGTGTTGGGGGAAGTTTGTTCTGCTGTGTTAGCTGTGCTGTACTACGGCTGTTTCAGGTTTTACGTCGTGCTGTAGTGCAAGATGTGGCACCGTCGTCGATCGCCCGTCGTCGTCCCATCGCTCGCTCGCCGTCGCTTACCCGCCAGCGCCGGCGCCGGCTTTGGCCCCCTTCGTCGCTCGCCGGCTGCCGATGGATCGCTCGCTCGCCGTGATTCGCTTGCCCGCCGCCGCTCTTGTTCCATACTATTTTCCCGGCACTTTCCATCGGGACCTCGTGTCGTACCTGTGACGCGCAACACGAGGCACGGCACGTACGATATTAAAGCGAAGGTAGCACGAGTCAGTTTTTTTTTATGGATATATACCTGCTCTCAGTCCCCGAGAACTGCGTTTTTTTGTTTCCCGTGCTCTGTGTGTTGACAAGGTCTGGAGTGTGTCTTACTAGTGAGGGCCGTTCCTAACGAACAAAAACATATGTCAGTAATCTGTAGGAGCCGCAGTAATCTGTAGGAGCCGTACAACGGACTACCAATGCGCGGCCGACCCATTGCTTGATGTTCGGGGCGATGTCTGGTGGGGAGAGCCCGGAACCAGGCCGACCAGAAACGAACTGACCCCAATATCTAGTAGACGACATAGGGGTGTTATAAGCCACTGAGGGGCCCACGGATAGATGCCCTCGGCTATTCGGTGAATAGACGGTGCTATGCGAGGGCCGCGGCCAAAATAAAAACGCGTGGGAACTGTTACCCCGGAGTCGTCGACGCAGCGGATCGCTCCATGACGACAGGTCACAGGGGTGATGCGGAGATTCCTGAGCTCGCCACGCCACGCAGCAATGGACGCCAGGAGCAGCGATAAGGGGAACCTGGGGGGACGGGGACGCGACGAGAGGGGTAGGGGGGGCAGTCGTGCTGGTACAGCTGTCGATAAATGCTGAAAGGAAACTGTGGACCGTATGGCAAGGTGACGTGGTTCGACTCATACGTGGAACGTACGTTACTATAGCTCTCAATCCTACAGTGAATGGCAGCCAATGCTTTGCTTGTTTTTGGGGTTTAGTGGGTTAAGCGCGAAGGCGTCAGATAAAAATTTATGTTTTCGTGCTTGGTTTTTTATGTTACTTGATTCCCTCAATTTGCCCTTATTTACTCTCCCCGCCTGTTTTATGCCGATGCTGTATTCTTCTTCTTTGTGTTGGTTTCGTCCACGCAATAACGCGATAGTTAGTTTATAATTTTTTCTAAGGACGCCAGCTGCGCGTGCAAAGAATTTAAAGTCGATACTCATCTTTGCAAGCTGTGTTGTTGGTACTCGTAATGTATTATGTGAGTGCGTTTTTTTACTTGATGGGAGGGGCCCTATTATTTTGCGTTTTATTATTTTGTACATGTAGTATTTAATCTAACTAAGTGGTGACTACACCTATTGATTGAAATGTTCTATATTGCGATCCATGTGCAATAACACACCACGAAGCTATATCACGTTGTACACCAAACCTGAAAAATGTGTTTTATATACCACAACTAACATCAATCTTGCTAGAACAATAAACAATACCCGGCGGTTGATATAAAGTGATGCATTCATTCTACAACCGTCAGATTTGTCCTCGTGAAGGATATACTTGTATAGTTTCCGCGCACATATTGAGTTGTCCCGCCCCCCCACCAGCCCTCTTGTTCAAGCGTGTTCCAACGCCCCGCCTGAAACTAATAAGTTCCAGACTGAAAAAAACTACCACGCAGTTGATATCAACTTAATGTCATTCTAGCCATCCATGCTGTAGCTCTAATTCCTCTCCCTCCCCCCCACCGACGCCCCCTTCTTCCCCAACACCCACACCATCGCCTAGACCTAGCACCACGCGTATAGCAAACACCTACATCTATGCGTCATAAAGATGTTGGAAATCCCTTCGACCCCCTTCGAACACTCCACCTTTTCTCCTACTCACTGGTCGTACGACTTACAGGACATACATGATAAACTGATGCATTCCTTCTACAACCGTCAGATTTGTTGCCGTAATGGATTTATAGTTTCCACGCACAGATTGAGCTGCCCCGCCCGTTTCCCTCTTCCCTCCCTCCCCCGCTCCCTCTTGTTCAAACCCAGGCCCTCGCGTCCATAAACCCCCCGCCCTACTCTCACCGGTTGTACGACTTTCAGGATACACTTGATGAAGTAATGCATTTCCTTCCACAGCTGCCAGATTTTGTCCGCATCAAAAACAGGTTTTTCAGTTTTCGCGCACAGACTCACTATAACATCACCCTGTTGACCCTGGTGCAAACTACACTGTAGTTCCGAGGGGAGGCGCCGACCTACATCCTTAATGAGGACACACACAGTAATATTATAAAAATTAAAATACACTCCAGCTGTGAGATCGAAGATTTCGTCGAAACTCATCTTTGCAAGCTGTGTGTGATACTCCGATCGCGCGTGTTACGAGTTGTGTGTCCTCATTAAGGATATAGGTCGGCGACTCCCCTTACAACTACAGTGTAGCTATCAGGGTCAACAGGATGATTTTAGTCAGTCTGTGCGCGGAAACTATAAAACCCGTTTCTGAGGGGGACAAAATCTGACAGCGGTGAAGGGAAAGGGGGGCCTGGTTTTGATCAAAAGCGAGCGGGTTTGGAGGGGGGCGGGGGGGGGGGGGGGGAAAGGGGCAATTTGTGCATGTAAGCTATAAATCCTTTCGAGGGGATAAATCTGACGGTTTTGGCACCAGTATATTATTGGGGGCGGGGGGGGTGGGGGGGGGGGTGGGGGGGGCAGCTCAATATGTGCCTGGAAACTATACATTATTTTGAGGGGATAAATGTGACATTTTTGGAAATACTTCATCAGTTTATCATGTATATCCTGGGGTAATTCGTACAATCAGTGAGTAAAGAGAGGGTGGAGTGTTCGAGGGGGTGGGGTTGGGATGGGTTTGGGGGGGGGAGGGTGGGGGGTGGGGGCGGGGGGGGTGGGGGCGGGGGGGGGGGGGGGGGAGGGGGGGGGGGGGGGGGGAGGGGGGGGGGGGGGGGACGGCTTTAGGTGAGGGGTTTGTTATACGTGTGGTGCTAGGTCTAGGCGAAGGTGCGGGTGATGGGGAAGAAGGGGGCGTTCGAGGCGGGGGGGGGGGGGGGAACACAGCGGCATGGATGGCTCTCGAAAGATAATGAGGTGATATCCTGTGCGTGAAGTGTTTATTAATGTGGCGGATTTCGATATTTGGTGGGGCGTTTGAGTAAGGGAAAGCAAGAGGGGGGGGGGGGGGGGGGTTTAGGAGGTGTAGGTTACAAATATTATTCAAATACACTTCGGCTGTGAGATCAATGATATGTAGCAGTTTGTTATACGCGTGGTGCTAGGTCTAGGCGATCGTGTAGGTGGTCGGGAAAGAGGGGGCGTTGGAGCGGGGAGGGGGGGGGGGGGGGGGGGGAGAGGGGGGGGGGGAGAGGGGGGGGGGGGAGGGGGGGGGGGGCAGGGGGGGGGGGGGGGGGGGGAACACAGCGGCATGGATGGCTCTCGAAAGATAATGAGGTGATATCTTGTGCGTGAAGTGTTTATTAATGTGGCGGATTTCGATATTTGGTGGGGCGTTTGAGTAAGGGAGAGAAAGGGATTTTTAGGAGGTTTAGGTCACAAATAATATTCAAATACACTTCGGCTGTGAGATCAATGATATGTAGCAGCTTGTTATACGCGTGGTGCTAGGTCTAGGCGATCGTGTAGGTGGTCGGAAAAGAGGGGGCGTTGGAAGGGGGGGGGGGGGGGGGGGGTTGGGGGGAAAAATAATTGAAAACTACGTCATGGATGGTCAGAAAAATAATAATGACGTGATATCAACTGCGTATAGGTGTTTATTACTCAGGCCGATTTTGATTGTGAGTGGGGCGTTTGGACAGACTAGGCGGAAGGGGGGGGGGGTCGGGGGAGGGAGGGGCGAGGGGGAGAAAAGGGTCGGGGTTTGTTATGAAAAAGAGGTCAGTGGAGGGGGAGGGGAGGGGGGGGGGGGGCGGGGGGCGGGACATTTCAGTATGTGCGCGGAAACTATAAATTCTCAAAGGGGACAAACCTGACGATTGAAGCAATAAGACATTCCTTTATATCATCTGGCTTGTAATGTTTACTATTCTAGAAGGTTTGATGTTAGATGCAGCATGCAACCCAGTGTTCAGTAATATATATATGCGCTATTATCGGAGTATCACACACAGCTTACAAATACCACTTTCGATAAAATCTTCGATATCACAGCTGGAGTGTATTTTTATTTTTGTAAATGGAGTGTATTTTTATTTTTATAGTGTTAGACTATATAGATTTTTTTATATAGTCACTATAAAAATAAAAATACACACCAGCTGTAAGATCGACTATTTTGTCGAAACTTATCTTTGCAAGCTGTGCGTGATGCTTCGGTCGCGCGTATTACGGGTTGTGTGTCCTCATTAAGGATATAGGTCGGCGACTCCCCTTGCAACTACAGTGCAGCTATCAGGCTCAACAGGGTGATGTTATTTATTCTGTGCGCGGAAACTATAAAACCCGTTTCTGGGAGACACAAAATCTGAGAGCTGTGGAAGGAAATGCATCAGTTTATTTTCAAGTGAATCCTGTCAGTCGAATAACCGGTAAGTGGAAAATAGTGTTTTGTTTTTTTCCACTATGATTGGTGTTTGTATTTTACTCCAGGTGGAGAATTGTGAGCTAGATCCAACATAATACCAGTATCTCTTTTGGAATTTGTTACTGTTTCCACTATACTGCTCTATCATATGCCTTGTGGATGGCTTGCGGTTCTTTTTTTGTTCCTCTGCAGCACGTACGGGTGTGCTGTTTTCTTGCAGCCATTTTGATCCGCTCGCATTACATTCTTCACAACTCCTGTCGTTTTTCTTGTTTTTTCCCTAATTGTCTGGTTTGTTTTGTTGTGCGCTCGTACCCGGTACGCTAGCATTCCGTTACCTTGATTACTCTAAGTTGCGTGTGGTTTACTCTGTTTCGCAGACTGTCTGTAGGATAAAAAATCAGCACGGACACAGAGTGTACTGATGATGTCGGGTAGAAAGAACGGCATAATGAAAAGCCAACGTACACAGCCACAATATTGCCAGCGTGGCTCCTTACAAATTCCTGCAACTACCGGAATAACCACAACCAATTGCGGTGCAATCACAGCGGTATTGCCCAATCGGCGTTCTTACCACGAACCGATGATACCTTTTTACTTGTGGCGTCTGGCCTCGTCCATCGCGCTTTAAACCTGCAAACAACGCAGACCCAGACCGATCCCTATTGACTTGGGTATGCGATCCCGCCCGAGAAGAGTCTTCGAACAAACGGCGTATCGGCTACAGTCAGTGTGATGTCTCGTCGTACAGCGCGTGAGGATTCAGGTCCTCTACAGCATCTTCATCGCCATCTAAGCTCTGTCTCAATTCAGGTACGAATCTTGGGTGAATCACGTCGAATACACGGCATCTCTCGCTACCAACCTTCGACAGAATGGTTTTGGTTGCTGGGCCAGACTGGTTGGGAAGAGTACACGTATTAGCACGACTTTGGATACTCAATTCTCTCATCTATCCCATATCGCGCTCATATTTAGCTCCGAGTCTCGCCTTTGTGTTTTGCCGGGTTGTGCCGATCTGTGGGTACAATATTGCCTGACACGGGATTCTCAATGGTACAGTACTACTGTGCAACCCTTGGTGTGAACTTGCCCTCAAATTGATATATATATAGACCTGAGACTATATAATCTATATACACAAATTCGCCGTACTATGGGAACACTGGTACTGGCTATTGTTTTATCTGTTATGCGACTGAAGTAACATTATGTCAAGCTGCTGGCCCACTATATTTCGTTGTAGCTGTTCGTTTTTACTGATTTACAGCAGTGTTTTCCTCCTGGCGAACACCTTGAATCCCTCTAAACTGCTTGGGCAACACGGTTTGACTTTGAGAAACCCTGGCCCTGCAAATTGGTGGGAAATTCCTCCACACGGAGTGTGATCGATCCATGCAAGCATGGATAGTCGGTCGCACTATTGTAGCAACCAGAATGGTCGGTGACGGTGAGTCGTCATCGTGCAATGAAGAGTGTGACCGCCCAGGTCCTCTACAGCAGCACATAGTTGCCGTCGATGCTCGGCTAGAATTGGAGTGCGAATGGTGACCTGTGCGGTACGAAATACCCTCGTGCGTCTCTATCTACTACCCCGACTTTAGATAGATTGTACTTACACAAGTACGAACCTAGCTGCCAGGCCTTATGTCTCAAACGAACGCCCACCTTTCCAGGGCTTATGAAGGAACTCCTCTTCTTGACGTGCATGCCTTTGGGTTGTGCCAGGTTGTGCCAGGTTGTGCCGAATTGTGGGTGGGATCACACCAGGAAAAAAATCACAAATGTACGTGTTGGGCTCAGCAGTAGCACTTAGTGTGTGTGCTACAGTAGTAGTAGCAGGTACGCTCCACTGGCAGCAGCTATCTGCCCCGGTCCCATGAGTGACCCTGCCAGTGAATGCGTCAAGTATTTAGATAACAGGTACTTTTCTCTCGCGCACTGGTGTACTGGGCCTTCTTCGTTGGAGCTCAGGGTCGGCATGCAACTTCTGAGGTTCTTCTGCGACCCTTCCCCTAGTGTCTACCTACTACTTTCATCATATCAGTTGGGCGGGGTCATTTACGCAGAGCATTGAGCTTACTCGACGCATTGAAGGCGAAGTGTAGGGCATAAAAAAACTAGAATCCGGGACCCACACTCCTTTTTTTTCATTTAAGGCCGGTTGAGGGGGTAGGGAGGAGGTGGTTCTATACTAATTCCTATATAGCCAACGAGTCAACAGTAGTTCCTAGAGTCTAGACTACATAAAAAGTTACCTACCTAAACTTGGTACGAAACCAAGTCACTTTCATTGGTCAGGGTCAGATACGAGAGCGTGAGTTAGCAACATTCGATGAACAATCGACGAGCAGTGGGAGTGCTGAATCCTATGCGCGATAAAAATTGAAGGCAAAAACCGGGGAGGAGAAGGGACGACACCTGTGACCACGGCTTGTCCAGAAGCTGGAAAGTAAAAGTGTGCTAAAAAAAAAAAAAAAAAAAAAAAAATGACTGAAAGAGCCGACGGTTTTGGACTGCTGCGGGGGGCAGGCGAACAAAGAATCCCCTGTAATTGAATGCAATCTGAAAATCCGGCAGCGTCGGCAACTTAGGTCGGGCAGCCGACTTGAACTCAATATATAATGAGTCTCTGCTTTGAACGCCAGAGGAACCACAGGCTATAAAAGGCCAGAAGTGAAACGTAATTTTGGCTAAACAAGCTGCAATAGTCGCGGCAAGGCGCAGCGTAAATGGCTTTTGAAACCGTCGAAAACGCGGCGAGATTGGGTGCGATTCACGACGGGCGCCGGCCGCTTTTCCATCAACCACGTGCATACACCCGCACGTACACTTCCGCCACGGTCTAGTCGGGCGACCTAGTGTGTCGATTCGAGCGATAACGATTCAACTACACTAGTCGTTGCGCCATGCAGGGTGAATCGTGGTCTCGATGCTGCCTGCAAGAACCCTGGGGTTGGCGGCGGAAGTGGAGAGAGTGATCATCATCATCGTCATCATCATCATCATCATCATCAACGGATGATAACCGGAGAGGAGGCGGCGACCTGTCCGGGACGGGGGAGGAAAGGGCAGCCGTTGCAACGAAACGCTCAAACACGTTTCCCCTCCGACAAATGCAATAGCCGAATCTCCAACTAAGACGTGGGGAGTAGCCGGCGGAAAACCTGGAGTTGCTCCTTTTATTGGTCGTCTGCCTGTCCGTGGGCACCATTCCAGTAGAGTCTGGGTTTTGGGATACGGACTACTCAAATTTTACAACGGTTTCAAACGATTCATCTACAATATTAAGGTGTCGTGCTTTTTTGAAAGACGTCCCTTTGCCAAAACCACAGGTATGTTTTGGCATTGGATGCTCAACATGGAAAGCTATTTTCGATTCTGTATCTATGCCCAACTTGCCTTTTCAAATTGATTTCAGCTGCTGCACCAAACAGACCGAAAAAAACAACTTGATGTTGTCATGATAACCAACCAAACAACAAAAAAAGACGGATTAAGGAAGACAAGGGCTAAAATCAAACGCACCTATACGGCATACATGAATCGTTTGGAAAACGGTTTAGTGATCTAGTGACTTCAACAAGGCTCCCGTTTATGTTGGATGTATATATATACATTTTTTTTCCGGTCGACCGATGGTAGAGGAAGCGGCCGGTGGGGGGGGGGGGGGGGGGCGGATGTGGGTCCCGAATATTTTTTTCGTGTGCCCTTGGCTAAGCTGCAAACTCGTTTTGGCGCGTCCATGTCATCGGCCAGCTCACTTGGAGCGATGTATACTGTATTTTGTGGGTTTTCGAGAGGCCTCTTTCCATTTTCAAATTGCGAAACCCACGGGGTTTGAGGGCAACGACTAGCCAAAGGGGAAGCCTGTATCTGGAATGATGTGATCTCGCTTTGCTCGCGAAAGAAGTTTTAATGATTGCGGTACGCGCCCGCTCGCCCCCTTATTATCACAATTCGGCTTAGGGTCTGGTCCGTTTTCGTATCATTGTAATACGTACGTGTTGTTCAAGCTTCTTTTCGTTCTCGTCCGGCGTGCATTTTGTTTCATTCTGTATATGAATACCAAATTTGGACGTACCGAGTCGACACTGGTACATCACGATCTAGATATTTTTAGACAGATTCGTTGCCCATGTCTTGAGATTATGCGAGACCAGGATGGTTTTTGTCGCGACATATGTCAGACCTGAATAATCTACAGTATTTGTACCGTCAGAGAGCATTGTGATGTGCAGACCTTACTTTTCACTCCTTCCCCAATCCTAGGGTCGCCCTCGGCATACACTTTTTCTTCTCAGCCATGCGCAGTTGATAATAGCATACCCGAGCATGTCTTACTTCAAAATTAAATGTATGGGCCCTTGGTATCATGACCAAATGATCAAGACCACGATGAGTTCTGGGACGTGAGTCTGCGCCTCGCAGGATTTCCTTTCTCGTTAGTGCATGTACTCTTCGTTTTCAGACCAGTTTTTAGTACAGATTTTCGTCTGATTCCAAGCAGGAACGTTTCTGGTGTATAAATAGATATTCATGATAAACTGATGCACTTCTTCCACAACCGTCATATTTGTTATCTTCAAGGATAAATAGTTTTCGCGCATACATTGAGTTGCCCCGCCCGTCACGCCCCCCCCCCGCTCCCTGTTGTTCAATCTCCGCCCTCCACTCACCAGTCATTCGACTTACAGGATACACTTGATAAACTGATGCATTTCCTTCCACCGCTGTCATATTTTGACTTCCTCAAAAACGGATTTTATAGTTTCCGCGCACAGACTGTTTATTGTCACCCTGTTGACCCTGGTACAAGCTACACTGTAGTTGTAAGGGGAGTCGCCGACCGATATCCTCAACGAGGACACACACCCAGTAAGACGCGCGATCGGAGTATCACACACAGCTTGCAAAGATGAGTTTGGAAAAAATCTTCGGTCTCACAGCGGGAGTGTACAATATTTTTTTGAATAATATTTTTTGTCGAAACTTATATTTGCAGGCTGTGTGTGATACTCCGATCGCCCGTACTACTGGGTGTGCGTCCTCATTAAGGATATAGGTCAGCGAATATATTATATGAATGAAAATATACTCCAGCTTTGAGATCGAAGATTTGTCGAAGTTCATCTTTGCAAGCTGTGTGTGATACTCCGATCGCGCGTCTTACTGGGTGTGTGTCCTCGTTGAGGATATAGGTCGGCGACTCCCTATAGAACTACAGTGTAGCTTGTACCATTGTCAACAGGGTGATGTTAGTCAGTCTGTGTGCGGATACTACAAAACCCGTTTTTGAGGCGGACAAAATATGACATCTGTGGAAGGAAATGCATCACTTTGTCAAGTGCATCATGTAAGTCGTATAACCGGTGAGAGGAGGGCGGATATATTTATACGTCGTAGGAGCCTGGGTTTGAACAAGAGGGAGCAGGGGGCGGGGGGGGAGGGAAACATGCGGGGCAAATCGGACATTTGTAGAAGAAGCGCATCAGTTTATAATGTATATCCTGTAAGTCGTACAACCAGTGAGGAGAGGGCGAATTGTTCGAAGGGGCAGCTTTTTTTTAGGCAATAGGGATTTCCAACAGCTTTAAGTCGCATAGATGTAGTGGCTTGCTATACGCGTGGTGCTAGGTCTAGGCGATGGTGCGGGTGGTGGGGAGGGAAGGGGGCGTTGAGGGGGGGGGGGGGTGGTGGGATGAGTTGGAGCTACGGCAAAGATGGCTAGAAATAATGTGGTGATATCCACCGACTGGTAGTGTTTATTTCTCTGGCAGATTTTGATTTTGGGTGGGTCGTTTGAATAAGAGGGAGCGAGGGCAAACAACAATAAAAAGAACTGGGGGGGGGGACAACCCAATTTGTGCGCGGAAACCATAAATCCTTAAAGGGGGAAAATCTGACAGTCGTGGAAGAAATTGATCAGTTTATCATGTACATCCCGTAAGTCGTACAACCAGTGAGGAGAGAGCGGAGCGTTCGAAAGGGTGGGGGGGGGGGGTGGGGGGGTTGGGGCAAAAAAGGGGGTTGAAGTCGTATAGATGTACGGGCTTGCTATACTCGTGCTAGGTTAAGGCAGAGGGAGAGGACGTTTGGGGGGGGAGAGGGGGGATGAATTGGAGCTACGACATGGATGGAAAAACATAATGAGATGATATCAGCTGCATGGTAGTGTTTACTACTCTCCAGTGGAAGGAAAATGATTTTCGGGTGGGGCGTTTGAACAAAGGGGGGGGGGGGCGGGGGGCGTGCGGGACAACTCAATATATGCGCGGAAGTTACAAATCCTTTAAGGGGACAAATCTGAGGTTGTAGAAGGAATGCATCAGTTTATATCACCTGCTTGGTATTGTTTACGATTCTTGCAGATTTGATGTTTGGTGTGGTATACAAACCAATTTTTATTTGCGGCATACAGTGTGTTATAGCATCGTGGTGTGGTATTGTACATGGATCGCAAGATAAAACATTCCAATATCGGTAGGTGCAATCATGCAAGACGCATGTATGTACCTACCGGGGGGGCTTCGCCGCGGCGGTCTGCCGCCTAGCTTGGCTCCGCGCATGCCGGTAAAATTCGAGGATGCATGAAATATATCATGAGTATAAGATTATAGGCGAATCAAATGTGCACATGCGACAGCACTGCCTACATTCACATATCTCATGTTTGAATATGGAAGGAGAAAACTCGAATGTGTTGAAAATAACCACAGCAACAAATTGCATCATCCGGCACACGATGACGAACAACCACAGCAGCAGCCCCCGAACAAATATTGGCATGATGACATGAATCAGTAGAATAAATCAATTGATATAAACGGCATCATATGAAAATATATTTTTTGTGCGATCACAGCTACTTGTACTATTGTAAACAACCGAGTAAATTTACTTGAGCGGGGCTATCACTGCAGACAGAGACCTTACCATTGAAATAACGCGGCGTCTTCAGGGGGCCTGGGCGTGCTTCCAGCTGTACAAGATGGAAATGTGTGATCGCCCGGGTGTGCACTTACGGTTGAAGGTGCGGTTGCTGAAAGCTGAGGCGGTCGATACATTGATTTAGGGTTTGGTGACGTGGAGCCCGAACAAGCCTGACTATGACAGGCTATGACGGGTTCACCGATCCATGTTCCTCCGATGCCTTGGATGGCGGAAACGGAAGCGCAACGACCACACCCTATCGTACGCCGACGCGCTTGCCAAGACATATTCCGAGAGCATAGAGGCGATAGTGTGCGAACGGAGGGTATTGTTTGCGGCATTCGTAGCACGTATGGGGGAGGAGCGTCTGCCATAGAGGGTAAAGTTTGGAAAGTGTGTTGGGGGTAAGGGCTACTCAGGGGGGCAAGACAAAGACTGTATTGATCATCTGAAGGAGGATATGTTGTTCTTTGGAATGAAATTCGAAGGATGGCGAAAGGCTGCCCAGAAGGCTGGCATATGATTTCGACGAGTAGAGGAGGGAGCCGAGTTGTTAATGCGGAATTGGCATGAAACGGAGAGACACAAAGCTGCAGAGCCACGCGCAAAGGCTGCGCAGCGCCATCCACCGTTGGTATCTCTAAGCGGCCGTGGGGAGGAGGAAGGGGGTGGGGGGGAAGGGGGGGCGTCATGCCCAAGTGACTGAAGTCTGGGTTTGGCTATCATCGTATTGAAAGTTGTGGGCCTTCTAATGGCCGTCACAAGATAGCATAAGACCGCCCTGACGTCTTCGCCATGTTGCGTTCTCTCCTCAGTGCAATTGACGATGCACTTGATACTCTCTATGAGCCCAATGCTGTATTTAGCCAGTTACTAGGGTCTGCTAGTATGACATATCACTTTTTTTTTTTCTTCTTCTCTTCTTTTTTTTTCGTTTTCTTGCTTCCTCTTCTTGTCTTGTCTTTTCTTGCTCTTCTTGTCGTTTTCTTCTCTTTTCTTTCCTTTTTCGTATTGTTTCGCTTTCTTTTCTCTTTTCTTTCCTTTTATTTATCTTCTTCTCTTTTGTTTGTTGCTTTCCTCCAATTGACTTACGCCTGTCGTGCGTATGCGTAGTGATATATACTACGTGTAATATATACGTGGTAGTCTTTCTTGGGTGGCAATCGGTATGGTCGGTTTCTCCAGGCGTGAGTAATGAGACGTATGCACCGGTATGGACCTGGCACATCGTAGACTGACTTTCGATTTCACTTTTAATTGTTTCTGGTGGAAGCATGAATTACGTTAGCTGTGATATATGCGTGTACCACCTTGGGTTGTGTGTGTGTTTTCCCTGCGGTATACCTCAGCTCCACAGTGACTGGAGCCTGTCCTGTGACCACGGACTTGATTATGCGAATTAACGTGAGAGCTACAACAACGACGACAACAACAACAGCAACAACAAACAAAAATCTGAATTGAACCGAAGTAATGAGATAACGGAAATAGGGTCATTTTTCAAAACATAATTTTGTCACTAGTACATGATAGCTGTAGTAAATATGCTAGGTTGACAGCGTATTAATGTAGAACCGTGGGTTCGAAGCTCACCGACTCCGTTTTTACAGGGGTGGAACCTTTGGGTGACAGGGTATTGATTTAGAACCGTGGGTTCGAGGCTCACCGACTCCCGTTGTTTTCTTTTAGGGTGGGACTTTTACATGCAAAATGTTATGGTGACAGTATATTTTTATTTCTTATTTTATTTATTTAGGGTGAAACTTTTACATGATATCTATTAAACTACTACTACTGTCTTCATGCTCCCGATGAATACCAAAACCCGCCACAATAGCGAACCATAAAATATGATGAAAACAATTAGAAGAAGAAGAAGAAGAAGAAGAAGAAGACTCCACCCCCAGGTAGAGAAAACATATTTACGCACTTAATTAACCACAAGTACAGTAGGTGGCCCTGTATAGTGGCAACCTGAATAGTAAAGTGCCCTATATAGTGGCATGAAAATCTCCTGGCAAAATCTCAACCGGATATAGTGGCACATTACCACTTTTGAGGACGGGGCCCTCAATAGTGGCATTTTGGGCATCACACACACCCAATAGTGGCAGTTCCAAGTAGTGGGCCCCCACTACTGCTGTACCACACCTGCCCACACACACTCTCAGCGGTGGGCGCCACACGTATCATGCCAGCCTGCGCGGACCTAGAACTGTGTAAACTCCCAAACAAACCACTGGGAGAGAAAGACGGGCACGAGTGTCGCCTTGGCTGCGGCGGCCGGCTTCATGGGATATGTGGTGAACCAGAGGAGGAGGGCGGCCGAGAAATCCACCGCGTCTGCAACCCGTGCATCGCCAAGAAGCAAAATACACCCGACTCTTCGAATCAGACTAAGCGTGCCTCGAAGGCTGTGGAGGAATGGGCCGGGTTGTTTCGCGTCTCTACGTTGCTGTTTTCATGCGTTCTACACGTAGTGTTGAATGTTGAACCCCATGTTACACTGCCCGCCGGACAAAAAATATTGATGTGCCACCTATGATACAATGCGTTTGGACGTGCTTCCTGTGGTCTGCCTGCGCAGAAGAAACAGGTCTTGACCACAGAAGGCTCGGTAACCGTTGGATAATCAACGGTCATTTCATGTATTTCATGCGGATACTGCTGCACAGAAATCAACCACGAGTAGTGGAACAGTATGCACGGCTTTACCTGTACACAACAGCGTATAATCAGTGTACAGCGTGAACATCGAAGCTCTTTATTCGATATAGTGGCAATATTGCCCACTATAAACTGTCTAATAGTGGCAATAGTGCCACTATATCGAATAGTGGCACTGCCCTGAATAGTGGCACAATTCTGTCCTGCCACTACATGCCACTATACAGGGCCACCTACTGTACCAACAACCCTGACCAACCATCCATGCGCAAACCATCCACCATAGACTACATATGGTAGAGCAATATCGTGAAAACTACAGAAATATATTTATAAAAAAGATACTCATATAATGTTTGATCACTTCAAAATTCCCCACCTGAAGTGAAAATACTAAGGCCATATCTTATGCAGTGGGATTCCGCCAGTCGAAAACGGCCCTTTTCGACTGGACTTTTTTCGATCGGATTCTTCTGGTCATTCTTCTTATCGTCAGTCGAGTCGATTTTGTAGTTTTCGTGCTCTTCCTAGAGGCGGTTGGTGTGTGGGAGTACTGCTGTACAGCAGTCGAAATCGGTTGGCAGCTCTGTGCTCCGCGCTGTCTCCGCGAGCAACGGCTCGGCGAACCCTCGTCCCAGCGAGTTGGTGGCTTAGGCTTAGCCGAAAGCCGCCAAAGCTACGTTCGTGGAGTTGCACTCAGCCGAGAGCCGCCAAAGCTACAGCAGCCTCAGCCGTTGTTGGCAGCATGGGATCGAGACCGCGCGCTGCTGCCGTCGTGTGGTACACGCTGCTGGCGAGCAAAACTAGGAATGCGCCACGCTGTCTTGCTGCGAGAAGCAACAGCTGGGATAGCCAAGCCAGCGTCAGCGCCTTGTATGATACTGCAGTGTGGTGCTTGGTGTGGGGGTGTGGCCGTGTGGCCGTGTGGGTGTGTGTTTGGTGGTGGGATGAGCGATGCGATCATTTCGAAAACACGTGTAAAACTTTTTCGACTGGGTTTTTCGACCAGTCGAAAAAGTCGAGTTTTTCGACTGGATCCGCCAGTCCGAATTCTCAGTCGAAAAACGTTGAGTCAAAAAAGCCCTTTTTCGACTGCGTAAGAAAGCCTGATTTGGGCTTCAGTCGAAAAAGGCCGTTTTCGACTGACAAATCCGACTGCATAAGAAATGCCCTAACACTAATCATTGTAGTGGAGAATTAAAAAAAAAAGGAATAGGACCCCTCCCATTAAAATGTTTACCCACATAATATAGTACAAGTACCGACAAGCAGCTTCAAAATTTTAGTACTGACCCGAAATTCGTCGAACTCACACCTGACGTCCTGAAAACATATAGTTTTATTAACATACAATAGCTGTCGCTAAAACGAGCGACAGCTGATAGAAGTAACTGTCGTCAGACGTGTGCGTCCACGGGCCATTGGTTCGTGTGGTTGCGAGGGGCACCACAGGTTGAATAGCGCCGATGTGATGTTTGTTGTATTGCAAATTGATGTGGTCATTATTTGGCCGCGACGGCGTTGAAGACGCCCATACCTGTGTACCTACCCCGCGTGCTTTGTGCTAAGTCCACCAGCCTAATCTCTTCCCGCAACCTAGCCTTCATGGTGTCGGAGTTTCCAAGCTCGCCTACCCTGTCGAAACTCATTGGCTCTACCATGAGGTCCGCTAGTCTTTTAGCCCTAATGAGACAGACGAAAGTAAGCCCCGTGCATGCCTCCTTCGGCCCTAAGTATACGACGGCCTTCTCTAACGTCTGCCGCTGTGATTTTTGCATAGTGATGGCCCGGCAGAGCCTCAACGGCAGTTGCGTCCTGACCTGCGTTCCCCCGTCCTGCCGAGTAGTGTCTACCGGAGAAATCGGCACACACCCCCTATATCTCCTGAGACGACCATTCCCCCCATGAGTACCCTCTGAACCTAACGACAACGTAAAGGGGGAGGTACGGCGGGGGCGCGTCGTCTGCAAACAACAACTCGACGACTTGGCCTCGAATGTCGTTCACGAGTCAAACTTGTTGGTACAGGTTCTTCGTGGGTATGAACTTGGCTCCCTTAGCTAGGTAGACGTCCCTCTCAAGCCCCTCCGCCGTGTATGCTGTCGCCCTTCTGGCGTTGGCGCACGGACCGAGTTTGGGTCAATCGCCCCCAACGGACGTCTCTCCATGATGACCTACTCTCACCACGAGACAGCAGTAGATACACTCAGCGGCCACACCCCAAGCGGCCACACACTCTCCTTGCCCGCTCTCCGCTGGCCATTATTGTCGCCCGCTGCGCCCGTTGTCTGTGTGCTGCCCTCTGAGTGAGCGGTGTGTGCCGGCTGTGTGAGCGGCGTGTGCTGCGGTTTTTGCCTGTATGGTTTGCTGTGCGTGCGTGCGTGCGTGCGTGCGTGCGTGCGTGCGTGCGTGCGTGCGTGTGTGTTTTGTTGTTCCGTGGTGGTCTGCCTACACCTGCAGTCTAAATTCGGATGATCTCACACTAAAATCAAGGTTAGTCGAAGACATGCACGCATTTTTTTTTTTTTTCATGGGAGCCTATATTTCGAGGCCCAGGTGTAGACTAGAAACTCGCTCCGCTCCAATAAACCGACCACCATACATATGGCAGAGCAGTATTTAAGTGGAAACTATAGTAACAAATTTATAAAATAGATACCTGGTACGATGTGAGATCTCTGGCGGGGGGGAGAAAAAACAAAATAAACCGCCTACCGTACATATGATAGATAGAGCAGTATAGTGGAAACTATTAATAGAGTAACAAATTTTTAATTAGATACGATGTTAGGTCTCTGGCTCAAAATTCTCCACCTAAAGAAAAAGTAAAAACACTTACCATTATAGTGGAAAAGAAATAGAACTCCTCCCGATAAAAACTCACGTTAGCTAGAATAACAAATCGCTTCATAGGTATTCGTAGGTTACTTGTAAATAGACTCCCGCGATCAGCACCCTAGCCAGCTTGAACGCATTCAACCCTACACTGGACAACTCTATTCGTCACTGACATACAGTATGGCCGATTGGTAGCCTCGAGGGTCGAAGCGGTGAATGCTTGCCGGGAGGAGTCCGTGTGCAATGCCGCTGCTGCTGTACCCAAACAGTCCACCTAGGAAGAGCGTAGAAAGAGAATCTACGCTCGTTTCGATCTCGATTCCCTGGCAAGGCGATAGCCCCGAGGGTCGAAGCGCGTGTATGCTTGCCGGGAGGAGTATACATTTATAATATAGTCTATATACGATATAAAAAATGAAAATACACTCCAGCTGTGAGATAGAAGATTTTGTCGAAACTCATCTTTGCAAGCTGTGTGTGATACTCCGATCGCGCGTATTACGGGTTGTGTGTCTTCATTAAAGATATAGGTCGGCGACTCCCCTTGCAACTACAGTGTAGCTATCAGGGTCAACAGGGTTATGTTAGTCAGTCTGTGCGCGGAAACTATAAACCCGTTTCTGAGGGGGACAAATTCTGACAGCTGTAGAGGGAAATGTATCCGTTTATCAAGTGAATCTTGTAAGTCGAATGACCGGTGAGGGGAGGGCAGATTTTTGAAGGACGTAGGGGCCTGGTTTTGATCAAAAGCTAGCGGGGTTGGAGGGCGGGGGGGGGGGGGGGGGGGACTGGGGGGGCAATTTGTGCGTGGAAGCTATAAATCCTTCATTTAAGGGGTAAATATGACGGTTTGGGGAAAAAAAAAAAAAAATCAGTTTATCATTGGGGGGGGGTGGGGTGGGGCGGGGGGGGGGGGGGGGTCGGGCAGCTCAATCTGTGCGTGAAAACTATACATGATTTTGAGGTGATAAATGTGACGGTTTTGGAAATAATGCATCAGTTTATCATGTACATATATCCTGGGGTAAGTCGTACAATCAGTGAGTAGAGAAAGGGCGGAGTGTTGGAGGGGGTGGGGGTGGGATGGGGTGGGGAGGTTTGGGAAGGGGGGGTGGGGGCGGGGGGGGTGGGGGCGGGGGGGGCGGGGGGGCGGGAGGAGGGGGGTTGGGGGGGGGGGGGAAGGGGGGGGCTTTAGGTGGCATAAATGTAGGGGTTTGTTATACGTGTGGTGCTAGGTCTAGGCCATGGTGCGGGTGGTGGGGAAGAAGGGGGCGTTCGGGGCAGGGGGGGGGGGGGGGGGGGTTTCTAGGGGGGGGAAGATTTTTTTTTGGGGAGGGGGTGGTGGGGGGGGGAGGGGGGAAGATGTTTTAAGAGGTTTAGGTCACAAATAATATTCAAATACACTCCGGCTGTGAGATCAAAGATATGTAGGGGCTTGTTATACGCGTGGTGCTAGGTCTACGCGATCGTGCGGGTGGTGGGAAACGAGGGGGCGTTGGGGGGGGGGTTTGAGAGGGGTGGGGGGAAAGAATGAAAACTACGTCACGGATGGTCAGAAAGCTAATGATGTGATATCAACTGCGTAAAGGTGTTTATTACTCTGGTCGATTTCGATTGTGAGTGGGGCATTTGGACAAACTAGGCGGAAAAAAAAGGGGAGGAGGGGGAGGGAACGGGGGAGGGGGGGGGGGCGGGGGGCGGGGTTAACAAGAGGGATCGGCAGAGGGGGAGGGGAGGGGGGGGGCGGGGGGCGGGACATTTCAATATGTGCTAACCCTAACTATATATCCTTAAAGGGGACAAACCTGACGATTGAAGCAAGAAGACATCCCTTTATATCATCTGCCTAGTAATGTTTACTATTCTAGAAGGTTTGATGTTAGATGCAGTATGCAACCCAGTGTTTAAGTGTAGTAAATAACGTGTTAAATCTTCACAATTTGTTGTACATGGATCGAAAGCTAGAATATTGTAATTAAAGAAATATATGCTATGACAGAAAAAAGCATATCGCCGCCGTAAAGAGAGGATAAAGCATGCGCACGCACATACATGGTATTACCTGTAAGCGTTTTGCTCTCCGCACGTTGTCTGCTGTCTGCCATCTGCGATCTTCGCAAAAAAACAAGAAAAATGCTCGTTAAAGAACTGCCTCTGTGGACGAAAACGTATAAGGATGGGTTGGTATATAAATTGTCACTATTACAAAGGTCCCTATATGTTTCCGCATCGATGGACATGCGCACCCAGAGCGGCAGCACAGCAGAAACGTGCGGTGTGATGGGGTGACAAATTATGACAGGCTCCGACACAACAAGCAACTCGCCGCAGCATAGCGAGGTAACGCCAAGCGCACAAAAATGGTTTCATCTCGTTGTGCTCTCTACATGTTGTCTGCTGCCTGTCGTCTGCGATCTAACATAAATAGTGTTGCCTACCGCTGCTGATGTGGGGTAGAGTTTGTAGCGTTGTGCTCTCTTGGTATGGTACGGTATCATATAAGAAGGACACTAACATGAACGTAACATTAGGACCGTATAGATACTAATGTAATATTCAAACGATCCTTAAACTTTACGCCGGGATGTCACTTGACGGAAGCAGCAGGAGCAGCAGTAGCAGCAGCGAGAGGTAGTGGCGTATAGGATGGTAGAGCATCGCAGGCTAGCGCTGTGCTCTCCGCATGCTGTCTGCTGTCTGCCATCTGCGATCTTACACTAATGGGGATGCCTACCGCTGATGCTGTGCGGCAGAATTGTAGCGTTGTGCTCTCCTTGTATGGTACGGTATCATGTAAGAAACACACCAACATAGACATAAAAACAAGGACCGTTTGAGTACTAATGTGATATTCAATTGATCCTTACTCTTTACGCCGGCGTGTCACTTGACAGAAGCAGCACAAGCAGCAGCAGCGAGAGGTAGTGACGTATAGTCGGGTAGAGCATCGCAGGCTTCAATCAAAGTAATCACCTTCAACAACAGCAGCCGCACGCGCATAGAGTTGCCGGCTGCTGCTGCTAGGGGGCTATACTGCTGCTGTTAAGCAGGATCGTAGCGTGGTGCTCTATGCAAAAATAGGGAAATGTGCGAGTACCCTCTACAAAGGGAAAATCCTGGTTTGCATCCAAATCTTACCTGCGTATATGGGGAAAGGGGGTGCAGAAACCCAAACCCGGGGATGTTGCGGAAACCCGAGGATTTACCTTAAGTGCGCCAAAGGCCAAACAAGTTTAAAAGGCTTGCCACGCGCGACACACGGCACGGATCGCTCCCAAACCTCCGGCAACGTGAGCCCGACGGTCGAATTGTGCCCACCCCATCCGACGTTTGGGACAAAGGTGCGAGCACGAAGAGATGTGACCGAAGGAAAAAACAAATCACAACTATACATAGTCTATACGATGAACGCACCATAATCACCCATGAAATCCGCGAAACTAGTGATGTACCTGGCTGGCATTCATGCATACAGAATCGAACACACAGGGGACGGTAGACAGCCGTCCTTCCTACCCTGCTAGATAGACGGGCCTCCATAGTGCTATAGTACCTTTTTTTTTTTTTTTTTTTTTTTTTTTTTATCCTCCGGCGGATGGGGAAAAATAAAGCTTTAGCTCACCACACTTCCGCGTATTTTCATACGCGTCGTGTGTCGATTTAACTCAGTTGCTTTCGCAGCCCAACGCTAGCTGGCGCACCCTTCGAGTCCCATTGTAGGTATAGCGTGAGCTGTCCCTATCAGTGGTCTTCGTTACAACCCCGGCAGCGCAAGCTGTCGTTGTATACGGGTGCGTGTGTATGTCGACCCGGCCTGTCCCCTGAGGGTCAGTTTCGGTGGAGATAGCCACCCGGAATGTCATCTTTCCGGGTAGTGTGGGACTTGCGCAAGCTCACCCACTAACAAAACCCCTGGCCATGGGAGATGGCCTTCCGCCGGACTTGGTCCAGTTACGGTCCACCCTACCCATTCGGGCGTTGGTCCTCGCTATAGTACCACTGGGAGGCATTATGTAGGCTATAGCTGCGTGTAGTGACGGCGAATTCAGTCGTCGTGAGTGAGTGGTACCAAAAGCGGCTATGTGCTCGTTCCTAGGTGGAGCAGGAGGTCCCGAAGAGCCGTGGGATCGGCAGGTACTTTATCGCTCAGCGCGCGGACAACTGTTTGCTGTAGCTGTGTGGTGAAGCCTTGACTCCAAGTATCCTCTATGGTACCTGGTACGTGGTATCCGGTATGAACCTCGTACCTGTGGTGCCTACTGTGGTGTACTATGTGGTGCCACCACGTTATCAATTTTTCCTTGCCTTGCATCTGATTTGCAGCACAACCCCTATTGGTAAACTCGTGGCTTCTGGGGAAAAGATGTTGTATTATTGAGCAATTGCCCTTCTGAGACAGGTAGGCAAGGTGGAGCGAGCAGGGTGGGGGCGCTCGTGGGCGCGCACAACCTCACCCTCGGGATCACGCTATGCAACTACCCGACCACGCATAACACAGAACACGGCCTAATGTACTTTCAGACGTGCCACAAAACCCTCGGGTTGTTGCCCGTACCACAAACAATACCCCTAACATGACAATAGCCAGATAATCAGACCTACAGCAACAATGCCTGAACCTTCCTACTGGATAAGTGTTCAATGTACCACATACTAATGTATCGACACACACCTACGGTCGATTGTATAGCTCGTACTTGTGTACAACCTACCGAAGTACAACAAAGAGTATTCCCAGAATATCCAGCATCAACTTACTACAATTGACAATTCAATATTCAAACTATCCAATCAGATGATCTACAGCAGCTCGGCCGATACACACTGCCGCTATCACCAACACCCTCCCTAGGGGATGTTGTATCTACCAGACCCACAACATGCAGTATGACAAACAAAAATAATTCAGACTCCTACTTCCTAGAGCCCAATGCAAAGTCAAGGTGAACTTCAAAAGTACTTCTCGGCAGAGCCTTCGTGAGCATGTCCGCATGCTGTTTTTCGCTGGGAACATGCGTGATCTCGATCACACCCTCCTCGGTCATATTTCTAAGAAAGTGGTGCCTCACGTCGATGTGCTTACTCCTGCTCGAGCTAAGGCGATTCTTTGCAAGCGCAATCGCTCCCTTGTTGTCCTCAAGGACGTCAATTTTACGAGGCTCTACACTAGGCCTCAAGAACTGAAGCATTCCGTTCACAAACAGAGACTCCTTCACACCATCGCCCGTCGCAAGATACTCTGCCTCAGACGTCGACTGCGAAACGCATTTCTGCGTCCAAGAAAGCCAAGCTACAAGACAGGCAGCCACAATAACTAGTGCTCCCGAAACTGATCTACGGTCAGTGGCCTTGCTGTCAAAGTCTGCATCTACGTACACCAACGTGCCTACGTCATCAACCGTACTGTCTCTCTTGTACTTCAGAGTTAGATGTGCCGTTTCCAGAAGATAGTTCAGAATCTTCTGAGCCGCCTTCCAGTCTCTCTTCTTTGGCTCATGAGAGTGCCTTGCCACCGCCCGCAGAGCATTCGAGATGTCGGGCCTCGTCCCATTGACGGCCCACATCAGGCACCCCACCACCTCTTGGAACGGCACATCTCCTGCCTCCTCATCCTCCATCACGGACCTGTTATCGTTAGCAGGGGAAACAGGGATCGGGCTGGTGCGACAAATTTTGAATCTCTCAAGCACACTCCTGATTTAACTCTCCTGAGAAATCTCAATCGTGCCAGCCCCGCCGTCGCGAAAAAATGCGCAACAAAAAAAGAACTTGACCTCACCCAAATTCTTCGTAGGAAGAGAATCGCCTAGAGCTTCTGCAACCACCTTGGCAAGACTCGTAGTTCCTGCATACAGAATGTCATCCACGTGAATCGCGACCATCCCTATCACCTCATCTCCCATCATGAAACGCAGCACACAGGGGTCACACAGAGACTGCTCGAAACCAATCCTCTTTAGATCCGATACCAGCCTCTTGTAAAATGTTCTAGATGCCCGCTTTAATCCGTACAAACGCTTGGTTACACGGACAACCTTTCCTGACATCGAACCACTGCCAGGGGGCAACTTCATGAACACCTCGTGATCCAACTTTGACTGAAAAAAAGCCTGCTCAATGTCCCAGTGGAGTAATTCCAAACATACTTGCACGCCAATGCTACCAACAATCGAATTGATGCAGGATTTGCAGTAGGCGAGAAAGTCTCAAGATAGTCTACACCATACTTCTGCCTGAAGCCCTTCGCGACAAGCCTAGCCTTGGTCTTCACTATCTTTCCTGTTTCGTCTGTTTTCCATTTGAAAACCCATCTAGCATCTATCACGTTACAGCCTTTTGGGATCTTTACCGCTAACGTGAACGTTCCTGCCCTTATCAAGCCTTCAACTTCTGCAGACATAGCTCCATCCCAAATCGTGGCGTACTTCGATTGCCGGGCTTCTTGATAGCTATCAGGCTCAGACTCTACGTCCTGCACTAGTTTTTTCGGCAATTCCACTGCGTCACCTGCTCTCTGCTCCGCCAACAGCGCATATATTATCTCTGTTGCGCGGACGGGCCATAGAGTGGCCACAAGGCCAGATACATTCTGCTGGTTAACTGCACGGGATTGCGCGCGAGTTCTACCTTCTCTTACTCCATCATTCTCACGCGCAGGGTTGTTCAAATCAGCTAGCTCAGCTACATGCCGCGGACGACGAGCAACTGGAGGAGATGCCTCTGCCTCTGCCTCCTGCCCTCCCGGCCCTACAGACTCTGTATCCTGCTCTTCAGGACCCACCGACTCTAGTTCCCCCACATCTTGCCATCCCTGCCCCTCACCATCGGTGAATTCAGGTGCTGGAGACGACACAGAGGGAACGGGCGAAGATGGCACAGAGGAGGCAAACGGCGATCGATCTACACTCTCTGCGTCAACACTTTCAACCACATCGACTGCTTCACCAGGGGGGACCACTACCTCGTTCGTTGCTGCACCAGAGGGTACCACTGCCGCGTTATTTCTCAACAGTGTGTGGGCAACTCCCCTCCCTACAAGCGGCCATACCTCGGCTTCTACATCGTTGTCACTTTCCTCCCCTCCCTCCTACGCGATCTCTATCGGCAACGGAAGTTGCGGTGGAGGGAGTTGTGACGGCAATGCCTCCCACGTTACATCCCTCGTTTCCTGAATAGTCCCAGCCCTCGTAAGTACTCTATGACAATCACGCGGGTGGTCTCTCGAAGGACCGACATAAAAGCAACTCTCACCCTCCGGAAACAGCTTCGACGGTCGCTGCCACTTGCAGTACGCCGGTTTCAAAAATTGATAAGGTTTAGCAGGACGAGCTTCCCCGTACCACATTTCATACATCGACTTGGAATCGGGGTTAGCAGAACAAGCCGTGTGATTAAGTGCCTCGCAAGCCCAGTGCATTGCCTCAACCCAGAGCCTGTCAGTCTTAGGTAACTGTACATGCCCAAAAAGAACTTTCGCCTGAACACGAGCCGCCATTGCGGCCTCCTCTATCAATCCCAAGCCACGCTCTGCAACACCGTTGTATT
The DNA here is from genome assembly GCA_012845835.1 of Undaria pinnatifida. Taxonomy (NCBI): domain Eukaryota; class Phaeophyceae; order Laminariales; family Alariaceae; genus Undaria; species Undaria pinnatifida. The sequence goes on along the minus strand of JABAKD010000008.1, from coordinate 15,163,096 downwards.
GAGGACTGTAAGCTGGGGTGAACTCTTGCTTAATCAAGAGCTCGTTGCACACAGATGCAAATTCTCCACCGAGAAACTCTCCTCCATTGTCAGATCTAACAATCTCAACCAATGATGGGATTCCATCAGCACGCACACTAGCAAGAAAACTCCGGAAAGCACTCGCAGCGTCTGATTTACTTCTCAGGAAATAGATCCATGCACGCCTTGTGAAATCATGCTTCACAATCATGGGGTAATGCTTTCCCCCTGTGGACACAACGGCCTTCTTCCGTCCCAGGTCAACATAAACTCTCCCTAAATATTTATCTGATCTACATTTAGTTTCACGAGCAATACCTTTTCTAATTGCCTTCGACATCGAACATCCCGTACAAGCATCTAGGCTACCAGTCAACTTGATACCCAGTCGCTTTGCAGTAGTTCGAATCAATCCTTCATGTGAGTGAGCATAAATGTTATGAAAGTCATTCACATCCATACTCGTTTCGTGCTTGGGGTTTGAAGGAGTGAGGGCAGCCAACACGGATCCAATAGAGTCATCACCCACACAATACGCAGTCGCAACAAGCATGCCATCGAAATTCTCAAAAGTCACACGTCCGTGGAAAGCAGTCATCACACCACGAGGACCACCAAGACCATTCCATGACTCGCCATCAAATTCTGCGCTGAGGGAAAAAAGGTTGTACCCCAATTTGGGACAGTACAGCACATTCTTTAACTCTACCAAAAACTCGTTGTCAGCAGACAGGAACACCAATTCCAGAGTTCCTGAAAGAGCTACCTCACAAGTCACGCCACCAATTCCCTTTACATTCGTGTGGCAAGGCTTCACATCCTTCTTATACGAGAGAGAATCTGTCATGTGGAAAGCGGTACCTGTGCCTGCATATCAATCTTCGAAACACCTCTTCTTGGTGAGAGTGGCATATTCACGAATAGAATCACGAATAACACGATCACTACCGACATAGTTCAATATCCTGTCCGCCACTTCATATACAGCGTTGGAATATCAGCACCATGAGAATTCACCCAATTCACCAGTACAGAGTCATACCACGATGCAAGATACGTGTCATCACTCCAATCGTTTGAGAGATTTTGGGACAGAAACACCATGGTATCATTCTAGGTATTCCTCAGGTCCGAATCAGTTTGGGACAAAAGCACTAACAACTCAGATATCTCACTGTTTTCATTCTTGGCGTCCTTGGATGATCCGGTCTGGGAGGGATGAGCGATCACACGAGCCATACAGTCCTTACTCACTTCTTCACGTGATCGACCTCCCCACACTTGAAACACTTCCCTTGAAACGCCGTTTTCTTAGATGAATCAGACTCGGAGTTAGACCTTGACTTGTAGTTCTGCTTCTTCGCACTCTTCTTCTCAGGCCTTGACATCAGAGCAACACTGTGTTTCTTCGGACCACCTTGAGTCTGCAAGTCGAGGTACCGTTCACGCACTTTAGTCTCTATGAACGACGGGTCATTCGGGCAGAACACCACCAGAGTTTCACGCAGAGTCTTATATTCATGCGACAGCCCCTCGAGCATCAGGTTGCACACCCCTCTGTCATCTTTCTTGACTTCCAGCATTTGAAGTACACCAAGCGTCTCTCTCGCAGATGCAACAAAAATCGAGGGATTCTCATTCGAACGCAGGCGCAGTGATTTCAGTTTCTCCTCCTGCACACGAATCTGACTTTATCTCAACGGCAGAAAATGATGTTTCAGCACTCGAAAACCCTTGCTGGAAGAACCAGCGTGGCGAACCATAGTTTTCAGACAATCCTTCTTCAAGCAGTCGAACAGAAACCACCATGCCATCTCAGCCTGATGCAGCACACCCACACTGAATCCTTTCTCTACCCAGGGGGTCAAGTCGAAACCAATGTCAGCAATCGGAATCTCAGTCTCGGAAACAAACGCCTCATACAGATTGTTGTGCCGGGCACTTAGCAGAAAATTCTGCGACCATGAGGGGTAAGACACGTCTGTCCCATCGAAAACAGGAGCCTTGGGAACTTTGAAAGGGCCCCCACCCAACTTCTCTCCTGCATCAGTAATGCCGGCCCCAGGAATCAGATTGTTTCCACTGGCGACACTTTCCCACCACCTGCTCGACGGAGTAGGTTCGGGAGGAACAGAGGACTGGCTTCCGAGAGCCCTACCTACAGTCCCGGCAACGAAAGACTGGCTACCTACAGCCCCACTTCCAATCCCAATCGAACCAAAGCTTGCAGCACCAGCAGAGGAACGATTAACAGCGAATACATTAGGGTTCAAGCCTGAGCCAGCAAGGCTACTACTCCCAACCCCCATGCTGGACACGCTAAGGCCTTGGGCATCGCCGCCCGTACCTCCCGCGGTCCTGCCAGTAGCATCATCGGTAGAATGCGTACCACCAGCATACTCTGTTCCGCCGCCTCCCGGCGCGACAGCAGACACAGAGGACTCCACTTGCTCCTTCTGTTGATCAACAAGCGACGTGACTAGAGTCGTAAGTTGGGACAACCGCGTCTCTAGGGAAACCATCCGCTCACCAACATCCTGCGGATTACTCTGAACTCTGCCACCCGCAGGTGTCCCCGGTTCAGGCATGATGAAACAGGTTGATCAGGCCTCTCTCGTACAGCAGTCTAGTGTAAACCAAGGGGACGACGGAGCAGTAGACACCTTTGACGCTATAGCGTGTTGGTAAACTCGTGGCTTCTGGGGAAAAGGTGTTGCATTATTGAGCAATTGCCCTTCTGAGACAGGTAGGCAAGGTGGAGCGAGCAGGGTGGGGGCGCTCGTGGGCGCGCACAACCTCACCCTCAGGATCACGCTATGCAACTACCCGACCAAGCATAACACAGAACACGGCCTAATGTACTTTCAGACGTGCCACAAAACCCTCGGGTTGTTGCCCGTACCACAAACAATACCCCTAACATGACAATAGCCAGATAGTCAGACCTACAGCAACAATGCCTGAACCTTCCCACTGGATAAGTGTCCAATGTACCACATACCAATGAAGCGAAACACACACCTACGGTCTATTGTATAGCTCGTACTTGTGTACAACCTACCGAAGTACCACAAAGAGTATTCCCAGAATATCCAGCATCAACTTACTACAATTGACAATTCAATATTCAAACTATCCAATCAGATGATTTACAGCAGCTCGGCCGATACACACTGCCGCTATCACCAACAACCCCTGCCCGCACAGATAATTTGGTGTGCATATCCTCTACACCACTGCTGCTGTACATTGTGTCGCCACTAATATCGAAAATATATAGACTAATATTCGAGTGTTTGCGTTAAAAAAATTCAATATAAAATTCTATTAAAAATATCGCTCATCGAACTTTGAAGGAAGGAGTTGCCCGAAAACAGCATGAAAATTCCGATTTGAGTGAACAATTTACAGTGAACTTCCATCAATGACGACCAGCTCATATGATTGGCCTACAATTACCGAACTGTCCAGCCACAACGGCACAACAATCAGAGGGCACGAGGGCACAACCCAGACGGCCGCACACAGCAGACACTGCTCGCTGTGCGCTTTGCTTGGCAGCGGTAGACACAATCCAACCTTGATGCAGAGGCACCAGAGGGTAGCTGGGGAAGCATATCGCGTACGCGCAACCTCAGGGGTATGTGCTAGTGAGCCAGCGCTCCTGCCCTCTCCACGATGTGACCTGGTTCTCTGCTGCTGCGTGATGTTGTATTCGGTGCTGATTTGTCAACCACCGTCGCTATACCACAACGCCGTCGTCGCCGAAGCCTCCACCACCACCGCCACCCACGCCGCACAGCCGCCGCCGCCGAAACTGCTGCGGCTGCCGCTGCTGTGCAGCGGGGGCAACTTTGCTGCGGCTGCGGTTGGTATCTCCTGCGTTTGTTTCTAAAATATGCAATTAAAACTGCCTGTTCTGTTGTTGCGGTGATGATCGTTGTGACCGATCCAGGCTGAGCCGAGCTGCTGTGCCACAACTCATTCTCGGGTCTATCGCCACCGCCACCACTGACCCCGCCCCCGCCGCCGCCGCTGCTGCTGCTGCGGCAGCCGCTGCTGTGCTGCTTCTGCGCTGCTGCTGCTGCTGCTGTGCTGCTGTGCTGCTGTTTGTCTGATGGTGTTGTGCTGGGCCTGCCCATGTCGGTATGTCTAATTATTAATAGGTGCTACCGCACCATGTCTAAATTCAAGATTGGATGCTGACTCCCAGCTCCCCCGCCTGTGATATATAGGCCGTGTTTGTTTTTTCTTCGATTCGATCCCGGCAAATACAACCCAAAACATGCCGCAGTGAATCTGGCTTTTTTCCAGCATGATGGAAAAGTTTTGTGATTTGTTTAACGTAAACACTCGATTAAAAAATAAAAATACCCTCCATCTGTGAGATCGAAAATGTTGTCGAACTTCATCTTTGCCACCTGTGTGTGATACTCTGATCGCGCGTATTACTGGGTGTGTGTCCTCGTTAAGGGTATGATTCGGCGACTCCCGTTGGAACTCCAATGTACCTTGCACCAGGGTCAACAGAGTGATGTCAGTCAGTCGGTGCGTGGAAACTACAATAGTTCCTGTTTTTGAGGGGGACAAAGTCTGACAGCTGTTGAAGGAAATGCATTAGTTTGTCAAGTGTATATTGTATGTCGTATAACCGGTGAGGGAAGGGTGGGTTTATTTAAAAGGCGTAGGGGCCTGAGTTTGAACAAGAGGGATCGGGGGGGCGGGGGGGAGAAAAAGGCTGGGCAACTCAATCTGTGCACGGAATCAATATATCCTTCAAAGGGGCAAATCTGACGGTTGTGGCGTATTGCATCAGTTTATCATGTACATCCTGTGAGTCGTACAACCAGTGAGGAGAGGGCGACGTGTTCGAAGGGGTGGGGGGGTAAGGGAGGGGGGTTGTGGGAAAAGGGGAGTTTGAACAGCTTTAGGTGGCGTAGATGTAGGGGCTTGTAATACGCGTGGTGCTAAAATGTAACATGTCGTACCTGGTACACATTCGTGGGATACAATCATATTTCTGTACGTATTCGTTCCACCTGGGGGTGTCCCAACACGTATAAATATATTATAAAAATACAAGAGCTCCGCATGGGCGCCAGCATTCGCCGGCGCCCTAGGGCACGGCAGCATTTCGACAAGCTAAGGTGTTGGTGTCCGATTTGACATTTATTGAACTTTAACGTAATGCCAAGGGTTTAATACGAACATGAAATTATGAAGGGCATAATTTGACAGAAGAAAAACGTCATGTACAACAAAGAAGGCAAGGATAGACGAACCACACCGCTGTTGTCAAATGCGCGGTCAAGTAAAAGTTGGCGTGTATAAAAAACAAAAACGGACAAGAATATGGCGAACCTTCTTCGCCTCTAGGCAGAACAAAAGAAGACTTGGCATAAATGAAGAGACTGCACTGCTTTCCCCGTGGCAATGGAGGTTCGAAGTCTACAGAATGCAAAGTCGGTTTGCATCAAGCGTCAACATGGGGCCATGTCAGCTGGCGAGGTTTTGGAAGAAGAGCTAAATTTAATATCTGAAGGCTGCCGCAGTGATTGGTCTTCGTGGTCACGGATGAGGAGGAAAATGAAGAAGAGGAGAGCTATCTCTCGTTGCGCAGCGCTGTCTAAGATAGATGCAGGGTGGCTTTGCTAGTACGGGAGGTTGGCCTTGCGCTTCTTCTCTGTTTTTACTCGGAAAGGCGGGATAACATGTGTATCTGCTGTCTTTGACTTGCGGATGCATTCACGATGACGAAATCGGACGCGTCCCCTCAGCAAATAATATTCGGAATGTATCTATCATGACGACTGCTGACAGTGCCGTGCGTGTTTCCAACTTTGAGACTATAAGATCATTTACTGGAAGCAGTATTTTTTTGTTTCGGACTTTGCGCATACCGGAAAAACCCGGTGTTTAGTATTTTTCATTTCCGACTGAGTCCAACTAAAAAATTAGGCGCAGACATTCTAGTATCTTCTTTCAGGATGTACTACTAGTGCACGAAAAAAAGTAATTTATCAATAATAGAAGAATGGACACATATAAAAAAAATCCCGGAAAAGGATAGGTGTGCTGTGTGTGGAAGACATAACGTACCTTTGCAGCATTCTTTTTCATCCTATTTATTTTCCTAGAACCACTCTCGCGCTCCCGCACAGTAGTAACTCAGATCCGGGGTCACATAGCCCTCTTCCTCCGTCCCCACTTCGGCACGTGCCTTCATTTTTCATGTTCTTATCGCGAGAAGACTGCTGCAGCATCTTCTTCCCTCGTCTACTCGCGTCGAATTGTACCCTACCCACGCTGCTAGGCGCTCTCAGCAGTTGATCCCGTTTTTTTGCATTTTTGCAAATATTGTCAAATCTCATCATGGTAGGAATCGAACTCAAGGAGAAACAAACGTTAGAAGTACTCGAGGTTAAAACCACTAGACCACCGGGGCGACCGGCTGACATTTGAATAAAACAAAACAGGATCTTTGCATAAATATTACATTGCCTAAAATTGTATGATGTTACAATGGTTGACGCCGCGTTACCCAGAGAGGTGTTGCCTATATGGTGTCAGCCAACAATATTTGCTGATTGATGGAGCCTGTCCTGTGACAATTGATTATGCGAGGTGATGCGAGAACAACAACAACAACAACAACAACAACAACAACAACAACAACAACAACAACAACAACAACAACAACAACAACAACAAAAACTGCTACTCTTGAAGCTCAGAACATATAAACAGCGTACCAGGTATTCATCGCAGTATTGTTACAGATTATTTACTGCTGTATCATCGATTGCTCGCGCACACGGCATGTTGTCATTACGATACCTATTACTGCAGTATAAACATATATAAAATCATTCCTTGAATATAGAGCCATTCCTTGGTGTCATGGACTTTGGTCCGGAGTTGTTTGCCTCGGCCTAAGTATGCGATTCGCGGAACTGGAATTCTCGGTCGAATATGGCTTGGTTCGAGCGCCGCCTTCGGGGGGCGGCTCCAACGCCCCTCGCCCTGCCGTGTCCGTTCCGCACATCGACGTGAACGCGGACGGGCGCCGAGCGAGACGAGCGAGTGTCGAGGAAGAATTTTGGAAAAGTTGTTGAATCTTAATGGCTGAAACGCCTGAATGATTTACAAAATTGGCATCATTTCCAAACGGTACGTGATAATGTTTGGAAATTTGCGTACCGGGTGAGAACAGTAGTATGTACGACGAGCATGAACGCCAACTGACGGCATTGGCAAACACACAACATCAGGTGCATGCAGCAGCCGTAGCCGAAGGGCGAAACTTCTAGCACATACTGCAGCAACTAGTAGCAACCAGAACCACAGCAGATAGCTCAAAGTGCAGTACGAGTGCAGTTGGCAAGTTTAGTCGTACACGCATCACTCTGTCCAATAGTCTATATATAACAGCATCTCAAGCAGGTAGAAGAGCCGTCTCTTCGGCCTTTGGCCCTGGCTTTGGCACGGCCGCTGACACTCCAGGCAGCCTCTGCTGTAGGCATGAACGAGTGCGGTTGATTCGCAGCGAACTATCCCGCTGTGCTCGCCTCTATGTGGCCATTGTCCATGCCATTTCATGTCACCTCCCTTCTGGTTTGAGCTCGTCGTCGTGCCGTCGAGGTACGAGGAAACCCGTACGTACTGGGTGAGAACAGCAGTATGTACGACGAGCATGAACGCCAACTGACAACATTGGCAAACACACAACATCAGGTGCATGCAGCAGCAGTAGCCGAAGGGCGAAACTTCTAGCACATACAGCAGCAACTACTAGCAACCAGAACCACAGCAGATAGCTCAAAGTGCAGTACGAGTGCCGTTGGCAAGTTAAGTCGTACACGCATCACTCTGTCCAATATATAACAACCGTTTTATGTTCATATTGATGGAGAAAAAAATACCAGGTCGTACTACATTTATTTCCTGTAAGAATGATACGTCGTACGAGCGGACGTTCTGATTCTGGTGCCGTGAGACCATCGAGCACACCGCATGTTTTACCCAAACAAGAGCCAACAAGAGGCAGCGCACAGGGCGCCCCAACACAGAGACACGTGACAACCACGGCCAGCTGTCGGTCGCGTAATTGTCCGGTGGTCCGTGCTTCGGTGGGTGTATCGGAAGTCGTTCGTAGTACTGCTGTAGATCGTCGAAAAACCACGTGGCATCAGACGTATTTTAGACTCGAGGTTAGGTCTTAAGTACTTCCACTTGGAAGAGCTAGGCCATTCGATATTTCGACTAAACGCATAATAAAAAAACCACATGTCTCAAACTCGAAATAGTGGTCTCTTTCAGTACGCATAAAAAGAAAAGCCGAGGAAAGATCGAACTAGTTGAAAATAGACTATGATATTTCTGCACTACTCCAGACGCAGATGGCAAGACGAGGATTTATGTCATCAGTCAGCACATGAGTGGGTGGAAACTTCTAGAAAGACCCTCCCCTGCCCATGCTACTGTGCGAGCTTGAACAAACGGCCAAAACAAATAACTGGTGCCTGGCAAAAACATTGAGTGCTTCGTACTCCATACTCGCTTCATATGTAGGATACCTCGCAGGCGTCTGCCGCCTTCGGTGTGCCTCAGTGTGGCAGTCAGTACAGCAGCACAGCAGGACTGGCCCTCAACCCGGATCAAATTTCCACCCTCGAAATGTAGGCATTCGCGGGAAAGAGGCAACATGGTTGTAAACTGCAGCAGCTCCGGCCATGCGCTACGTCGGGGACAAAAAAAAATGTGTCATCGAAAACTTAAAGCCTCAGGACGAGAGAGCAGGAGCGAGAGCGCGTGACGAACTATGTCAGAGTCCCAGCTCTCTGACCGCAGAGAATGCCAGGGTAGGAGGAGTCTCGCGGGCGTTTTCCACCGGCTAGTTGTGCTGTAGTTGGGTTGGCTGTTGGGGTGCTGGTTGTCTGTGTGTTGTGCTGTGTTGTTTTTGTTTTGTGGTGTGTTGTGTTGTGTGTGTGCGCTCGATCCTCGTGAATGAACAAGGGCTCCTTTTCAAGTAATAGTTCGTAGAGGCATGCCGCTCCACGAGAGTGGGACGCCTCTGACCACCGCCAACGTTCCTGATGGTGTTGTACACGCAGGTTGATTAACCCGGGTTGGGGATACACCAAGCGGCTAGCTAGGTTGAGCGTTGCAATTACTGCGTGGGTGTTGTGCTGTGCTGCTGCAGAGTGTTTGTTGTTGCCTCGAGCTTTTGTCGTCTGAAATGCTGTTGTTTGCTGGAAAATACTCGGAAAATTGCTTCAAATATGCACTTGGGCCAAAATGTGCCCAAGTACATATTTTGGGAAAATCCACATCTCACCGTGGTCTGCCGTGGTCGTTAGGTCGATAAAATAGACCTCTTTTTTAGACATTCAAAACACGATAGGGCTTAATTTGGTTTAGAGCCAAAACTATAAGCATATCGTCAGGCTTAAATACGTCTATCGTGCTGGTGGCAAGACTCGCCAGTAGACCCCCCAAAATTTATTCACCTTTTCTTTTTCTTGGCCCCATGCACCCATTTATTTCCTTTCCTTTCTCTTTGTTTGTTTCTTTTTTCCAATTGACTTGCGTCTGTTGTGCGCATGCGTAGTGATAGATACCACGTGTAATATATACGTGGTAGTCTTTCTTGGTTGGCAGGCGGTATAGTCGGTTTTCCCATGCGCGAGTAATGAGACGTATGCACCGGTGTGGAATTGGCACATCGTAGACTGACTCCCGATTTCACTATTATATGTTTCTGGTGGAGGCATGAATTGCGTCAGCTGTGATTTATGCGTGTACCACCTTTGGTTTGTGTTTTTCCCCTAGGGTATTCCTCAGCTCCAGAGTGACTGGAGCCTGTCCTGAGACCACGGACTTGATTATGCGAGTTAATGTGAGAACGACAACAACAACAACAACTGAAATATTGCCTGTTTCTTGACCTTTCAGCTGCTTCCTGCAAACTTGGTTTTTCTGCCAACACGATTTTGAACTTTTTCGCGATTTTTTCTTCCTTTTTGTCTAGGAAGTTGAACTTCCTACTGCCGCTAATTGCCGCCTGACAGCTGTGCATTAGTTGCGGAACGGTCCAGCTTTAGCTTTTCTTTGATTCGCACCATTTGTTTTGTACTTGACGAAGCTTCAGCGGCTGAGATCTGGGCTTGGCTCATCAGCTCGACACCGCCCAGCACCCCATCGCAGCGCTATAGCTTACAGCAACGAAGCGCCGTGCAGTGCCCTGCGATGCCCTGCGGCTCAGCTCAGCAGCGCACCGCTAGCTCAGCAGAGCGACGCGCTATTCTTTGCCGTGCTCTGCCATCGCGGTCGTTCGTTATTCATGATATCTAAAACTCCGCGTACGCTGATATTTAGGTATTTGGCGCTTTATTCTATACATATCGCGTCAACCATCGTAATATCATACACTCAATATGGGGGAGGGAATGTAATCTCTATGCAAAGATCTCGTTTTATTTTAATCATTTTTCAGCCGGCCGCCCCGGTGGCCTATTAATAATAGTGGTTTTACCCTCGAATACTACTAACGTTTGGTTGTCCTTGAGTTCGACACCCACCACGATGAGATTTGACTTTATTTGCAAAAATGCACAAAAAAAAACAGGCATCAATCAACTGCTGAGAGCGCCTAGCAGCGTGGGTTGGTTCGAAGCGAGTCGACGAGGGAAGAAAATGCTGGATTCTCCTGGCGGCAAAAATGAAAGCACGTGCCGAAGTGGGGAGGGAGGAGGAGGGCCCGCTATTGACCCCGGATCTGAGTTACTACTGGGAGGGAGCGCGAGAGTGGTGCGGGGATAATAAATGGGATGAAGAAAAAATATGTTGCAAAGGTATATTATTATTACTACCAGTAAATAATATGTCAGTCTCTAGGAAATACGCACGGCACTATCAGCAGTCGTCATGGTAGAGACACTCCGGATAGTATGCATTGAGGGGACGCGTCCAATGTCGACAACGTGAAAGCCCGCACGAAGAAAGGACAGCAGACACACATATCCCGCCTTCTCGAGAAAAAACAGAGAAGAAGCGCTACGCCAACCTCCCGTACGAGCAAAGCCACCCCCGCACCAATCTTAGACAACGCCGCCTCAACGAGAGATCGCCCTCCTCTTCTACGTTTTCCTCCTCGCCCGCGACCACGCAGACCAATAAATGCGACAGCCTTCACGTAACAAACAAAGCAATCTTCTTCCAAAACCTCGCCGGCTGACATGTCCTCATGTCGACGTTTGATGCAAACCGATCCTGTCGACTTCGAACCTCCATTGCCACGGGGACAGCAGTCTCTTCATTAATGCCAAGGCCTCTTTTGTTTCGTCTAGAGGCGACGCAGGCTCTCAATAATACTCTTTTCGGTATTTTTGTTTGATAGACGCCAACTTTTACTTGACGGCGCATTTATTAGTTTGTTTCGCCTATCCTTGCCTTCTTTATTGTATAATATTACGTTTTTTGTTGTCAAAGCATGACTTTCAGAATCCCATGTTCGTATGAAACTCTTGGCATTACTTTAAAGTTCAATGCATGCCAAATCGGACAGCTACACCTTAAGTGGTCGAAGTGCTGCCCTGCCCTACCCGAAGCATGGGCGCCGGCGAATGCCGGCGCCCATGCGAGCTCTTGTACTACTTTAGATTGCTGCTGTGCCATCGATTAGTACGCCGCGCGTTGACCCGTTTTCCCAAAAAGGACTGCCCGGGAATTTTCCAAAATCATCGCCGCGATTCTCGGGTGTGCTTCTTACCTCCCGTACGTAGTACGCGTCTACGACCAGGCATAGGGGACAGATAAGGAGGGCGTTGGACAGCGCCCTTCGAACAAAATGATTTGATCGAGAAAATCCTACAGCACCGCCCCCACTGAGCGATATACTCACTCAATAACTCAGTAGCTCAGCGGCTAGTGTAAGGTTATCGGGTGGGGACACAGAGTGCCCCCTGCAGGTCTCCCGATTGAACAAGTCCTCCGAGAGTACTCATTTCCTTTGCCTTTGTAGAGACGTAGCTTTATTCGATTCCACCAGAGCCCCGGATGGCTTATGAGATCGGAGGCACTGAGATGGGAGGCACGTGCCTTCGATTTCTTTCATTGCTTTCCCGAATACAAAACGCCAACCTTATCATACGAAACCCATCCAAACGATCTCAAATTCGGATAATTACAGGCCTTTCGAGGCCGTATCTCAACGCTAGCCCACCCTGATGAGCCGCATATGCTAAAATATGGGAGATCGGGGAAACTCCGGTTCAACGAACTAGACCATGAGTCGTAGATGCGGCGCCTCAAAACCCACTCCCACACCTCTACTGTAACGGTCTGGCTATGGAGCGAGGAACACGCGAAAAAAAGCAGTTGAACGAAACGCAGACCCTATAACAATATAAACGTCACCCATCAAAAACCTGCCGCGCGCCGCCGGTGCGGCGGGGGGGGTGGGAAAAAAGGCTCTAGAACCTGCCCCATACCGCCGGTGTGGCGGGGGGGGGCGGGAAAGTCTTTACGGCAAACCAACCACAGCGAAGGTACTGTGGCGAGGCGAGTCCTTGTCGATATGGATGGGAACACAGGCGCTAACACAAGGGAAACGTCATGCGGAAAACCTCCCGCGGGCCATCGGCATGGCGGCGGGTTAGACGAGGAAACGACGAATACCCGGATGGAAGGTGGCCGAACCTAGAGCCCCGCGAGCGCGGGAAGTGTTTAGCCGAAAAACACTAAGTAGAACAAATACAACACAGAAAATATAAATGATAACACACAGACCCGTACATAGTTACGCGCGAACAGGGTACCCTGGTCACGCTCCAGCTCTGGGTTGAGGAGTGCGTCGGCAGGGCGAAGTTGAACAACGACAGAAAAGTGACAGCCCTGCGCCTCAGATAGCGGCGTTTTGCCCGAACCCTAACCCGGCATTGAGCAGGGGGCTCCGCAGAACAAAAATAAGAAAAATAAAGTGGAAATAACTGCCCCCAAACTCGACGAAGACCCTCAGGACACTACAAACAACCCAACGACAAAGACTCAAACCTCATAACCCCAAAAAATGGAGAACTATCGTGGCGGCTTGAAAGTAAACAGGCCACGGCCGCGCCTCGGGATTCGTCTACGTTACGTTGGATTCCCCGAGGAAACGCACTGGCGATGTGAACTTGCAAGCACCAATAGCTTCGTACGACTCTCGTCGAAGTCGTGTAGCGCGCCGGGGGAAAAGGAAGTTTAATCGGTCCCATGTCGTCCAGAAAGCGGACCAAATATACCTTGTCCTCGGTAGTGCTCGCGCTGACTTTTCCAAGCCACCATAACCCATCGTCTCCCGTTCACTAAAAGTGGGCTCCCTCAGGAAGTGCTGTGTCGTGAAAGAGACGGAGCCAATCGGCGCGGGGAACACAGGCGTAGCCCGGCGCTAGGAAACGTTCCCCGTTGTTGCGGGAGAGCTCGCGCTGTGCCGCCCCGATCCGCATTCATGGGTAGAGGCGGTTAGTTTGGCAGTGCTGGTTCGGGGTTCAGGCTCAATAACGAAATATGTGGAAGCGGGAGAGGTGGAGGTCCATTTCCCGCTCCGGGGGAGCTTCGGAGAGTGCCGCCCAATGCGTCTTGTACCGCACCGCGATGACCCCGACTCGCCCGCGTACCGACTGATGACCAGTGATCTGCTCCACCTCCAGGTGTTGGAGGGGGGTCAAAAGGTCGTCTTGAGTGACGTTGTACGGTGGGGAATTCTTAGAAAAAATGTTGAGCACGTACTGCGTCAGCCCCGGCGGTAGGTATTTTGGCATGTCCTCGCTGTCGTGGGGGTTGGCGCAGGGTTTGCAGCACTCGATAGCCACACGCCGACGAACGACCGAACCGGGCAAGTTTAAAGGGAGATCCAAGTAGAGGAGGTTGCTCTGGAGCGGCGAACCGTCCAGGGTCTCGGCGGCGGAGCACGGACCGACTGCCGGGATCATGTACGGGCCCGTCCAGTTGAGCGCGAGTTTGGCCTTGAGCACCTTCGCGTCGGTGTTCGCCATCACACTTTAGCGGATAGTAGAGGGAGAATTGTACGCCCATGCCCAACCACCCGTAGCGAAGTTAGGTGGTGGAGCGCGTCGGTGAGGGCGGCGTCTTGCGGCTAACACGGGAAACGGCGAGGGCATGGTGATAGCGTGCTTTCTTGTTGCTGTGGTTCCTGACTCCGTTTCTGTAATCGTTTGACGTGCAAGTGCAAACTGTCGTGTGTTGGAACGTAACTGACGAATACGTTTGTGTTGCTTCGTACGTGACGTGCTCCTTATTGCTGCTGATTGCTGATTGATCATCTCTTCAAATGATTTTTTTCGTTTTTTAGCACACTCCTACTTTCCAGCTTCTGGACATACGAGAACGGGTCACAGGTGTCGTCCTTCCCTTTCCCCCGCGGTTATTGACTTCATTGTATTCATGGCATAGAGTTCGGCACCCACTCATTGTCGATTTTCCATGGAGTTGTTGCTAACTCAAGCTGTTGCACTTTCCGCAAGTCAAATAGTGCACAAGACGGAAAATTGTAAGAGTACGCACCCGGGGGGATTCAAACTCACGAAGCTGACCAACACCAGGCTCGATGATATAACCTGATACGCCACCGGGACAGTGAGTGATATAGAACCGATCGCCCCGGTGGTCTAGTGGGGTTACACTCGAAAATTACTAGTACTGTTAATTCTATCGTTGGGCCTTGAGTTTCATAACCAGCGTTGTAAGTTTTGTTGGCTATATTTATTTGAAATAAATTGGAAAAAAAAAAATCAACTAACTGCTGAAATAGCATAGTATGGGTAGGTGCAATTCGACGCGATACGACGAAGGAAGTAAATGCAGAATTGTTCTCGCGATGAAAATTACGGCAGGTGCCGTAGTGGGGATGGGGGAGGGGAGCCCGCTATATGACCCCGGGTCAAAGTAATACTACTGGGAGGGCGAGAGATATGCGAGAATCACACTAAGTGGGATGCGGAAAAGATTAGAAGTGAAGTGTATTACTGCTGCTGCAACAATACGATACCCAAGCACGTTGCACCGATCGACTTGATCTGGACTGACTTCTGTTGTATTATGCAGTAGGTCCATGTACAAATTCTCTAATCACACGCAGTGGAGATGGTCAGTCACTTTACTGGCCCGGATGCTTGGTTGAGCAAAACTATCATAGGAAACACACTCGACACGTTTCGTCGCCAGACTAAAGGGTCAGTCGGCGTGTGCTCGGATTTATCCGATTGAAATCTGATGATTGAAGCTCGGAATCGAATTCACTTAAAGAAAGGGACCTATTAGTTGTGGTAAATTGTTATGTTTGTTAGCCTATATCGAATTCTTGGCACTACTTTACATACTGTACGTGCAGACGATGATTGTGTGTGGCGACTTTTTCACTCTACCAAGATTTGAATCGAATAATTCGAAATACTGCCCTGCCCTACTCGAAGCATGGGTGCCAGCGTATGCCGACACCCATGCGGAGCCCTTGTATATATCGCATTACCTTTCTTCTTTTATTGGATTCGGTCAGGAGTTTTTCGTCTGGGGCTCAGTATCGAATGCTCGGAACTGGAATTTGTCGATCAAATCCCTTCGTTCGAGCGCTGTCTACGACTGGCAGCTCCAACGCGCCTCTCCCTGCCTTATCCGCTCGGCACCTCGACGTGAACGCGGATATATGCTGAACGAGACAAGGACTACGGCGGAAAACGCGGAGTTTTGAATGTTTCTCTCCAGCTATTCTTCGGATCTTGATGTACATGTGTATGGAGAGGTTGACATCATAAAAATTGGCAAGGCATTGTATCCAAATTGGCGTCATGTTTTGTCTCAAAAATGTTCATATAAACATATATAAAATCCGTCTTTAGTGTCACGTATTATTTGGTCAGGAGTTTTTTGTTTCGGCCGAAGTATGCGATTCGCGGAACTGGCATTCTCGGTCGAATATAGCTTGGTTCGAGCGCCGCCTTCGGGGGGCGGCTCCAACGCCCCTCGCCCTGCCGTGTCCGTTCCGCACACCGACATGAACGCGGACGGGTGCCGAGCGAGACGAGCGAGAAGTTGCAAAAATACCGCATGTCGAGGAGGAAATTTGGAAGTTTGGTTGAATCTTAATGGCTGCAACGCCTGAATGACTTACAAAATTGGCATCATTTCCAAACGGTACGTGATAATGTTTGGAATTTTGCGGTGGCATCCTCTCGAACGTTAGTTTCTTTGCTGTCCTTTTTTACTAGTTCGTTTGGTTTCTTGCTCGGCATTTTTGTTGCTTTTGTTTCTGCTCGTTTTGCCAGCTGGAAATTCAATTTTTTAGTGTGGGTTCACCTAAAACGTGATACAACTTACCGACGATATCCAACAACTTCGTGACACAAATTACCGACGGCAAGACGTTTCGTCACGAAAAAACTCCCAACTCATGATACTTTCAAATAACAAAATTTCGAGACAAAACCAAGCAGATAGAGCCGTCTCTTCGGCCTTTGGCCCTGGCTTTGGCACGGCCGCTGACACTCCAGCCAGCCTCTGCTGTAGGCATGAACGAATGTGGTTGATTCGCAGCGAACTATCCCGCTGTGCTCGCTTCTATGTGGCCATTGTCCATGTCATTTTATTTCACCTCCCTTCTGTTTTGAGCTTGTCGTCGTACGGTTGAGGTACGAGGAAACCCGTACGTACTCGGTGAGAACAGCAGTATGTACGACGAGCATGAACGCCAACTGACGACATTGGCAAGACAACACAACAGCAGGTGTAGCAGCAGTAGCAGAAGGGCGAAACTTCTAGCACATAATGCAGCAACTAGTAGCAACCAAAACTACAGCAGATAGCTCAAAGTGCAGTGCGAGTGCCGTTGGCAAGTTAAGTCGTACACTCATCACTCTGTCCAATACAGACAATAACAGAATCTCGAGACAAAACCAAGCAGGTAGAGCCCTTTGGCCGTGGCTTTAGCATGGCTACTGACACTCCAGCCAGCCTCTGCTGTAGGCATGAACGAATGCGGTTGATTCGCAGCGAACTATCCCGCTGTGCTAAATTCTGTGTGGCCATTGTCCATGCCATTTCATGTCACCTTCCTTCTGTTTTGAGTACGTCGTCATGCCGTATAGACATAAACGGTTGTTATATATTGGACAGAGTGATGCGTGTACGACTAAACTTGCCAACGGCACTCGCACTGCACTTTGAGCTATCTGCTGTAGTTCTGGTTGCTACTAGGTGCTGCATTATGTGCTAGAAGTTTCGCCCTTCGGCTACTGCTGCTACACCTGCTGTTGTGTGTTTGCCAATGTTGTCAGTTGGCGTTCATGCTCGTCCTACATACTGCTGTTTTCACCAAGTACGTACGGGTTTCCTCGTATTCAAAACTCTTGGCATTACTTTAAAGTTCAATGCATGTCAAATCGGACAGCTACACCTTAAGTTGTCGAGGTGCTGCCCTGCCCTACCCGAAGCATGGGCGACAGTGAATGCCGGCGCCCATGCGGAGCCCTTGTTTACTACAAATATAATCCCCATTGCACCGCGGTAGGTATGATATCATAGTAGTAGTGCATTTCACTATCGATTTTCGGTAGGTACGTACCTACATGGATAGACATGACAATTGTCAAGTGCCCGCATGACTAAAACGAGGAGGTAGTGACTGTGATTGCTGCGCCGGAAAACGCCACACCACAGCATTACGAGTGGCTGCGTCCCCGGCCTCAAGGGTGTGGTAGTTCGGGCACATCGACATAGTTTGTACTTGTGCAAGTAATATAGATACGAAGAAGAGCACACATACACTGATGCGCTGTATTACACGCACGCTTTTTGTTAGGCTTACAGCAAGGGGGAGGGTGTATAAAAAAACATGGAATCATTTTCGACATAAAAAACAAGGGGAAAAATCTTTCCTGTTGTTAAGCTGGGACACGCGAAGGTCGTATAGTAAGTAGTACATGCGGTATCCACGGAAAAAAACAGTACTATGCATTCGTCCCGGTATCGCATTGTTTGGTGGTTCTTTTCCCCGAGAATACTATATAGATGTGTTCTTAAGCAATATGGGAGGCGTGCTTTGTTGTTGCTATGGTGTCTTTGCCTTCGTTGCTGTTTTGGTCGTTTCCTGCGATCAACTGGAAAAAGAGCGGTCGTGTTGGTACGTAATTGACAAATAGTTTGTATTGCTTCCTACTTGACGTGATCCTTGCTGCTGATTGCAAATTGATCATCTCTAGTGAGTTATAGTAGAGCCGGTCGCCCCGGTGGTCCATCTAGATGTTACCTTCGAGTACTACTAGCGTTGGTTCTTGAGTTTGATTCCCTCTGTTGTGAGATATGATGTTATTTTCAGAAATGCAAAAACAATATGATCAACTAACTGCTGAGAACGCCTAGCAGCGTGGGTAGGTACATTTCAGTGTCGCATAAGCGACAAATGGTTGATTTGTTGTATTCAATGGCTATTCGACCACTATCACGCGGGTCAAATACGCACTGGTTTGGCCTCATTTCAAGCTTTTTTTCCACGGTTATTATGCTCGTGTTGTGCCAGTGATTCTTCTATTAGACAATTATTTTACGAACGTCAGCCGTGAGTTCGACGAATTTCTGGTCAACACTTATCTTTGTAAGCCGCGTTGTTGGTACTTGTAGTATACTATGTAGGTGATGTCGTTTTAGTTTGAACACCCCAAATTTTTGGGTTTGGAATTGTGTTTATCACTGGGGGGGGCTGTATCCTGGAGGCAAATCGCTCTTATTCGTTCAATTTTATATTGCATTTGTTGCTGTTATTGCTGTTGAAGTGTTTCTCATCCTCATATCGAGCGCACTTGCTCGGCACGCCAACCTGATATGACCTTATATCGCTTTTTTGTGTGACCTATCATGCAAATAGCTGGTCGAATTGCGCTCGCGTTGCAAACGTTTGCCGTATACGGAAGTATGCGAGAAAATCTAGGTCGGTCGAATTAATTGTGAGATTATTTGGTCAAAATCTCTCAGCAAATCACGAATAAGCTATTAAGGTCGGGGTTGACACGTCGTGCGGGGAGGTATCAACCCGGGAGATCATCGTTAAAGTTCCACGGTTGGAGCGGTAGAAATTCAGAGGATTTTTAAACGGGGGAAGGGGCCCTATCTCCCCCGTGTGCGATGGAACTGCCCCCCATTGATTGGTGAGCCTCTATCATCTTCCTAGGGTGGGACGGCGCTGTGGAGGTCGAACCAATCAGCGATTTCAACCAACTGAGTCGGGGCTTCCATACCGTTAGAAGCGGTGACGACCGGAGAAAAATCGGTTTTATTTCCCGGTTCGTTTAATTTTTAGATAAAAAAAATGACCTCTGGACCGGGGATGGGACCCTATCGTTCCCAGATGACGGTTACTTAATGTACGATCCCCCGCCAATAAGCGACCAGCCAACAGATAAAAGGGTATACCAGGTAGTATACGATTTTTTTATTTTCGTCTAATTCTCGAGCCTGAAGTTCTTAACTGCCAATATTTATTAGTAAGGTCAGTGCTACGTATGGTGTACTACTAGTACTCCATCTACCAGATAGCAACAAGTAGCAGCATTAAAATTTAAATTGCATTCGAGGAACTGAATGATGAAGGCAGCGACACCGTGCTTCACGCTTAGTATACCGTTGGCATGTCTCTCCACGATTAGACTATACACACAGACGGTAGGTCTGCAAGCCTCGAATGAATATAGATACTATCATGCATGGTGCAGCAGAAGCTGTCTCAATGCGCGCCTCTCAGTGGCGACGTATAAAACATGCAGCATACTTGGCCACTCCGTTGGTGGCCCTGGATGCTTGGTTGAGTCGAAAAATCAAGAAACGTACTTAAAACGTCTCTTCGTGGCAAGACTAGATGGTCAGCCTGCATGTGCTCGGATAATATCCTATCGAAATATTATGATGAATTTCAGAATCGGATTCACGCAAAAAACAGCAGAAATGAGTAGTCCACTGTTGATCTATAACGATTTCTTGGTAATACTTTACTTCTACACGCGTAGACTATGTGTTGCGTAGTAACGGTTTTTACGCTCTATCGGATATTGAATCGAACAAGTGGAAGTGCTGCCCTGCCCTACCCATGCGGAGCCCTTGTATATTAGATAGCCCATTTCATGGACATATTTGGTTTTATGACGTACCAGAAAGTGGTTGGAACAAAAATTGTGGCAACAGGCGTAATGTTGGTACTACTCATTGTTAAGTTCAACGGAGATGGTAGATTTTATCAAACATGCCCGCACGATGAATAGACGCATAAATGTATTTGCCCTGGCACGAGAGCGGCCAAAGGCTCCAATTTAGACCAGGTTTTGGGTTGTCTTCGAGATAACTCGAGCTGAGGTCCACTTCTCGGCGCGCTGTTTCCTGGAGGCTCTTCGCCTTGTTCGGCTCTGCCGACGCTGCCGGGATCGGCGTCGGTTGTGGTTTCGTCGTCCCTCTGACGGATGTGTTTTGTGTTAGCTTTTTTGCTCAAAACACGGGATGCGGCATAATCTCAATTTGGGCATGATTTATGTTCCCTTTCCCCAAGATAAAAAACGCTTCGCGAATCTCTACAAAGTATTCTTAATCCTGGCTCTGCAGCTGGCTGCACAGAGTGCCGATGACAAATAGCAATATGTGTTTGTATTTGTCCATGGTGTATTTTTGCTGCTGATGCTTCTCTGTGTTTCTATCCTGCTGCAGTTGCAGCT
The DNA here is from genome assembly GCA_012845835.1 of Undaria pinnatifida. Classification (NCBI taxonomy): domain Eukaryota; class Phaeophyceae; order Laminariales; family Alariaceae; genus Undaria; species Undaria pinnatifida. Next base: position 15,142,328 of record JABAKD010000008.1, on the reverse strand, counting down.
GCAATTCCGCTCACTGCTGTTCGTCATCGTATGTGTGCCGAATGAAACAATTTGTTGCTGCTGTGGAAAATTGCCCCTGACTAACGAAGGTATTTGTACTGCCCCCCTTGGCAGTATTAGAGATGAGTGCTTGACAGTGACCATCATTGTCGTTACTTGATATTACCAAAAAGTCATCCGTTATACCTTGCTAGATGTTCGTACAACGTACAGTTATTATGGGTCTGTTACATGTCGTCTATCGATGCAGTATTTAACATGCAGAACTCTCAGCAGTAGTATCTTTTAGATATACAAGGGCTCCGCATGGGTGCCTGCATACGGCGGTACCCATGCTTCAGGTAGGGCAGGCAGCACTTCGAATTGCTCTATTCAATACTGGGTAGAGTAAAAAAAATCACGACACACAATCACATTCTGCGCGAACAGTATGTAAAGTATTGCCAAGAGTTCGACATGGACTAACAATCATAAAAATGTACTACAATTAAAAGCTACAATTTTTTGAGCGAATCCGATTCCGAGCTTCATTCAACAGATTTCGATCGGATAAATCCGAGCACACGCCGACTGACCCTTTAGTCTGGCGACGAAACGTGTCGAGTGTGTTTCTTATGATAATTTTACTCAATCAAGCATCCGGGGCCAGTAGGGTGACTGACAGTGGCCGTTGCGTGTGATTAAAAAAGTTGTACATGGACCAATTGCATAATACAACAGCAGTCAATCCAGATCGAGTCGATCGGTGCAACGCTTGGGTATCGTATTGTTCCAGCAGCAGTAATACACTTCACTTCTTTTCTTTTTCCCATCCCACTTAGTGTGATTCTCGCATAACTGTCACCCTCCCAGTAGTATAACTTTGATCCGGGGTCATATAGCGGGCTCCCCTCCCCCATCCCCACTACGGTACGTGCCGTAGTTTTTGTTGCGAGAAGAATCTAGCACTTACTTCCCTCGCTGATTCGCGTCGATTTGTACCTACCCACGCTGCTATGCGATTTCAGCAGTTAGCTGATCATTTTTTTCCCATTTAGATCAAATAAACAAAGCCAACAAAACTCACAACGGTGATTATGTAACTTAGGGACCAACGCTAGTATAAATAGTAGTAGTAATATTCGAGTGTAGCCCCACTAGACCACCGGGGCGACCGGCTCTACATCACTCACTGTCCCGGTGGCGTACCCAGTCATGTCCTCGAGCATGGTATAGGTCAGCTTCGTGAGTTCGAATCTCCCCGAGCGCGTACTCGTACAATTTTTCGTCTTGTGCACTAATTAACTTGCGGAAAGCGCGGGAGCTTAAGTTAGCAAAACTTGATGAAAAAACAATGATCAGTGGGTGCTGAACCCTATGCACCAAAACAAAAATGAAGGCAATAATCGGCGGGGGAAAGGTAGGGACGACACCTGTGACCACGGCTTGTATGTCCAAAAGCTGGAATATAGAAGTGTGCTAAAAAACCAAAAACATCACTAGAAGAGATGATCAATCAACAATCAGCAGCAATAAGGAGCACGTCACGTACGAGGCCACACAAACATATTTTTGTCAGTTTCGTACCAACGCAGGACCATTTGCGCTTGACCAGCAAACGACCACAGCAACGGAGTCAGAGACCACAGCAACAACAAAGCACACCATCCTACTGCCTACTTTCCACCACTTTCGAGTGGTGCAGCTTAACAACAGGAGGAACTTGTATAATACAACCCTCGAAGCCCTGAGGTGGCAGTCGCAATATTTCCCTGTGGCTTTTCCTGGCACCATGCGTGCGCTTCAGCACTTAGTTGATCTTTTTTTCCCCCATTTTTTTCAGCAAATAAATAAAGCCAACAAAGCTCACCACGGTGGTTATTTGAGTATGCCATCGCAAAATTCCAAACTTTAGCAACTGCCGTTTGGAAATGATGCCAAATTTGTAAATCATCCATGCGCTGCAGACATTAAGATACAACCAAAATCTCCGGAGTTCAACCTCGACATACGACATGTTTGCAACTTCTCGACTTCGTCGCCCGGCGTCATCCGCGTCCACCTCGATGTGCGGAACGGACACGGCAGGGCGAGGGACGTTGGAGCCGCCCCCCGAAGACGGCGCTCAAACGAGCTATTTGACCGAGAATTCCAGTTCCACGAATCGCATACTTTGGCCGAGACGAAAACAAAATCCCGACCGAATCCCTGATACAAAAGAATGATTACATATATGTATGATGCGCGGCAGTTTACAAGCTAATCATATCCAAAATCTGATGCATGTAGTACGTACTGGTACATTAAGAGGGACAGTCTTCGATACCCCTCCGAAACCGGTGGGTATTGGGTCATAACTCCAGTAGACGTTGCAAAACTCGCCATACAGGCTACATAGGGTCATGTGTTCGTGCATTGGAATTATATCGGTTAGTACCGCTGTTTGGGGGTCCATTACAAGGGTTATTTTCTTTTGTTTGCATTGAATTCTGAGGGTCTTTGACTTTGACCTACGAACGATGAACAGGCGTACCGCGCACATGTGCTCACTCCTCTTTGCTCACCGTCAGCTCTCATCAGCCTACCAAATTGATCACAAATCAATATCGGCCTACCGTATTGCAGCAGAATCGGCTAGGAGCAAGTTCCCACACCGGCCATTTCGTCAAAGAAACGTTGGGGGGGCTACCTTAAAATTACTCAAAAGGAAAACTATTGTTTACTATTGGAGACTAGTAGGGTAGCTATTGGCGAGCCACGGTAAACACCTCCACCTGTATTCCTGGTCTATATCCATCGTTGGAAGCCACCAGTGTCTTCCGCTGTCGTTGTCAACGCTATGTATTGATCGCCTGTGTGAGTGACCCTGGACCTCGCTCGAAAAGGGACAAAACAATCTGTTGGCGTTGCGAAACAAAGTTGTCCACGTCAGGGGTGTAAGTCGAACAACCGAATAGAAGATATGCTGGATATCTCAAGCCTATTTATGTATCTTCTTGCAAGGGCGCTCAGGAACAACCGCCACACCCGATCTCCTGGTCTGATGTAACCACTTTGTTGTACCCATGACTCTCTTGTGAATGGTTTGGCACAAGTAGATGTATTCGATCGTATGTATGTAGGTTCGGTATAGTTAGAAACACTTGGATATTTGCGTCTGTCGCCTCCCAAACAATGTTCCACACGTAACGTTGTTAGCGTTTGGTGTCATCGGCGAATCCATGTTGCCATTTCTGTTGTTGGCCTTGTTTGTTAAGTGGTTGCAGTTCTAACTGATACTTACCTGATGTATTTTGGTGCAAGTTCGAAAAACAGGTCAACATGATGTTAACCCTGTTCTTCGCAAGCGACTGGTAACCTCGTCTAACTACCACGCAAGCTTAACCTATTTGAAATCTGATTCGAGCTGATCATACTACCTCATACCATTTCCAGGATGGCAGGTGTAACGGAAGGTGGACATCGCATCGGCGATCATTTTCCATCCGTACGTCGGACTCCGATTGCAACTTTTCTGGCTTGGGCATCTGTGGCCTTGGTTTCCGGGGCACTTTTTCAAGTAACAGCCAATCCCGCGATCCCTACAATTAAGCAGCATGCGTCGACCCTCATCGACGCCAGCCGTTATATACCTACCTGCTGGGAAACAAAACGTCTACACGAGCGAGACTGTTTTCATGATGAACCTCTCACAGCAGAGGAGTATCCGCTAACCCTAGATATGTTGGAGCGCGCGTGTAGTCGTTACACGGCAAGTGACCAAAGTCTACACCGGGCTTTCCAAAGGGCTAGAAAACGAGGGGAGCTAAAGGTATTGGTGGTGGGTGGCAGCGTGACGGCGGGGCACCAATGCACATCTCCAACGGGTTTGTCCAATGAGGACTGTGCTTGGCCCAATCGTCTGCAGCAATGGTTCGATGAGCGCATCGATGAATTTACGGTTCAGGTGAGAACGCCCAAGAGACTAACGTCACGTATGTATGTCGTCCTTCGAACGAGGGACCCATACTTCGTGCCACGCCATGTGCTTACTGAGTAATACGCGCATTCTTCTGCATAGTATTGCTTTGAGTTGCACACCACCCTATTTAGTCGTCGTGCGTGTCGTTTAGAGAGTCGATTAATGTGGTGATCAACGGAAGGAGCAGAGGTGAGTCGATTGCACAATGTGTGCCCGTTCGTTTCCATCTTACGATCAATGTTCGTTTTCAGCCCGATTTCTGGTCCGGCCGTAAAAACAGGGGTTGTCCCTTCTCCCGCCCTCTACGTGCCCTCACGTGTTCATCATCAATTTTTGTTAACTCTCTCTCTGGTGTTGCCGGCGGGTCGACGTTGATACAGGGGGGCTCTACGTACGTGTGGACGAATCAACTCGCAAAATCGTAGTCATTACCATGTTTACCACCAGATCAACGCGGAGACCGTACGAAACGAATAACGAGGAGACGCATACTGCTTAGTTAATTAGATATGGCATTTGTCCCAAACCCGAACACGAGCATAGGGATACTTGTGCGTGTAGCATCATGCATCAACGAGGTACGGGTGAACATGAACATTCACTGTACAGGACGCTCCCTTGATGGTAATTCAGTAGGTAGTAGCACATTTCTTGTAAGCTGTTCCTAGTCGAAACGAGGCGAATGTAATTCTTCTTGAAGGAGCGGTCGACCGTCAACAACGTATGGAGTAATTCTGTAGCGAAATAGTCGTGCTTTCCCTACCAGTGAGAAGCACCGAGCTGAAAAACTCCTTGTGTCAACTCTTGTAAGTTAAACACTCCCCATAATTTCGTGCATATCCTAACACTTGCCGCACCACCATAATCTTACCTGCTCCAGTCAATTACATTATTTTTTCGCTGAGCGCGAAAAAAATGTATTGGGCCATTTTTCTTGGCTGCAATGCAGCGTTTTGGTGATTTTTACGGCCCCACAACATGGATGATGAATTCTATCTGCCTCATTTATCCGCTTCACTTACAGAGCGTTTGGTTGTTTGGTTCTTGGTGTTTTCGTGAGACCAGGCGACGTTTGCGTACAGAAACTGGTCCAAATTGCCAATGACAACGGCATGGAATAGAACCGAGTACGCGCAGGTAGTATTGAGACCTTCGTGCATCGTATATTCTCTTTCATTCTTCTGGTATTGATGAACAATACGAGTGACATCCTAAAGTGATCTGCCAGGTTGGCTACGGCTAATGATTGTTCTTCCTCGATATAATCAAAATTGGTGCTTCATCTCTGAACGGTATCATTACTGAATACTCCTAAGAAAAAAAGCGTAAAACACGTCTTCATCGCTAACTGCTCCTCGTACAGCCCCCCGGGAGAAACAAAGATAACTTACTTTCATATTTATCCCGGTATGCTTTTGGTTGCGGTGAACGACTCGCAGAGACGGCGTACACGGCCTCCATATCACAGGCGGGGAGCGGGGAGACAACATCAAATTTGAATCTAGACATGGTTCGGTAGCACCTATGATAGACTCACGGACAGGGGCAGGCCCAGCACGACACCATGAGACAAACAGCAGCACAGCAGCAGCAGCATAATCATCAGCAGAAGCGGAGCATCAACACCGCCGCCGCAGCCGCCGCAGCAGCGGCGAGGGCGATACTGGCGGGGGCGAAGGCCCCGCCAGATGAGTTGCGTCATAGCAGCTCGGCCTGGCTCAATCACCACGATTATCACCACAACAGCAGAACAGCCAATTTTTCATGAATTTCTTTTAAACAAACCCAGGAGACACCAACCGCAGCCGCAGCACAATAAGCGCCGCACAGCAGCAGCAGCAGCAGCAGCAGTAGCAGCAGTCGCGGCGGCGGCCGTGCGGCGTGGGTGGTGGTGGCGGTTGGAGCCTTCGGCGACAGCATTGTAGTATAACGACGGTGGAGGACAAAATCAGCACCGAATACGGCGTCACGCAGCAGCAGAGAACTAGGTCACATTGTAGAGAGCGCGGTAGCGCTGGCTTACTAGCACCTACCCTTGAGTTTGCGCGTACGCGCCATGCTTTCCCAGCCACCCTTTGGTGTCTTCTGTACCGACTTGGCCGACCGCGGGCCCGGTGGTATCAGCTCCGCGGACTTTCCCGCGTAGGCTCGGAGTGCGTTGTCCACAATGCAAACTTAGTTCGTTATCACATCGGGAAGTGACATGCCATCGGCCATGGACCGTCTCTTTTGCATCTCAAGATCTCAAGAGCCCACATGAAACGTCAATAATGACAATTGAACTCCCTGAAAAAATATATCCAACTATTCTATGTAAGGAAAACTGCCCGATGATACGACCACAGCGGTACAGCACACTCCAAAAACCCATCTCGGGCTACCAACCACAAGTTGGCTCACACCGAGTGGCTTTGACAAACATAGCTGTCTGTACGTTGGTCAATGGTCAAGTCCAACACATCTCGGTCATTATCACCATGACCTAAGATCTACCACGTTTGCTGATCGTGAACACGGGGTTGTTTAACAGCGGCGTCATCACCAATGAATCTTCGAGCAAACCGCGCACCACGCGTCACACCTCCAATTGCGCATACAACTTGCCGAAAACCTAGACCACATAAGGAATGTGTACTCCAGCACAATAGCCACCCCCGTAAGACAGAAGAATCAACCCCGGAAATGCTCTGTCGACACACAGCCTCGGCGATGAACCGCCGGCTGTAGCTGCGTCAGGTGCTATAAGCGCCCTGCGCAGAAATTCGGAGTCAGGAAAAAAGAAAAAATTGAAACTGTCGATAAAACCGAAATTTCTTTTTTCAGCAATTCCATATTCCGGATCACCCCAAACGACAATACGACCAAAAACGCGTCCATACCGCTGTACGAGTCGCCGCTTCTAATCCATCTTCAGCCGCAGCGCCTTGAGCTCGTTTCGCAGCACGCCCGCCGCGTCATCAAACACGCGCGACACCGGCTCCCAGGTGCCATGCGCCGCCTCTGGCCCTTCCCAGGCCATCTTGACGGCAAAATTGTCGTCAATACTGAGCGGCAGTCGGGGCACGACTCTGCCGCACTCCACCGCAGGCGATTACGTTCAGGTGGGGGCTTCGCCCGCGCCACCCTTGCCCCTAAATGAAACCGGACCGCCCCAGGCCTTTTGCGTGGAGTTGGGTCTCCCGGCAGCGCCCGAAATATCACGTCAAGGTGCGTGCGAAAAACGATATCGCGCAGAGTCTTGGCACAATCCTGTCGGGAGCCATGGTCAACAGCGTTAACGACAACCGCCTCCAACACGCCCGCACGATCGCGCATTTCCACCTCGGAATCCTGGAATATCGTGGGTCGTTGAGACAGCAATGTCAGCGCGACTTTATCGTCCACGTCACGTGACGCGTCACCGCCCTGCACGAACGCTGTTACAGCCATCGTCACTCGAAGCACAGCACCATCGTTGGGCTCGCCCACAGAACGAGCCGTGAGCTCCATCCCGGTGTTATCTTGAAGCCCTTGTGCCTTCAGTACAGAGGCCTTAAGCTGCTCCATGACATCGACTCCGAGGTTCTCTCTCAGCGTCTTCTGCCCGATGATAACCACATCGCCTCTCACAGGGAGCACGATAAACGGCATGGTAAATCAGACTGGTGCCCATGGAGTATCGTTAAGTGGAGTGGACCCGATTGCGTCTCACTATCACACTCCTGGCCCAACGACGTCACCACACGCCATGCCCAACAAATGCCTGGGTTAACATGGTTTGCTTCATAACCGGCTGTCCCTGCAGGACCTCTACCAGCTTCTGTGATATTGCTGTAATGCCTGAACCAGAATCCATCCGTACCTTAACTTCAGCAGCTGCGGAAGCACCGGAAACCGCGATACTCCCTGCGACATGCTGCGTCAGGGCCTCCAAGTGCGGTTCGGTCTCCACCGTATCCACGCTCGTATCACCACCTCCACCCAGCTGTAAGACTGAGACATAAGAATATGAAATGGTGCTGGAATCACCACATGACTGCTGCGACGCGAGTGCCGGCAGCTGAACGTGAACAGAGTGAAGAACTGGTGCTGCATTCTGTGGCCCAGCGCTCTGAGACACCTGGTGCTGCACCGCCTCGGTGAGCCCATAATCCATCGGCGCCATCCATTCCCGAGGTGCGCAAATGTACACGTAGTCGTCGTCATTCTGCCTAGATGGTTCAGGCGCAGCAGGTCTGGTCTCCGTAATCACCGCTTTCGAGGCGGTTGTGTACGCACTAGCTTGAGGAGTGGCAGTCGCAGGGGCCATCCCGGTTGTGTTGCTCCGGGCATGCTGAGCGGGACCGCTTACGGACTGCTGCTGCTGTATAGGGCTATGGCAGTGGCTCTGGCGATGGACGTCTATCCCCGCCTTGCCCTGCTGGCTTTGGGGGCAGTCCCGCTGCCTATGTCCCTGCTTGCCACATACGACACACTCGTTGTTGTCGTACCGACGATTTCGCTCTGGTTTTGCACCAGCAGCCTTATCATTTTCGCGTGAGTCGTGCTCGTCAGCAGCACTTCCCTGCGGTTTAGTCCACGCAGCAGCCATCGACCAAGCGTCACGCCGTGTTGCTGTTTGCTGACGTTTAGCGTTATTGGCCTCAATTACAGCTTGGTCCCGTTGCTGCTTGGCGATAATGCTAAACAACGTGTCAGGGCCATGCGTTACGAGATCGAAACGCATCGTGTTTCCCACCTTGCGGCGGAATTCGAGTGGCTCGATTGCCGCCGCTATTACCTCCACCAGCGTCTTGCCATGACTTATCTTGTACTGCCGACCTTCGGGCTTCACCACCTCCGTGAGCCCGCTGCCAGCAAGGTATTTCCGCAGGGCACGTTTTTGCATGGACACCCTGCTATCTAATGGCACGCTCGCATCCATCTCCAGCACACGAAATACCTGGCGGCAAAAATCCTCATCACTCGTCTGCTGCATACCAACGCCAGCAAACCTTTTGAGCCCTCCCTAGCAATAGCTCCTCCTCGGAGAGGTCTACTCAGGGCTTGCCATCGTAGGACTCATCAGCCACCATCATTTGGGTCACCGAATCTACCAGCTATTGCCTCCTCGCGAGTACCCGGTCTCCTCCATCTTGGTTTGTTATATGCATCTGCTGCTCGCACTCCGAGTAGGCAACAAGAAATTTACGCGTATCTCCGAAGGTAACAACATCACCACCCAACCTAGGCGGTCTATCTCCCGCGATCATCACCTTGATTTCCGGCTTCAGCCGGCCGCCGGCTCGGCCCCCACCTCTCCGGTTGCCCCAGCTTGGAGAATGAACTCCGCCAGCGCCCTGCGCTCGTGCTCCTCTTGCTGCTGCAGGGTCTTCCATTGCTTTTGACCCTTGTCCCACAAAAGCACGCAAAAAAGTACTTTTCGGCCTCTGAAAAGCAAATTGGTCACGTTTTGAGCAGGAAGCAGAACTTACACAATGCAATGGAATTATACCGACTCGCGCGACCGCGGGCCCGGTGGTATCAGCTCCGAGGATTTCCCCTCGTACGCTCGGAGTGCGTCTGTTCACAATGCAATAGTTCGTTCGGTATCACACGGGGAAGTGACATTCCATCGGCCAATTATCTTCCCGTTCGTATCTCAAGATCTCAAGAGCTCACGAGAAACGCCAATAATGACAATGGAACTCCCTGACGAAATGTATCCAACCATTCTGTGTAAGGTAAAATGTCCAATGATACGATCACAGCGGTACACTCCGCATCAAGGTTGAGTTGTGCCTACCGCTGCCAAGCACAACGCACTGCGAGCAGTGTGTGATGTGTGCTGCCGTGGGGGTTGTGCCATCGGGCCCTCTCATTGTTGTGCAGTTGTTTCTGGAGAGCAACGGTGTTAAGCTCGGTATTTGTAGGCCAATCGTATGAGCTGGTCGACATTGATGCATGTTCACTCTAAATTGTTCACTCAAATAGGAACTTTCATGCCGTTTTGGGGAAAATTCTTTCTTCGAAGTTCGCTCGGCGATTTTTTTAGATTTTAGATTGAATTATTTTAACGCAAACAATCGATTGCATACGTATATGATTGAAACGTGCACCCTGCTCTCGGCCGTGTGGAAGCCGCCAGCACATGTTGGGTTTAGATTGCAAGGACAGCATGCCTCTGCTTGTTGCGGCAACGAAGACACGTAAAAATCTTCGTTCACAGAATGCGCAAGATAAGCAATACGCCATCAGCATCGTAAATTCATTGCAAACGCAGCTAGAAATCATTAGTCTAGAGGACTAACCGTATCCCTGAAGGTAGCACGTTTTGGCAACAGTACTTTTTAGCAGTGAATAACGGGGTCCCTGACGGTAACCCAGATTCGTCGAAATGGCATTCTTGTAATACAACGTGCCGATTACCTTGGGGCTTGGTCATCGGGTTGAACTTTCAGCACACTCTATACACTATTATTAAACCAATTTTCGGGTGAAGTAGAGAGCAGTGTATCAAGTCATCGCCCTCAGAGGGCAAAAAGAAAAGGGTGCACATTAACCGTAGCATGTTAGACCGATCACACCTATCATGCTTTCTAATATAAACAATATTTTATGCATATAAAAATATAATACACTCCATCTGTGAGATCGAAGACTTTCTCCAAACACTTCGTTGCAAGCTGTGTGTGATACTCCGATCGCGCGTTTAACGGGTTGTGTGTCCTCATTGAGGATCGTATAGGTCGGCGACTCCCTTGCAACTACAGCGTAGCTATCGGAGTCAACGCGGTGATGGTAATCAGTCTGTGCGCAGAAACTATGAAACCCGTTTTTGAGGGGGACTAAATCTTACAGCTATGGAAGGAAATGCATCAGTTTATCAAGTGAAACCTGTGAGTCGAATAACCGGTGAGGGGAGGGCGGAGTTTTTAAGGGCGTGGGGGCCTGGGTTCGATCCAAGAGGGAAGGAGGGGGGGGGGGGGGGGCGGGGGCGGGGGGGGCGCAGCTCGATCTGTGTGTGGAAACTCTAAATCCTATCCTGCAAGTCGTACAACCATTAAGGAGGGGGCGGAGCGTTCGAGTGGGTGGAGGTGGGGGCATTATGTAGCATTCAGATATAATGAATCGGTGCACAAGCCGTACGTGTCTCACAGCACATGGCTATTTCTGAAGAGTATTGTCCGGAATACCCGCATACGACATGCCCCATTATTGCTTCCTCGACGGGCCATAGCTAGATGTCCCCCGATTTCTTTACCTCGGAGGCATACAATCGCACTTCCAACTGAAACGTAAAAATACGTTATCTTCCTTTAGGATTTTTTACGTCGCCGTTACCCGTCGGCTAACCAGCAGGTGTGCGTACGACCTCCCCCCTCGCGATGTCAAAACTGATTGCAGTGGCCACTTTGTGGTCCCGATGTCGTATATACTCTGTCAGGCCATGGCGGGTTTTATGAGGCACTAGCGAACGCAAGAAAACTTTGATGGCATTGACTACTGCACAACCATGCAGAACGGCTTGATGGCCTACGTACTGAGAATATCTGCTATGCGAACTAAACGTCGAGAGAGCGCCTCAACACGCCGAGTCTTCGCTATACATGACACCTACAAGGCCTCCAATATCCACGGAGCGCGTCCTGTCGAAGGTGCCTTTGGCTTGAACAGGCCGTATTGTCTCCCTGTTGTTGATATGGCGGTGATACCTGCGTCACCACCCGTTACGAATGGGATATTGTCAGACATGCCATGCTAATCAAAAGGCAGTAGAGAAACCAAGAGAATGACACAGGAATTAGCTTGAGCACGTCAGAGAAAAACGAAAAAGGACGTATTCTACTCTTTGTTTTAAACAGCATGCCTCAATTGGCTGATATTCTGGGTCAAAATAGGGACAACCACGCTGTTTCTTCTTGGTTTGTCCGCGACGACTGCGTTCTACTTCAGTGAGACCCAGTGAGACTCCCTAAAAGGGTACAACCCATCCCAGATACCATGTACCGACTTCGGCAATAGCATTATGGACATGGCGCTAACCTTGGCGCGTGGCCGGCAGGTTTGATGGCGTGGCGGCTGACCGCAAACCTATCGGAAGCGAAACAGCCCTACTCAAGGGGCATCGATCACGTTCTTACTTAGAAGACTGCGTATTAGAATTCTTCTACCACACGTAGTTTCCTAGTAAACTCCTCCCTCTCCGTTTGGCAAGTGTTTACGCATAATTTCGCTTCGCTCCCTTGGGTCACAACAGTAGGCGGAAGCGTAAATTCAGTTCGGATACTTCGCGTCCCATACAACACGAAAACCATCACGTTTGGCAAGAGCAAGAAAGATTCATCAAAACAAAAAATATTTTGCTGTTCCATGTGGTACTGAACCCCTAGGGTTATGACGGCGGCAACACGTAGCAACTAACACCGCAGTGCCGTAGACGGTACTCCACAAAAACCTTTGATCCCGTCGAGGATCTGCCCATACCCCCATTCTTCAGCAGTAGCGTCAATTTCGTGAGAACAGTGGCCTGCTACAGATTTCACCGCAAAAGGACGAGCAGATTCTGGTGTGCCCTTTACACGTTAGTACCGCAAGCGTGCTGGTAAAGGTAAAAATGCAGCCGCAATACCCAACCGTGCCTGAAATTATGATGTCACGCCTTCAAGGTCATTTCGCCATTCATCGTTGATGTGGACTTCTTTTTGCAGCTTCCTCCCCTTTCTACCTTAGCACGGGTTGCTGGGTCGGTTCGCAGATGAACCTGCCGTTTGGGGCGAAAATATGAGACGAAATATTAGCTCAGAAAAATATCCTATGGCGGCGGAATCGCCTTGTCCGAGGTACCGATAAACACGAAGAAGACAAGTTTGGCAACCCGTACATTGTTATGTGTTGTGCAAAAGAGCGTCAACTCGGTCGAGTTCAAATCGAGCCAAAGAAACTGATTCGGCTGAAGATTCGATCGTCGACTTCACTCAATGAATACAAATGTGACTGTGTCTAATGCTCTAGGTAAGTTCCACATAGCTCACTGCTGCAGCTTCACTCCTAACCTTGTGAAGCAAGCTGTACCAGTCCTGTTCCTTGGTTCGTTCAAATTGTCTCGCCTCTTGCCCTCATGGCGGCCAGACCACTCCACTGCCGCGAAGTCTTGTGAGCTCACTTCTGAAAACCATATATATATATATTATAAAAAATGAAAATACACTCCAGCTGTGAGATCGAAGATTTCGTCGAAACTCATCTTTGCAAGTTGTGTGTGATACTCCGATCGCGCGCATTACGAGTTGTGTGTCCTTATTAAGGATATAGGTCGGCGACTCCCCTTACAACTACAGTGTAGCTATCAGGGTCAACAGGATGATTTTAGTCAGTCTGTGCGCGGAAACTATAAAACCCGTTTTTGAGGGGGACAAAATCTGACAGCTGTGAAGGGAAATGTATCCTTTTATCAAGTGAATCTTGTAAGTCGGATAACCGGTGAGGGGGGTGGGGAGAAGTTTTGAAGGACGTGGGGGCCTGGTTTTGATCAAAAGCGAGCGGGTTTGGAGGGGGGGGGGGGGGGGGGGGGAAGGGGACAATTTGTGCATGTAAGCTATAAATCCTTTCGAGGGGATAAATCTGACGGTTTTGGCACCAGTATGTTATCGGGGGCGGGGGGGCGGGGGGGGGTTGAGGCGGGGGGGGGGGGGGGGGGGGGCGGGGGGGGCAGCTCAATATGTGCCTGGAACTATACATTATTTTGAGGGGATAAATGTGACGGTTTTGAAAATAATACATCAGTTTATCATGTATATCCTGGGGTAAGTCGTACAATCAGTGAGGAAAGAGAGGGTGGAGTGTTCGAGGGGGTGGGGTTGGGATGGGTTGGGGGGGAGGTGGGGGGTGGGGGCGGGGGGGGGGGGGGGGGAGTAAGGGCTTTAGGTGAGGGGTTTGTTATACGTGTGGTGCCAGGTCTAGGCGATGGTGCGGGTGATGGGGAAGAAGGGGGCGTTCGAGGCGGGGGACACAGCGGCATGGATGGCTCTCGAAAAATAATGAGGTGATATCCTGTGCGTGAACTGTTTATTAATGTGGCAGATTTCGATATTTGGTGAGGCGTTTGAGTAAGGAAGAGAAAGAGGGGGGGGGGGAGATTTTTTAGGAGGTTTAGGTCACAAATAATATTCAAATACACTTCGGCTGTGAGATCAAAGATATGTAGCAGCTTGTTATACGCGTGGTGCTAGGTCTAGGCGATCGTGCAGGTGGTCGGAAAAGAGGGGGCGTTGGAGGGGGGGGGGGGGGGGGGGGGGGGGTTGGGGGGAAAATAATTAAAAACTACGTCATGGATGGTCAGAATGATAATGACGTGATATCAACTGCGTATAGGTGTTTATTACTAAGGCCGATTTTGATTGTGAGTGGGGCGTTTGGACAAACTAGGCGGAAGGGGGGGGGAATCGGGGGACGGAGGGGCGGGGGGGGGAGGGTTGGGGTTTTTTATTAACAAGAGGGGTCAGTGGAGGGGGAGGGGAGGGGGGGGGGGGGGGCGGGGGGCGGGACATATCAATATGTGCGCGGAAACTATAAATCCTCAAAGGGGGCAAACCTGGCGATTGAAGCAAAACGACATCCCTTTATATCATCTGGCTTGTAATGTTTATTATTCTAGAAGGTTTGATGTTAGATGCAGCATGCAACCCAGTGTTTAAGCGTAGTAAATAACGTGTTAAATCTTCATAATTTGTTGTTGTATGATACATCGATCGAAAGCTAGAATATTTTATAGAATATTTTGTAGGTACCATTACTTTCTGACATGGCTAGTTATAAGAAAGAGATACGTATTGTCAAATACAACAGGCGAGGTGATGTGGTCATACACTGTTTGTCACCATCATCATACGATTACCATTATTTTCTGACATCGCTAATTATACGAAAGATATACGTATTGCCAAATACAGCATGCGAAGTGATGTATGTGGCCCTGTACTGTCTCCGCCATTGAGCGTTAGAGGGAGGAATGCGAATCGTCAGTTTAAACGGAACGCTTGGTATACATGTGCTCAATTACGTTACCTCGTTAGTCATACTTGGTATACACGCGCTCAATTACGTTACCTCGTTAGTAATACTTCGCTTGGCATAGGTTGGGAGGCGATCATGCAGACGGTATGTGCGAAATACCCTACGTAATGAGTTGGTAAGGTTTTTTACCGCAATTTTAACACATCTGCCTGTGCTTCCTTTTCCAAATTATTTTTGTCTCAAATAAATGTACGATTTCACGCCTATGATTTTACCTTGTCGATGTGGGGCTCTGCGGTCGTCAATTCGAAGTCAGAGATACGTCCTACAAATACATCAGGCGAGGTGGGTATGTGATGTGATATATATGCGATGTCGTCACTATTGATCGCGAGGGTGATTTTACTTCGTGAGGTAAATGGTACTGTGTTTCGTAGAGGTCGTCTCAGGAGGGTATGCGATGGGTCGGCAGTGTAGTTTATCGCAATTATATCAGGTCTGCCTGTGCTTCCTTTTCAACTTATTGTTGTCTCAAATGTACGATTTCACGTCCATGATTTTTACCGTGCCGCTGTGGGGCTCTGAGGTCGCCAATCGTAAGACAGAGATACATCTTACAAATACAGCAGTTGAGGTGGGCATGCAACGTCATATATATTATAAAAAAATATATGCGATGTCACTACTATTGAACGCGAGGGTGACTTTACTTCGTTAGGCACATTCAACTGCGTTTGGAATGGTAGAGGTTGTCAGGCAATCATGTAAGCGGATAGAGGCACGAAATACCCTGCGTAATAGGTTGGTCGTGTGGTTTACCGCAGTGTTAACATCCGTGTCTGTACTTAATTTTCACATTATTATAGACTATATTATAAAAAATGAAAATACACTCCAGCTGTGAGATCGAAGATTTCGTCGAAACTCATCTTTGCAAGCTATGTGTGATACTCCGATCGCGCGCATTACGAGTTGTGTGTCCTCATTAAGGATATAGGTCGGCGACTCCCCTTACAACTACAGTGTAGCTATCAGGGTCAACAGGATGATTTTAGTCAGTCTGTGCGCGGAAACTATAAAACCCGTTTCTGAGACTATATATAATGTACGCTTATACGTCCTGTTTTCTCCCCACTGTCGTCGAAGATGTTGTAGTCCTGTAGATGTCGCGTCCATGTCTGGTGCTCTTGTTAGTGGTGTTCATGAAAACATGCCTTAACATGTAGTAGATGATCGCTGAGTGGTGTTCCTTTCCTTTACATCAAGCCAGGTAGTATATGCGAACGCAACCGCTTGCTTGAAAAACGACAAAGAAATTCCTCACACACCTGACACAGAGAAGACGCGCCCGAAGATTGTATATATATTTCCTGCAGTCAAACCAAAGGCATGCATTATACGCGCCAGTGGTGTTTAGGGTTACACTTGCGGAGATAGTGGATTTCATGGGAAACATGGAAACGCGCGAACAACCGTTCTGACTATACAGTAGTCGCATGAGGAAAAGGGGTTATGAACAACTCCACACCAAACTTGTTAAAGACGCAAAGCTAGTACCGGCACGTGATATAGATAGCACAGTAAAAGAACAAATTGCGTTCTTGCTGAATCATGGGAGGAAGTATCATAGAAAGGCGACGTATTGAAGCTCAAAGAGGAGCTGGGGTCGCATGCTTCAGATGTCTGTAGGGGAAGTGGGAGAGGTGGGGTACACTAAAAACTCGCACGCAGCTGCAAAGCCAGAATCTACTTACCAAAGAAAACGCCGAGCTAAACTAACTTCTTGATGCCAGCTTTACCCGCGCACCTGGTTAGCTTTCTTCCATACCGTGCTGAATGAAGACACCGGCGTTCGTGACGTCGTTCTTCTTGCTGTCCACCACCATTCACAATACCGCCCACCGAGCTCACCCCTAATCTTTCCACCTTGCTCTCGCGACGACGTTCAGAGGCTTCGCGTAGGAAGGAAAGGGAGCATTCCCCCATTCCAATTTCCGCTGCGAGTGGTGTCGCCACGGCGTGGTGTTATGAAACTTGGCCCTGGCCTGTAATTGAGCGAAACCCGTCATAGCACTCCCTTGCATTAGCTCTCTTCGATCTTACACTATTGATGAGTTTCGTGCTTGCCACCAGTGGTTTTTCTCCGTCAGCTAACATTAACCACTGTGGCCCTCCCTCTGGGTGGTCGGCAGGACGACCGAGGTTTTTTTCCAGCTGTACAGACCAACAACCAGACCCACCAACACGTGTAATAATCTCATCTTTTTGATGTCGGCACGTCCACTGGTGTTGGGTCAGCAGCAGCAGAACGCAAGGCAGGCGTGATCGCAGAGAGAGGTGGGCCGGAAGGTGCCATGTCGTCAGTGCCAGCAGTACCGGCAGTGTCCTCAGCGCCGGTGTTGACCGGTTGTAAATGAGGCGAACGCACGATAAAAAAAAAAGATTGTACAGCAGCATACGTACATACGTAGCGCAAAACAATACAAGGTTCAGGTAATATGTACTGTTTTCTTGTAGCAGTACGTTGACGAATAAAGAGCACAAACCGTGAGATGCAGGCCATAGATATCGTCGGGGGAGACTGCTGCCCACGTTGCTATCGGTTGCGCAGCAGCAGCGCAACTGTGCTGCAGCAGCACACCCACAGTAGTTGCACCGTGCACCAGGTATAATAGGCGTATCTTCCCACAGCAGTAGTAAAAGTGCAAGTATGACACGTACAGCCAATACGTTGGATATACAAGCGCACCGAGTGCATGAACGCACGTGCTGCTGCTGTAGTAGATGGTACGAGTACGATCACGCGCCAGATATACGTGGGAAGTCCGTAGCATGCGGCATTCGTGGGCAAAACTACTCGTACTGGAGAGACTTGCAAACGTAGACGTGATGCACCAACGTCATACCTGGTAGACGCCATACCATTTCGTCCCCAAATAACGTATAAGTACATTTTTGCATCAACATACAAATTGTACGGTTCTTTTTTTTACGGACAAAACAGGGTATCGGGTGAGTCCTATCGCTTGAAAAGCGTGCAGTGGGGTTGCTCTGCACGAGAGTCCCAGCGATGCTTTTGTATTATTCAATAAATGAATATCACTCCAGCTGTGAGATCGAAGACTTTGTCGAAACTCATCTTTGCAAGCTGTGTCTGATACTCCGATCGCGCGTATTACGGGTTTTGTGTCCTCATTAAGGATATCGGTCGGCGACTCCCCTTGCAACTACAGATTAGCTATCGCGGTCAACTGGGTGATGTTAGTCAGCCTGTGAGCGGAAACTATAAAACTCGTTTTTGAGGGGGACGAAATGTGACAGCTGTGGAAGGAAACCAATCAGTATCAGGTGAATCCCGTAGGTCGAATAACCGGTGAGGGGAGTGCGGGGTTTTAAAGGACGTGGGGGCCTGGGTTTGATCAAGAGGGGGCGGGGAGAGGAGGGAGGGGGGGGGGGGGGGGGGGGGCAGCTCAATCTGTGTGTGGGAACTGTAAATCCTATGCTGTAAGTCGTACAACCAGTGAGAAGAGGGCGGATCGTTCGAGGGGGTGGGGGTGGGGGTGAGGGTGGGGTGGGAGGGGGGTGGAGGAAGCGAAAGTGTTTTTCTAAAAACATTTTTAGGTCGCATAGATGTAGGGGTTTGCTATACCCATGGTGCTAGGTCTACGCGATGGTGCCGGTGTGTGATTAGCCTGTGAATACAATGGTTATGTGGAGGCTCTGTCTTCTATCCGAAGAGATGCAGAGGTGGCACCGAAATGTCTGTTGAGATCACTTGTAATAAGAAGAAAAGACATAGTTTGAAAAGGGCGCTTGAGGCCAAAGAAAAAAGAAAAATAAAAGAAGGGAAATAAGGGAAATTAGGGAGAGAAGGGGGAGAATGGAGAGAAGAGAGACTGATCATGGTGGGTTTCATCACAACTTGATAATCACGGATCTATTCCTGTGGTCCAGTAGAATACCGGGGCAACGAGGAAGCCTCAACATACTCAAATCAAAGTTTACATCGAAGTTCCACGACTCAACGTAATATTCAACGTAAGATTCAACCGCATATCATATTTGTTCGACTATCTTGCTTGATTAGACTGCGCATTAACTTACATTTGAAGCCAAGGTTCATACTCTCAACACGCCCCCATAATGTAAAGTCAGATTGCTAGAGAAGCTTAATACTTGGGAATCAAATTCGTAAAAAAATAAATCCAAAACAAATGGGTCTCACATTCAGTCCGGTATATCAACCGCGGCAATATGGATGTATCCATATTATTCGCACATTGTCACAAATAAAACCTTACAAGGAAAGATACGTACGAAAACACTATGATTGGTGAATTCACCAGCGATAAATATCCTAGAAGATAAAACGCAAAGATACGTCTACTGGGTTTTAAACACGCTTCCTCAATTGTACTAAATAGATAAACAGTACTAGACAAATAAAGTGTATTTTGGACAAGTGTCCATTACAGAAAAATAAAACGTTCTCACTGTCCAGTTGTTTGTTTTATGTACTTACGTACTTCCGCAATTGAAGAAGTAAGAAACAGGTAGAATTACGAATACTGTTAGTTCTGTAATAGACTATGATGGGTGTAGTCATAATCCATCATCGAGGTATACACCGAAAAAGAAAAAACAAGCAAACAAACACAGGTCACTGCTGTAAGTTAACCACGCCACTTCAATATGATCCTAGGATTCGCATATAACGATAAACTGTCTGAAAAATTTACCCCACCCTTTAGGATATTTTTCACCTTGGCCATCACCTGCCGATTGGGATGACTCAATCTCGAATGCCCGATGTTAGCTGATACGGGTTTGGGCAGGGAAGTAGCTTTAGGAGTCGTCGAAGCATGAACAGCAAGGACGGTTTCCGGTCTATAGTTTTTTGCCGGACATTGTCGGAAACGCTGTCGCAGGTGTTCGGCTGGCAGCACCAGCAGTAGTGACTCGAGATGATGCAGGGAAGGGCAGTGACTGCTTTTGCGTAGGCGTGTAGCAAATGCACCCATGTCCAGATACGGCGTCGTGGTGATGATCATAGCGACCCCTCTCGCAGCAGCTGATCTCCCCCAAAACAGGCGCCTGTCTAGCCCTGTTGCGACCGTGACACGAAGCTGCACAGAGTGCTTAGAGCCTATATGATCAAACACTTGAACGAACAAAACCCCTTGACCAACGCCATAAAGGCGATGGTATTCCGCTACGTTGATTATTACGGGAGGGTCCAGCTGTGCGTAGTGGTTCATTTTATGTTCAATGCCCGGTAGAAGTTGATTGTCGATGAAGTGGCTAATAGGTCCGTTGTCCGCAGTCATGGAAACGTCGACGGGCTGCGCGGCGATGTTGATCGGAGGTGCCGCGATGAAAGAACAATCTGTACCAGCTGGAGGTACGCATGAACAGGGAGTACTGGTAGTCGCGAAGGACGTAGAAGTAGCTGCTGTAGTCGCAGGCGCAGTAGTGGATGGAGCATGTGTCGCTGAGTCGTAGGCTTCCATTTGCGTTGTTGAAGTTTAAGTTGTGGCGGTGTAGGCGTGAGAGCTGCGGTTGTTATTTTGCCGGAAAATTTGTTGACCAGGACGAGGGCGACGGGTTATATCGTCGTCCGGCATTTGAGACCGACAGTCGCTATTCTCATGGCGATCGGTTTCATCCAGGCTTCACCTCGAATTCTTTCGAGGTGTTGGGGGAGGTTTCTTTCCGGGCATCTTTCCCTCACGTCTGAAGCAATTTTGGAGTCGATGGCCTGGAATTTTGCAGTGTGAACAGGTCACTACTGCTGAAGGTGTTGACGTGACTACCATAGCAGATTCACGCCCTTTCGCGTTTCGCGAAGGCCCGTTTCGCATTGCTCTATTCGCGTACATATTACGCATTGTTATCACAGCTCGGGCGAGTGTGAAGTCATCATCTGCTCCGGCGCTGTATTTCATTTGCACGTATTCATCCGGGAGTCCTTCCAACACTATATCCAACATGCTGTAATCGTTCAATACCTCTCCCATGTCCACCAATTCATCCTGTAAAAAGTATACTTCATTGATGAATATGTCTGGGTCTTGCCCATACGTCATGATCATATGGGTTAGTTGTTGTTTGAGTATACGTCTACTTTTGGCGGGTTGAATTTTGATATTTTCTAACCATACCATCCCAAGCAGCCTTCCCATTCGCAAATTCACCACATTTGGGTATGGATTGTAGAAGAAAGCTGGCCGCAGCTCCCGATGTGCTCAGGAACAAGAAGCCGAAGAGGAAACGGTTGTCGCGGTTCCAGTGCTTGATGTATTGCAAATTCGAGATGTTGTCATCCGTGGCCCATAAACCTGATGTTGCGGCTGGGAGTGTCGAATATCCTGAAGTTCATGGTAGCAGATGCGCCGTGTCCTCGGGAGAACTCCCTGCGTCCAGCTGTACATTTCCAGCTGTTCCAGCCGAGGGTGTTTCCCCGGACTAAGTGTCCGTTTCATCAACGGCCTGGTTGCGAGTTGCAGCTCGTGAAGGCCTACTTCTTTCAGAAGATGGACGAGGACTAATTTTGCTTAGGCTCGGGGCAAGGACGCCCTTCCAGGATATCCGAGATCCCGGCGTGACGCATACGTATCACGGACTGAGCCGTGCGTTTCCATACGTCGAACTGAAGCCCTTTAAACTTGCTGTTGAGAGCTCTAGCGACCTTGTCTACCGCATCACCTGCTTTTGTGGACTCTCCATGGCGATGCTGATGCTCATGTTGATGCTGATTGCTGATGCTGATGCTGATCGCTGATGCTGACGCTGATCGCTGATGCTGTAGCCGGCTCTTTGAAGGTTTCTCTCAAACTTCCCGGTAAGATGCGACAAACTTCAACGAGATGTCGCTTGGTGCCGATCAATGTTTATATTGAAGGTCGAGGCTCATGACCTGTGAATATCCTGTGAACACAACGGTTGTGTGGAGGCTCTGTCTTCTATGCGAAGAGATGCAGAGGTGGCACCGACGTGTCTGTTAAGATCACTTGTGATAAGCAAGAAAAGGGATAGTTTGAAAAGGGTGCTTGAGGTCAAACAGAGAAGAAGAAGAGTAGGGAAATGTGGGAAAGTAGGGAGAGAAGGCAGAGAAGGGAGACTGATCATGGTGGGTTGCATCACCACTTGATCATCACGGAGCAATGCCCGTAGTCCGGTAGAATACCGGGACCACGGGACCACCTTAACACACTCAAATCTAAGTTTACATTTAAGTTCCACCGAAAGACTCAACGTAAAATTACGTAATGTTCAACAGCATATCTCATTCGTGCGAATAAACTGCTTGAATAGACTGCGCATTAACTTAGATTTGAACTCAAGGTTCATACTCCCAACAGGGTGGTGGGGAACGAGGGGGCGTTGGGGGGGGGGTGTGGGGGGTGAACTTCAGCACCGGCATGGATGGCGCTAGAAAGATAATGAGGTGATATCAAGTGCGTGGAAGTGTTTATTACTCTTGACATATTTCGATGTTAGCTGGGACATATGAGCAAGAGGGAGCGGGACAAAACAAAAAGGGGGGGGTCGGGGGGGCAGGGGAAGGGGTTTTAAAAGAGGTTTAGGTCACATACAATATAAAAATGCTCATTCGAAACTCATCTTTGCAAGCTTGTGTGTGATAATCCGATCGCGCGTACTACCCATGTATGTAGGGGCTTGCTATACGCGTGGTTCTAGCTATAGGTGATCGTGCGGGTGGTGGGGAAGGAGGGGGCGTTGGGCGGGGGGGGGGGGGGGGGGGGGGGGTGAAAGCTACATCATGGAGGGCTAGGGAGATAATGACGTGATATCAATTGCGCGCAAATATTTATTACTCTGGCCGATTTCGATTGTAGGTGGGGAGCTCGAACAGGGGCGGGGAAAAAAATGTTGTCGGGGGGGGGGGGGGGGGGGGGGGGAAGAAATTGGAGTAGTATGGTATGAGGATGCTGGAAGGCCGACGATGATAAATAGCGTCTTCTTTCATAATTATGACAGAACAACGCAGAAAAAGAAATTGGTTATTGTATGTGAGCACCCGTGTTCCGAAATGAAATGCGGAAATACTCTGCAACAACAACAGCAGCAGTACAGCAGTACGGAGAGAATCGAATAAGAAACAAAAAGGGCTTTGTCGGCGTATTCTGCAGAACACGACACAACAACCAACTGCTGCTCGTGTCGGACGCGACAATGAATTTAATGCAATGTCATATTATACTATTAGTTTTAATAGTTCCTGACTCATGATACTTTGATGTAATAAAATGGCATGCGTAATCCCTCGCAGCTGCAAGGCGTATATATGCACGAAGAACGGAAACAAGAACGGTCTTTAGCTTTACGGGCTATTTTTTTTATCATCCTTGCCGAGACACGGTCATAATCACAAGCGCCCCCGCACCAGTGAGTGATACTGGCAGCACTGGCCGTGATAAACAACGACACTAACTAGCAGCTCGAACCACACCGCAATACCACTGTTTGCCCAACATACACAAGGTGCTCCGGACCAGGTACATGTTTTGCTGTTACGCGTTGGTTCGGGTTAGTCTTGTCGTAGTCGTTTCCGCAGGCGGCGAAAGAAACGGACGGAAGTCGCCGACGACGTTGACGTGATCTTGTTAGTTTATGGTGTCGCTGACGCGCACGGCCCACCGCCCAAACACGGCCCGTGTCCGGGGGATATCGTCGAAAAAGCTGTGCTGCAGTTGGGCCACCGTCATGAGCCTGATTACGTGAACCCAGTCTCCCCACCCGCGATGAGGAATAAAGGGGGGGCACGCAAGCTGCCCAACGTCTTCTTGCAGAGCAAGCACAACGGCGGAACCGCTGCTCACGTCGTGGCGACGAGGAAACCTGTGCCACGGTTCCAAAGGACCATCAACATCTTCGCTGCCGGCGCCTTCCTCGCCTGCACAGCCCGTACTTGACGAGGAAGCGTCCTGTCGTCGCTAACGTGGTGGAACGTCGGCAGGAGGGAGAACGGTGGCTGGTGCACCACACATGATGCAGTCGATCGCAAGACGGCCAGATGACGCAATCTATCTTGCATACCGGAGAACTTCTTCGACGGAAGAGCGATGGAAGACGTGATGACAGGGAAAGTCGACGGTGAGGTGGGCACGCGACGTTTCGCTGCAGATGCCACGACGTTTATGCACATATTACGTCGACATGGTTTGTGGCCATGACGAGGCGCCGACAAAGGCAGGTATCGGATGGATAGCAACTTAGCGGTAGCACGCCGGGAGGGGAAAAGATACATCAAACAAAGAGGGAAACGGGGAGAAAAGGACAATTGGTACTGGCGCAAGCGGGCCAAGGACCCCCCCCCCCCCCCCCCCGCGCCTGCCCCCCTTACCTCTACTATGTTCCATACGTTTCTGTTATATTTGATTTCTTTATTTGTTTTCGTTGTCTTTCTTTTACTTCCTTTCTGTTACTTCCTGTCTTTCCGTTTTCTAAGTAAACATGAAAATGTACAAAAACTCGCCTGCAGCTGTAGTAGGTCCCGCCTCCTCGAGTCCTTTGCGCCTTCCTACCTGGGCGCATTGTGCAATAGCGCACAATTGTTTCGACGGAAAGCGAAATATGAAGCTTTTAATCGCACACCACAGCAGGTTCTAATCTGACGATTGGTCTCAGGTAAAACCAGACGAGGTTGACATCGACACACAATACGAGCCCAAACACACGAGCTAAATGAACCGCGTTTGCAGAGCAAGATAATGAACCAGAACAACACCCCCCGGAACTGGCTGATGATGGGTATTATCAGGGCTGGCGCTATATAGGTTGAGAGCCATGCCGGCAACGCAATACCTTTTCCCGGCGTTTTTCGAGCCAAGATAACGAACGTTCCAAACAATCTCGAACACAAACAGCGGACTCGAAAAATAACATCTCGCAGTTGAGTCGTGTGGGCGACTACAACTGAGACCCGCAAGCCTATACGCGCGAACACTACCTGGTTTGCAAGGTGCGCGCTACACCGGTCGCTAGTTCTGAACAAGTTTTCAAGAGTCAAAAGGCAATAACTCGACATTGAGTTTCAATCATACCTATCATGCATGAATTTGAATAGGTGTTAGAAAAACAGCAGCAAGGCACCAGCCTCCTAAAGCTGGCGAAGTTTGGGGAAGAAACTCGGCTGTTAATTATATATTGAGAATTTCGAGGTTCAAGCAAAAAGCCATTCGATCAACAAACCAGTGTTCTTGGACGCGCAAGCATGTGACACCACCCCCCAAAAAATACTGAGAATAGGACTGGAGTGAATTGCAAGCCTACACGACGAGGAGAACACACGTAGCGGCAACAGTCGACTAGCGCCTGTGTCGAAGGTTAGGGGTACCGTAAACCATCTAGCGACGCCCGAGGCAATGAACATATGTAAACTCACGATGTAAGTCTCGACACCGTCGTCGAGATACGGCGGAGCAAGAGGCCACGGAAACGTAGTGTGAATCTGAACTGGCAGCATTTTCGTCAACTCGAGGCCCTAGTTTACAATTTCCGACGCTAGCACTGGGTATAATGTCAAGCCACCGTGTTGACACGGTCTTGGGACACCAGCAAGGGCCGGCTCCATGCGAAGGCGCCGACGAAGTTCCCTCACACACGGACCCCAGCCGGGTGGCGGCGTGAAGGGAGGAAGTCCACGTCCAGCCATACATCGACCTAGAGCCGTCACAGCTGCCGATCGCTGCCGTACATGCGGTGTCGGGTGGCGTCGCGCGTAGTCGACCCAAGATGTTCGAGGAACCGGCGCCACCTGTACACTATCGAAAGACGGTATCGATGGCATTGAGCTTGGTTGCCGACAGAGCAGGAAATCGACGGCAACGTCTCTTCCCGTGCTACAATAAACGTATTGGCCCCGATGGGCGACCTCTCTGTCTCTGCACAAACCCCTCCGATTACATGTAGTATGCGAGACGTTGTTCTTCATTGAGCATAAAATGGTCGGCTATGTCATTGACAACTTTGGAGAAATGACGACAAAGCCGATCCACGTCTGATGTGTGAACTCGTTCGTTGGTATCACGACGGGCAGCGTCCCCGCCGGATGTATCGTCGCTGCCCGACCGAAGCGAAAGTATGTACGCTTTAGCGGCGCTTGGAGTGTCAGTTTCAGATGGTATATTTCCGGCGTGGTGGCCGTGGTCGTCGATTCCCTCGTCGTGTAGGCGTTCGTCCTCTTTAACGCTCGCGGTGCAGCGGCAATATAAGACGAAGCGGTTTGCCGGCTAGCATACGACCACGTTGGAAGAGCTTTGGCATTGCTTCAGATTCTCGCCAACGATGTCGGTTTTTATTACATTCGTTGTCAAACACTGTTGGAGCGCCACAGCAGCATGCGCATCAGCCCGCTTGTCTGATGCCTACTATATAATAGAGTTTGCCTCTTCCTCAGCATCTACATCGCTATCGCTGCTAGGACCCAAATCTTCGCTGTCCTTATGAAAAAAGTTGGTGCGTGAAAAATGATCGATGCCGCATTCTTTCGAGGTAGACGTACCGCGAAATTTATTATCAGCCCGCTTTGCAGTTTAAATGCTCGCGATGTTTGCACGCACAGGTTTCGCCCGCGATTCCCAGTCGCGCTCGCCCATGTACCTGAACAAGTCATGCCGCGATGACGACCCCAATGGGAGCAAGTCGCGTGTTTCGTAAAATGGCTTGAACAAGACTAAGATGAAACGTGCGAACCCTTCAGGATTAGCTTCTTCAAGCGACGGCTCGCACATCAGATTCAACAGCGCCAGTGTAGCCCGTAATAGCTGCGCCGCACCCAGCCGATATTCGCCGTTGAACGGGTAGCGTTCGACAGACGATCGCCTGCGATGACGTTGCTCCTCAACGCCGTCATCGCAGCGTGCGCGTATGCGTTTTGCACCCATTGCGTCCTCTAACATAACAAGCCGGGTGTAGGTAAAGTACCATATACTTTGAAATGGGTGCGATATATTACTAGGGTGACAACGATGAATGTAGTCTGCAAGAGCTGCTTGCACCGCCGCCAACAACACGTTCGAGGGAGTCACCACAACTACAGCTGTCCCAATCACTTTCGTCGTGATCAGAACGGGCCTCCGCGTCACAGGAGTTGTTCGACACAAAATTGTTCAGTGCGACTTGATTGTGTCGGACTGCCCCATAATCTGGCATACCGCAGCTAGGGCGCCGAGTTCTGTCCAAGACAAAACCCGACAAAGACAGGACTGCACAAGTTTCCGGGCTCGCTCAGATGAGCATTCGTCCTCCCCTGCGAGCTCGCTACCGTGTGTGTCGTTTTGGTTGGAGAAGCCCGCGGTACGGTATCGCCGTACGCGCTTCCACGCAAGCTTGTGGAGGGCATATCTGATTGACAAGCGATCAAAAGCATGAAGGAGTGAATGGTGGTTGCCGACGTCTGTATGTTGGACTTCTTCTGTCGCATATGTGCAACGTTTTGACAACATGGAGGGTTCGGCGCATTCGCAGCGGACAAAGCAGGCAACAGTGACAAGAGAAAGGTGCTCGTATGTACGAACGGCCAGAACTTTCGTATCTGCGTCAGGACCTCACTAACTTGCACTGTTCATACAAACTTAGGCTACGAACTGCGAAGCACTAGCTAACACCCGGAGGAATAAAACGGGCACTCGTCTCGAATTCACGTCTTCAAGTACCTCCACCTTGCCAAAGCTGCCTGCCTTGTCCGCCGACACAGCATACAACAAGACTGACGTTCTCCGCATCACAGCGTCAACGCGGAACGACAATTGAAACTGCCGCACCGCCTCGCATCGAAAGCGCACGTTTCTCGCCGCCAAAATAAAAAGGTGGATATGCAACCCGAAAACCACTGCACGACGACTACCGCTGCAGATTCATGTCATCCCTGCCGAACGGACGACACTTCAACACCCCTGCTTGAACAAAACTCTTCGCCCTCTACTCTAAAGCATCGCTTCTCGCCGCAAATAAATAAACGCGCACATGCAACCCGCACAGCACCACACTACGCTGCATATCCATCTCATCTTTGCCAGCGGTAGTCGTCGTGCGGTGTTGTTCGGGTTGCATATGTTTTCTTTTTGCGGGGGGCGAGAAACGTGCGCTTTCAATACGAAGCGGCGCGGCAGCTTCAATTGGCGGCCCGCGTTGACGCTGTGACACTGAACACCTCTGTTTTGTTGTATTTTGTGTCGGCGTCCGCGGACAAGGCAGGAAGCTTTAGCAAGGCAGAGGTACTTGAGGACGTAAACTCGAGACGAGTTCCCATTTTTGTTCTCAGGGTGGTCGCTGGTGCTTCGCAGTTTGTATTCAAGGTTCGTACGAACAGTGCGAGCAAGTGAGGTCCTGACTCCGACACGAAACTTCGGACCGTTCGTACGCACTATTACCTTTCACTTGTCACGAGTGCCCTAATTAGTTGTTCCCGGTGTTTTACCATCTACCTTGTGTGTTTGCAGCAGCCACAGCAGTATACTAGTTGCTGTTGCTGTTAGTACTGCTTCTATGTACGCGGTGGGCACGCGGCTTGACAAATTGATAGCCATCTCTGCATAACTAATGATACTGGCTGTGGCTGCTTGATGGGGCTTCTTAGTTCCAGAATATAACTAATTGTTTGGTTGGCATCCGAGCGACTGCGTCTGCCAAGAGCGGCGCCAAAATGCTCACTGCACGTGTAGAGTTCGTGCTGTACATCCACATATAGTAAACGAGGCCGCGCGAATCCTCTTCACCGAGGATGGCTTTGATGTCCGTGTTGGAACGGGTGCACTGTTGTATTAACCAGTTGTAGGAATTAATATGGGTCGAGTCGCGCCTCACCTCTGTCATAAAATCGTCGTCGTGGCTTTCTCTCACTGACGACGCCCCCTGCGATGCAGCTTGCCTGCGTGCCTTGGTGGCACGAAGGATTTCAGCCCTCAGCGCAGCTGCCGGTTGTTGGTCGTTGCTCCCCTCTGATGCAACGAGGACGCCATTCGGCTCAACAAAGCCATCGATTTAGACGCGGATTTTCTCATCAGTTACGCATCCTCTAGTCATTATAGGCTTTCCAACATCCCCGTACCCTAACCGACATTCAGCCCCCGGCAATACTTGCCGGTCCCTGCTCTTCTTTGCATACTTGACACAAGTGTGCATGCACTTATGGCGCTTCGCCACATCGGACAACGTGGACGCGTCCTCGGTGATAGAAACCAAGCAATCAGGAATATCGCCGAACATACGCTGTATGTTGGCTGCCGCTACAGGTAGACAGAAGCTTACATCTTTTTTGTCGCTCCATGCAGCCCGTGTCTCTTGTCACTCCGGCCAAGGATCGTTGATCGTGTCTTCAACTTACATGGAGATCCGGCTCGAAGTACGTGGTTTCAGTTCCATTCAAGAGACATCACTCGACCTCGTCTTTGGACATTAACTGATTACGTATGATCCGCCTGACGTACCTGGTTTGCGCGGGGTACTGCTGCTGCTGGAAAAGCACAAATTGGGTTATATTCTGCAGCTAAGAAGCCGCAACAGCAATTACAGCTAGTATCATTAGATATGCGGAGACTACCAAATTGTCAAGTCGCGTGCCCACGGCGTACATAGAAGCCGTACTAACAGCAAAATCAACTAGTATACTGCTTTTGCTGATGCAAAAACACCAGGCAGCTGGTAAAACATTGAGAACAACAAATTAGAAGAGCATTTGGTCATGAAGGAGCTAAAAAAAAGTCAACAGAACGGAAAAAAAGTGCGGTCCAAGAAAACCAGGATGACATGTCATGGATGGGATACAAGCATTCATATTGAAGCGACCATATCACGTCAGCAAGGACGTCATGGGCTGGATATACACTGCTGCTGCTGTGCACTGTCTGTCCCAGGGAAGTACCATGAGTGTACGAAAACATCTGACCAGTCATGATCACAACTCGTCGGCTCACAAGCGATGCTCACAACTCGTTGACTTTCCATGATGAGTGCTGTACTTCCAATTCATCGACTCTTCATATGACCTGATTCAGTAACCTAGTGCAAATAGCCAGGTGATAAAAATGTATTCCCCACGCGGAGAATAGCTTCGAAATTTTTGCATGATGAATCGATTCAGTAATATAAATGGTGTCATATGAAGATTAATATTTTAGTATGATCTGGTACTGATGTAAATAAAATCGTTCATACTAAAATCAAACTAAATAATAAGAGCGGAAATAGGGTAATTTATAAAAACTTAATTTGTCTTCACGCGTACATGATATCTGTAGTTAAAATGTTTGGGTGACAGCGTCTCAATTTGGGACCGTGGGTTCGAGTCCCACGTAAACCATTTGCTTTTTAGAGTGGGACGTTTACATGATATCTATTGCATCCCTTTGAATATCACTACTACCGTCTTCGACCTCCTGACGTATACCCAAACCCGCCATTATAGTGCAAAAAAACAAAATAATGAGACCTCCCCCAGGGGGAAAAAACATACCTACGCACTTAACCACAGGACTTAAGTACCAACAACCCTGATCAAGCCATCCATCCGCAAACCATCCATCATACATATGATAGAGCAGTATAGTAGTGGAAACTACAGAAGAAATATATATATAAATATATAATAATTGTTTTGTTTCAGGGATTCGGTCAAGGGTTTTTTTTTTAGTCCCGGCCCAAGTATGCGATTGGCGGAACCGGATTTTTCGGTCAAATAGCTTCGATCGCGCGCCGGCTTCGGGGGGCGGCCCCAACGCCCCTCGCCATGCCGTGTCCGTTCCGCACCTCGACGTGAACGCGGACGGATGCCGTGCGAGACAAGCGAGAAGTTGCAAAAATAACGCATGTTGAGGAGGAATGCCGGGAATTTCGGTTGTATCTTAATGTCTGCAGCGCCTGGATGATTTACAAAACTTGCATAATTTCCAAACTGTCGTTGCTAATGTTTTGAATATTGCGATGGCATACTCTCGAGCGTTTGTTTTCCTTTTGGCGTCTGCAGGGCTGGAACGTTTGTTTGTTTTGCTTGCAGGGCTTGAACGAATGAAACACGTCCTCGGCGGGCGGCTCAAACGCCCCTTGCCCTGCCGTTTCCGTTCCGCACCTGGCCGGGATCGGGTACGTGGGCTGAGCAAGACAAGCAAGAAGTGTGCAAGTTTTTGTATTTCGGGCAGTATACGCCCCGAGCTATTCTCGGATCTTGGCATATAAGCAACAAACGGGAAAACATTCATTTCGAACTTGGCATAATTTCCAAATTGGCTACTTATTTCATCCCCACGGCACTTTTTTCACGGTCACACCGCGAAGCGTTTGGCCTTTAGTCGTACGACTGCTATGTCGTTGCTTTTCGATATCAGGTTTCACCGTTAAATTGCTATGTTCGAGCGTTGGTTGTCTTCGAGGGGGACCATTCCCTACCCAACGACACCATTATACCTAGTGTCCGCGCCGATTCTTTATTCTAGAGATACAATTTAATTTGTTTTGTGGTCACAGACTGTGACACAGAGTAAAACAAACAATCGCAATTGATCGAGGTATGTAGCAAGTGAAATGCTAGCGCACCGGGTACGAGAACACAACAAAACAAACCAGACCCTAAAAAAAAAGGATATACACACAACGAACGGCGTGGTCGCTTTTGAAAATCACAGCACGAAGAAAAATGTTCTACCAGTCGTTTTCGTCGCCGCTCCAAGGAGTCGTTCCGTATATATTAGTCTAACTTTGACGATCCCTCTTTCAGGACCGCATAATAAACATCCCACAATAATTCGATGCACATTTATCCCTACAAACGAAACGTGGATGCACTTCTAAAGGTAGGTGTGATTATCAAGGTAGTGGTGTTTCAAACGCTTTGTTGTTTGGTTTCAAGAATTGCGCTGGCTGCTGACTGTTGTTGTTTATGGTTAATCCCTTCAGCACCCCGACGTGAACGCCGATGGATGCTGAGCGCGACAAGTGAAAAGCGCGCAAAAATATGTATTTTGAACGGTACTCTCCAGTTATTGTTCGCATCTTGATGTATGGAGAGGTTGATAAAATTAAACTTGGCAAGACATTATTTCCAAATTAGCGTCATATTTTGTCCCAAAACAAGTCATATTTACTTTAAAAATATTCCCACAGTACTGCGATAGGTATCATAGTAGTGCATTTATTTATTGAATTTCGGTAGGTACACGTACGTACATGGATATAGACGTGGCAAACGGACGCATGGCTACAACGAGGAGGAGGTAATAGTGGTTACAATTACTGCCCCAGAAAAAGCCACTCAGCGGCATTGCGAGTAGCTACGTCCCTGGGGCCTCGAGGGTGGAATTATACACGTTCGGACAAATCGACATGGTTTGTACCCTCGTGCAAGCAATGCAGGTATGTACGAGTAAGACCACACCGATCACACACAGCGATGCTCTATTTACAATATGCTTTTTGTCTGTGACATATTTTATGGCATGGAGCGAGGCTGTACCATACATTTTCGATACACAAACTAAGGGCGAAAGTAATCGTTCCTCCTGTTGTTGAGCTGCGCCACGCGAAGGTCGTAGTAAGCCGATAATATCCACTGAAGAAATCAGTGAGTGGCATGCATTCGTCCTGTATCGCATCGTACGCGTTTGTTTTTTTTTTTCCCTGATAAGGCTTTTTGGAGAAATAATATCGGCGGTGTGCTTTATTGTTGTTGGTCCCTGACTCCGTTGCTGTGGTCATTTGCCGGTCAAGTGCAAGCGGTCGTGTTGGTACGTAACTGACAAATAAGTTTGTGTTGCTTTGTACTTACTTGACGTGCTCCTTGCTGCTGATTGCTGATTGATCATCTGAATCTCTTCTAGCGTTTTTTTTTTTATTGGCACACTTCTACTCTCCAGCTTTTGGAAGTACAAGCCGGGGTCACAGCTGTCGTCCCTTTCCCCCCCCTCCATGTATTGTCTTCATTATCGTTGGCGCATAGGGTTCAACACCCACTGATCGTCGATTTTCCGTCGAGTGTTGCTAACTCACGCTCTCGCGCTTTCCGCAAGTCAACTAGTGCACAAGAAAAAGTCCCACGAAAATGTATACGAGTACGCACTCGGGGGGATTCAAACTCGCGAAATTGACCTGTACCAGACTCGAGGATAACCTAATAAGCCACCATGGCAGTAAGGGATACAGAGCCGGTCGCCTCGGTGGTCTAATGGGGTTATACTATTGATACTAGCGTTGGTCCTTGAGTTTGATAATCACCGAGTTGTGAGCTTTGTTGGCTTTATTTACTTGCAGATGTGAATGAAAAAAGGATCAGCTAACTGCTAAAATCGCCTAGAAGCGTGGGTAGGTACAATTCGACGCGAATCGACGAGGGAAGAAAATGCCGAATTCTTCTCGCGGTGAAAGTTAGGGCGTGTACGTAGTTGGGATGGGGAAGGGGAGTCCGCTATATCACCCCAGATCTGAGTTACAATACCTGAAGGGCGAGGGTAGTGCGAGCATCACAACGAACTGGATGGATAATAGAAAATTAGTGAAGTGTATTACTGCTGCTGTAATAACACGATACCCAAGCAAGTTGCACCGATCGACTGGATCTGGACCGACTGCTGTATATTGCGCATTTGGTCCATGTACAACGTTTCTAATCACAGGCCAGTATGAGACGATAGTCATTCATCTTGCTGAACTTCGTAGTGAGTGGCGATTTCCTCTATCCACGAACCCCGGCCGAGCCGATCAATCGAAGGTTAGGTGACACTGTGCGGGGTGGTATCGAGGCAGGGGGTCGAATGAAATGAACGCCTACCGCGGGGTTGGGGTAAACAAATACAAAATCAGCAGTAGCGCGAGTTGCCCCATATTGTTCAAATTTCAAATTCCTTGAAGGATTTCTGAACCGGGGTTGGACCCTGTTCTGTGGTGCTGGCGTTGTATACTAGCCTCAGCTAGCTATAGCTTTCACACCGTGCGGTGTGGTGTCGACCCGGGGTATGTCAGTTTTCGTCCACGGTTTGTTGACGTTGATGGGGTATGGAAGGATTTCTGGAACGGCGATGGGGCCCTATCTTCATCGAGTGCGTCGAAACGCCCGTTTGCTGGTCTATCTCGTCCGCCGGTGTCCCTGGCTCTACGAGCTGCACAGACACTCAACGATAAGCCAATGTGAATAATAGATGATTGTCGCACAATCGTGCCGAGCTGGGTCGACCCGCGGGAGAAATCGGTCATCGTCCCCGGTTTGTCAGGATTTCTGAAACGGGCACAGGACTATATCCTCCCATGGTGGCGTTGACTTATATCCGAGCCCCAGCCAATCAACGGTAAGCGAATATGGTTGGGGTTCCACGTCGTGCGGAGAGGTGTCGACACGGGAGGTCATCGTTCTTGTTCCCGCGTTTTTGGCGCTGGAGAGATTGAGGGATTCATGAATCGGGGATGGTACCCTATCTTCCCCGTGTGCGACGGAAATGCCTCACGTTGATGGAACTCTATCCACCTAGGACAGTGCTATGGAGCTCGAACCAATCAGCGATTAGCCAACGGGATTGGGGTTTTCTCACCGTGCAGGGCGGTGTCGACCCGAAAAATATATGTTTGCTTCCCCGGTTGATGGAAGTTTTACAGATATGGAGCGACCTCTGGACCGGGGATGGGAACCTATAATCTCCCGAGGTGGAGCTGGCTCAACATGCGAACAATGGCCAATCAAGAAATCGAATGATGGGGTAGGGATTTCCACACCGTGCGAAGAGGTATCTTGTGTGGATGGATTCCGATCCCCTATCGTGCCCGGGTGACGCCTACTTTGTGTATGAATGCTGTCCAATGTGCGATCAGACAAAGATGTCATTTTATCATGTTCGTCTACTAAACTCGATTCTGAAATACTTAGCTGTCAAAATCGTAAGCGCTGTAGTCGCGTACTGTATCTACAAGGAGTGCGCGATCTACACAGCCAGCAACAACCAGCAACATTGCAATAGCATTCGAGGGGTTGAATGACCAAGGCAGTCACACCACCGTGTTTCGCGGCTGGAACAACGTCCGCACGCTTCTCCACGAGTAGACAGCATACAAACACTCGATCTGGGAGGCTAGGATGAAGATGATACTACTATAGCATGCATTGTATATTTCAGACGCTGGCTCAGTGCGCGTCTCTTGGTGGCCATGAAGAAAACACGAAGCTAACATGGTAAGTCACCTTACTGGCCCGGGATGCTTGATTGAGTTAAAATATCATAAGAAACGCACTCGACACGTTTCGTCGCCATACCAAAGCGTCAGTCGGCGTGTGCTCGCATTTATACGATCGAAATCCGATGAAAATATTCGGAATCGGATTCACTTAAATAACGGTACCAGTGGTATCGGTTAATAGTAGCACATTGTTATGATTGTAAGTCTTTATCGAACTCTCATTGTTGCCTTACATACTGTACGCCTAGACTATGATTGTGTGTGGGGACCTTTTTTACTCTACCGAGTATTAAATCGAACAATTAAAAGTGCTGCCCTGCCCTACCTGGAGCATGGGTGCCGGTGAATGCCGACACCCATGCGGAGCCCTTGTAAATAAAAAGCTAGATACCAGGGGCATAATGTTAGGTCTAGTTCAAAAATCCCCACCTAAAGTAAACATGCCATTAGTAATCAGGTACTGGAGAAAAACATGTTTTGACAAAAGAATAGGACCCCTCCCATTAGGAATAAACTTACCTACATCGTATATTACAAACCAACAAGCAGCTTGAAAAAATGAGTATTGACCCGAAGTTTGTCAAACTCACGGCTGACGTCTTGAAAATATTTTAATTAAATGTTAGATTAACAGCGTATAAATTTCAAACCGTGGGTTCGTGCCCCCCAGCAGTCAGTGTTGTTGTTGTTGATTTGGGGGGGGGGGCAGCCGACTTTAATTCTCGAATGCCGTATCAATGTAAACATACCAGAAAACTAGTAATACTCTGTATTCGTACTCATTCCCGGTATTAAAGCGGGAAAAAAAACAAAAAAAACGTGATAATGATAATAATGAATACAAAACAAATTAAAAAAACAAAAAAATACAAGTGAAAAAATATATAAAAAGTAAATGAAAAACTGAAAAAATATATAGTTTATATTCATGAGCACCACTAACAAGAGCACCAGACATGGACGCGACATCGACAGGACCACAACATCTTCGACGACAGTGGGGAGAAAACAGGGCGTATAACCCTACACTAGATAATAGCAATGTGAAAAGAAGTACAGACAGTTATGTTAACACTGCGGTAGACCACACTACCACCCTATTATGCAGGGTATTCGTGCCTCCGGCCGTTTGCATGATCGCCTGACAACCTTTACCAAACGAAGTAGCATATGCCTAATAAAGTAAAGTCACCCTCGCGTTCAATAGTGGTGACATCGCATGCCCACGTCACCTCGCTTGGTGTATTTATGAGATGTAACTCTGTCTTGGTTTTGGCGACCTCAGAGCCCCACATCGGCGCCGCAAAAATCAAAGGCGTAAAATCGTATATGTGAGACAATAATAAAGTGAAAAGGGGATACAGAGAGGTATGCTAAAATTGCGGTAAACCGCACTACCAACTTATTACGTAAGGTATTCCGTACATACCGCCTGCATGATCGCCTCCTAACTTATGCCAAGCGAAGTATGACTAACGAAGTAACGTAATTAAGCGCGTGTACACTAAGCGTTTCTTTCAAAACAATAACGATTCGCATCTCTCCCTGTCGTTCTCAATGGCGGTGACATTGAATGACCATCACCTCGCCTGTTGTATTTGGCAAAATGCATCTCCTTATAATTATCGATGTCAGAAAATAATGTCAGAAAATAATGGTATCTTGCATGATTGTACCTATCGATCGAACTATTCCATCTTTCGATCCATGTAACATAACCAATTATGAAGATTTCAACACGTTGTTTACTACACCTAAGAACTGGGTTGCATGCTACATGTAACATCAAACCTTCTAGAAAAAAAAACACTACCAGGCGGGTGATACAAAGGGGTGTCTTCTTGCTGCAACAGTCAGATTCGTCCCCTTCTTCAAGGGTTTAGAGTTTCCGCGCACATATTGAAATGCTCGCCCCCCCGCCCCCCGCCCCCGCCCCCGATCCCTCTTGTTCAAACGCACCACCAGAAAGCAAAATCTGCCAGAGTAGTAAACACTACCAGCCAGCTGATATCATCACATTATCGATCTAGCCATCCAAGCGGTAGCTCCAACTCATCTTCCCCCCCCCCCCCCTGGTTCCCCGCCCAGTTCGTTCAAACGCCCCACTTACAATCGAAATCGGCCAGAGTAATAATCACTAATAAGCCATTAATATCACGTCATTATCTTTCTAGCCATCCATGACGTAGCTTTCATTCACCCCCCCCCCTCCCCCCCTCCAACGCCCCCTCCTTTCCCACACCCCGCACGATCGTCTAGACCCAGGACCGCGCGTATAGTAGGCCCCTACATATATGATTAATACGCGCGATCGGAGGATCACACACAATGTTGCGAACATCAGTGTCGACCAAATCCTTGATTTTAATATAATATGTGACCTAAACCTCTTGAAAACACTCCCCCCCCCCCTCCTCCGCCGTTTATTGTATTTCATCTTTTTTCTTTTCCTCGCTTCCCTTTGCTTAAACGCCCCACCTACTATCGAAATCCGCCAGAGTAATAATCACTTCCACGCCCTGGATATCGCCTCGTTATCGTTTCAGATCCGTCCATGCCGCTGATGCAATTCCCACCCACCCCCGTCCCCAACGCCCCCTCCTTCCACCAACCACCCGCACCATCGCCTAGACCTAGCACCACGCGTATAGCAAACCCCTACATCTATGCGACCTAAAGCCCTCCCCCCCCGCCCCCGCCCCCCCCCGTCACCTTCCTCCCCCTCCCCCACAAGAATCATTGGTAGTTTCCACGCACAAATAGACCTGCCCCACCCGTCCCCTCCCCCCCCTCCCCCCCCTCCCGACCCCCTTTTGATCAAAATCAGGCCCCCACGTCCCTCAAAACTCCGCCCTTCCCTCACCGGTTATTCGACTTCAGGATTCACTTTATAAGACGGAGACAACACATGACCACATACATCACCTCGCATGCTGTATTTGGCAATACGTATCTCTTGCGTATAATTAGCGATGTCGATAATAATGTTAACTGTATGATGATGGTGACAAACAGTGCATGACCACATCACCTCGCCTGTTGCATTTGACAATACGTATCTCTTTCTTATAATTAGCGATGTCAGAAAAAAATGGTACCCACAAATAGTCTATAAAATATTCTAGCTTTCGATCGATGTATCATACAACAACAAACTATGAAGATTTAACACGTTATTTACTACACTTAAACACTGGGTTGCATGCTGCATCTAACATCAAACCTTCTAGAATAGTAAACATTACAAGCCAGATGATATAAAGGAATGTCTTATTGCTTCAATCGTCAGGTTTGTCCCCTTTGAGAATTTATAGTTTCCGCGCACATATTGAAATGTCCCGCCCCCCGCCCCCCCCCCCCCCCCCCCCCCCCTCCCCTCCCCCTCCACTGACCTCTTTTTCATAACAAACCCCGACCCTTTTTCCCCCCCCCCGGCCCTCTGTCCCCCGATCCCCCCCCCCTTCCGCCTAGTCTGTCCAAACGCCCCACTCACAATCAAAATCGGCCTGAGTAATAAACACCTATACGCAGTTGATATCACGTCATTATTGTTTTTCTGACCATCCATGACATAGTTTTCAATTATTTTTCCCCCCAACCCCCCCGCCCCCCCCCCCCTCCCAACGCCCCCTCTTTTCCGACCACCTACACGATCGCCTAGACCTAGCACCACGCGTATAACAAACTGCTACATATCATTGATCTCACAGCCGAAGTGTATTTGAATATTATTTGTAACCTACACCTCCTAAAAATCCCCCCCCCCCCCCCCCCCTCATGCTTTTCCTTACTCAAACGCCCCACCAAATATCGAAATCCGCCACATTAATAAACACTTCACGCACAGGATATCACCTCATTATCTTTCGAGAGCCATCCATGCCGCTGTGTTCCCCCCCCCCCCCCGCCTCGAACGCCCCCTTCTTCCCCATCACCCGCACCTTCGCCTAGACCTAGCACCACACGTATAACAAACCCCTCACCTAAAGCCGTCCCCCCCCCCCGCCCCCACCCCCCACCCTCCCCCCCCTCAACCCATCCCAACCCCACCCCCTCGAACATTCCACCCTCTCTTTACTCACTGATTGTACGAATTACCCCAGGATATACATGATAAACTGATGTATTATTTCCAAAAATGTCACATTTATCCCCTCAAAAAAATGTATAGTTTCCAGACACATATTGAGCTGCCCCCCCCCCCCCCCACCCCCCCCCGCCCCCAATAATATACTGGTGCCAAAACCGTCAGATTTATCCCCTCGAAAGGATTTATAGCTTACATGCACAAATTGCCCCTTCCCCCCCCCCCCCCCCCCCCCCCCCGCCCCCCTCCAAACCCGCTCGCTTTTGATCAAAACCAGGCCCCCCCTTTCCCTTCACAGCTGTCAGATTTTGTCCCCCTCAGAAACGGGTTTTATAGTTTCCGCGCACAGACTGACTAAAATCATCCTGTTGACCCTGATAGCTACACTGTAGTTGTAAGGGGAGTCGCCGACCTATATCCTTAATGAGGACACACAACTCGTAATGCGCGCGATCGGAGTATCACACACAGCTTGCAAAGATGAGTTTCGACGAAATCTTCGATCTCACAGCTGGAGTGTATTTTAATTTTTATAATAAACTGATGCATTTCCTTCCACAGCTGTCAGATTTTGTCCCCCTCAGAAACGGGTTTTATAGTTTCCGCGCACAGACTGCCTAACATCACCCTGTTGACTATGATAGCTACACTGTAGTTGCAAGGGGAGTCGCCGACCTATATCCTTAATGAGGACACACAACCCGAAATACGCGCGATCGGAGTATCACACACAGCTTGCAAAGATGAGTTTCGACAAAGTCTTCGATCTCACAGCTGGAGTGTATATTAATTTCCATAATATAGTCTTGAAAAAAAAAATCATTGAAAAAATAGTGAAAAAATGAACGAATGAATGAACAGAAACATGAAAGAGTGGAGAAGAATAAATACAACAACCTTCACACCAGAAAATATATATATACTCCGTATATAATAAAATGAATACGTATATAAAATAAATAATAAAAAATTAAAATAAAAAGTGAAAGAGTAAAAAAATGAATAAATAAAACACATAAATATAAATTATATACATAAACAAATGGGAAATATTCAAGAGAAAGAATATAAAAAAAATAAACAAAAATATATACTGGCATATAAATATGTAGATGCAAAAAATAAACTACTGAACGAAAAAACATAGGAAAATCAATAAATTGATAGATAATTGAAAAAAAAAACCAAACGAAATACAATAATAGAAAAAATTGAATATCATTCGATTTTATATTACGTGCTACTACCACTGCCTAATAATGGAGGGATATTCAATACATATCGGAAAGGCATCTACGCTACGTTGTTAGAGGGCAAAAAAAATAGTAGTAATAAAAATGAATCAATAAACGAATTAGAATGAATGAATAAAAGTACATACACATAATACATGAATGAAAAAATAATTGAAC
Organism: Undaria pinnatifida; assembly: GCA_012845835.1. NCBI lineage: Eukaryota > Phaeophyceae > Laminariales > Alariaceae > Undaria > Undaria pinnatifida. The sequence goes on along the minus strand of JABAKD010000008.1, from coordinate 15,101,740 downwards.
CACAAAAGTAAATTAATAAAAATACATACTTGATGAATAAAAAAAAAAAAATGAACAAAGGAATACATGATAAAGAAAAACATGAGAAAAATATAAAAATACAAGAAATATATATATATGTAACAAAAAAACACAAAAATGAATGGACTAGTGCATGAATAAATAGAAAAAGAATAAATAAATAACTAAAAAGCTGAATCAAGAATAGAAAAAAAGAAGAGAAAAGTAAAAGAAATCAAGAAAACAAGTATAAAAAAAAAAATAATGTAAAAATATATATTTCAATAAATGAACAAATGAAATAAATGAATATATAAATTAAAAACACAGAAAGAAATAAAGAAACGATATTGTTGCGGAGAAAAAACAAAACATATACTGTACCTGGTATATGCACTTTTTTTTTTTTTTTTTCTTTGTTCACCCAAAACCGTCAGATTTATTCCCTTGAAAGGATTTATAGCTTACATGCACAAATTGCCCCCCCTTCCCTCCCCCCCCCCCCCCCCCCCCTCCCCCCTCCCCTCCAACCCCGCTCGCTTTTGATCCAAACCAGGCCCCCACGTCCTTCAAAACTCCGCCCCCCCCCTCACCGGTTATTCGACTTACAAGATTCACATGATAGAAGGATACGTTTCCCTCCACAGCTGTCAGATTTTGTCCCCCTCAGAAACGGATTTTATAGTTTCCGCGCACAGACTGACTAAAATCACCCTGTTGACCCTGATAGCAACACTGTAGGTGTAAGGGGAGTCGCCGACCTATATCCTTAATGAGGATACACAACTCGTAATACGCGCGATCGGAGTATCACACACAGCTTGCAAAGATGAGTTTCGACGAAATCTTCGATCTCACAGCTGGAGTGTATTTTCATTTTTTATAATATTACTAAAAAAAAAAAAAACAGTCTAGCGATGACATCGAACATTTCGTCGAAACTCATCTTTGCAAGCTGTGTGTGATACTGCGATCGCGTGTATTACGGGTTGTGTGTCCCTTTTAAGGATATAGGTCGGCGACTCCCCTTGCAACTACAGCAGTGTAGCTATGAGGGTCAACAGGGTGAAATTCGGCAGTCTGTGCGCGGAAAGTATAAACCCGTTTTTTGAGGGGGATAAATTCTGACGCCTATGGAAGGAAATGAAACAGTTTATGAAGTGAATTCTGTAAGTCGAGTAACCGGTGAGGGGAGGGCGGAGTTTTTAAGGTCGTAGGGGGCTGAATATATATTATAGTGGAAACTACAGAAATATTTTCCAAAATAGATTTGATGTTACATCTTGTTCAGGGTTCCCCACTTAAAGTAACAATACCAACACCAATCATTGTGTTGGACAAAAATATTTTCAGTTTTAAAATACAATAGGACCCCTTTTGTGGCTCCAAGGTTTTCTTTTCATCATAAAAATATGTCATGGTTCTCGTATTTTTCACCGGGCAGAGTGGTCTGTTCAGCCTTGCCCGGGATGAAAAATGACATGCCCCAACTTGAACGCAGGGCGTTGCATAGCACAGCCACGCACGCATACACACACCTGGCACCACCCTTGGACTCGGCCTACAGGGTACGCCGTTAGGCGCATGAAGCGTGCACGCCGCCTAGGGTCCTCAGCTGTGAGATCTTTCGCCTTCTTAACCCCGCGGCTCTCTGGGGCGTTTTCAGAAAAGTACAGAAGTACGATATGCCCGCGGGGCACTTCGACGCTGATTCAGTTATCATTTTTCGTGATCAATTTTACATACTGTGTTTTGACTGCTCTCAGCTCGTGGGGCCACTTGACTAGGGTGAAAATTGGATCGAGCGAGCAATAGCGGTGATGTTCTGATGGCCGAGAGACCTTTCTAGTTTAAGGACAGCCGTCCCCAGCGCGTTGCGGGGAGGCGACACGGCCGCGGTGCGAGTTTAGCTGAGGGCGGCACTTCTACACAAGACGTCTCACGGTGGACGAAGAAACCCGCCGCGTCTGCTGTGTGGGCCCAACTTTTTTGTGACAGTCTCGGCGCGAGTGCGGGCTACTCGACTAGCGTGCTGCAAAGGGCGTAGTGCCAGAGGGGTTGAAGAAAAAAATTACCCACATAGTATATTACAAGCACCAACAAGCAGCTTGAAAGGGTGATTATAGCCCAAAATTCGTCAAACTCACAGATGACGTCCTGAAAATAAATATATATAAAATCATTTTCCTGTTTCAGGGATTCGGTCAGGAGTATTTTGGTCTCGGCGTAAGTATGCTATTCGCGGAACTGGAAAGCTCGGTGAAATAGCTTCGTTAGGGCGCCGGTTTCGGGGGTCGGCTCCAACGCCCATCGCCCTGCCGTGGCTGTTCCGCACATTGACGTGAACGCGGACGGATGCCAAGCGTCAGAAGCGAGAAGTTGCAAAAATACGGCATGTCGAGGAGGAATCCCGAAGCTTTGGCTGTATCTTGATGTCTGCAGCGCCTTAACGATTTACAAAAATTGGCATCATTTCCAAACGGTGGTGGCTACTGTTAGAATTTGCGGTGGCATACTCTCGAGCGTTTGTTTTGCTCTGGACGCCTGCTGGGCTGGAGCGTTTGTTTGTCATGCTTGACGTCTGCAGGGCTGGAACGAATGAAACACGTAAAAGTCTCCGGGTGGGCTCCAACGCGTAAAGGTCTTCGGCGGGCGGCTTCAACGCCCCTCGCCCTTCCTTATCCGTTGGGCACCTCGACGTGAACGCAGATGGATGCTGAGCGGGGCAAGAGAGAAGTTGCAAAAAAAACGTACTTTGAGGATTTAATCTTGCGACTTCGGTTGTATCTTATAATAACTTCAGCAGCGTTTGGATAATCTCAAAAGTTGGCACCATTTCCGAACGGTGGGTAGTTGCTAACGTTTTGAATTTTGCGGTGGCATTCTCTCGAGCGTTTGTTTTGCTTAACGTCTGCAGGGCTTGAGCGTGTGTTATAGTACCAGTAAAAGTAGATCGCTCTAATTCATCTTTTTATATTATTGCATCTGGCGTTGATGAATTGTTTCTCATTTTGAACGTGCTTGGTCTGCCCGACAACCTGATATAGGCTCAAAATCGTCAGCAGGAGTTGGGCTAGTGAAGAATGTGTATATCTTCGTCGGGTGAATACGCACACGAACAAACCTATCGGATAAAATATTAATAGGATAGGCGCCAACGACAACGTACAACAGTGATGGGCAACCTAGAAAAAGAAGTAAACAAACAACGCGCGAGCGATGACGTGCTTTTCGTCGACGAATGTACATACTACATCATGTCCAAAAGGTTCCCTGCGGCCGCTAATAAGGACGGCGATACAACTTTGTTTAGGAAGCAAAAATGAACAGACACCCTTCACACACAAGTGAAAAATCCTTACATAACGTACATGATGCGAATGACCACCCGAATTGCGACCGCGTAAAAAATTGCGAGCTTAGTTTGTAGGCTTTGGCCTAATAAGCCAAGGATTTTTATCCACAATATACGCAAGTAACTAGAAAAACTGCGGTTGATTAGATTGACGTCTGCAGGGCTTGAACGAACATAACACGGGAAATAGCGAGTAGTTGTGATGAATGCGATGCAATAAGGTAAGAAAGGCTGCAAGACGACCATGATACGTCCAGAGGAACTCGTGTTATACCGGCAGTAGATCGCTCCAATTCGTCTTTTTATGTTATTGAGTTTGGTGCTGTTGATTGTTTTCTCATTTTGAGCGTGCTTGGTCTGCACGTCAGCCCGATATAGATAGGCTGAAAACTCTTTTGCGCGACCTTATTACGCAAATAACTCCTGCAGGAGGAGTTATTAAGAATGTGCATAACTTTGTCGGGTAAATACACACATGAAAAATAATATCTTATAAATATCAAAAGGATACACGCCAACAACAACGTACAACAACGGCAGACAACCTACCAAATAAAATAAACAAACAATGCGTGAGCGATGACGTTCCTTTGGTAGACGAATGGGCATACTACGACATCTGCGAAAGGTTCCCTACGGCCGGCAACGAAGGCGGGCATACAACTCAGAAGAAAAATCAGACAGACACCCTTCACAAACAATTAAAAAATACTTAGATAACGTACATGATGCAAATGACCAGCGGAAATGCGACCGCGTAAATATTTACGAGCTTAGTTCGTAGGCTTTGACCCAATAAGCCAAGGTTTCTTGCGCGACCTATTATGCAAGTAACTAGCCAAATTGCGGTTGTTTAGCTTGGCGTCTGCAGGGCTTGAACGAGCAAAATACGGGAAAGTGCGAGTAGTTGTGAAGAATGCGATGCAGTAAGATTAGAAAGGCTGCAAGACGACCATGATACGTCCAGAAGAATATACCAGTAGTAGATCGCTCTTTACTGATGGTGATTGCTGATTTATCATCTCTTCTACTTTTCGTTTTTTTTTTGGCACACGTCTACTTTCCAGCTTCTGCACATGCAAGCCGTGGTCACAGGTGTCGTCCTCACCTCCCCCCCCCCGTTATTGCCCTTATTTTATTTTGGCGCATAGGATTCAGCACCCACTGATCGGTAATGTTTGATCGAGTGTTGCTAACTCACGCTCTTGCGCTTTCCGCAAGTCAATTAGTGCACAAGACGACAAATCATACGAGTACGCACTCGGGGGGATTTGAGCTCACAAAGTCGACCTATACCAGGCTCCAAGATACAACCTGATACGCCACCGGGGCAGTAAGTCATATAGAGCCGGTCGCCCAGGTGGTCTAGTGGGGCTACACTCGAATACTACTACTATTAGTACTAGCGTTGGTCCTTGAGGTAAATATCCACCGTTGTGAGCTTTGTTGGCTTTATTTATTCGTAGAAATATATGGAAAAAGAAGGATAAACTAGCTGCTGAAGCGCACGCTTGACTAAACGAGGAGGGGGTAGTAGTGATTACCATTACTGTACCAGGAAAAGCCACACAGCAAGCAGCATTGCAGGTGGCTGCGTCCACGGGGCTTCGAGGGTTGTATGATACAAGTTCCTCCTGTTGTTTAGCTGAGCCACTCGAATATGGTGGAAATAAGGCAGTAGGATGCCGTGCTTTGTTGTTGCGGTGGTCTCTGACTCCGTCGCTGTGGTCGTTTGCGGATCAAGCGCAAGCGGTCGTGTGTTTGTACGTTACTTACAAATAATGTTTTGTTGCTTTGTACTTAACGTGCTCCTTATTAGTGCTGTTTGCTGATTGATCATCTCTTCTAGTGAATTTTCTTGTTTTTCGGCACACTTCTATTTTTCAGCTTCTGGACATACAAGCCGTGGTCACAGGTGTTGTCTTCCCTCCCCCCCCCGGCTATTGCCTTCATTTTATTTTGGCGCATAAGGTTCGGCACCCACTGATCGTCGATTATGCATCGAGTATTGCTAACTCACGCTCTCGCGCTTTTCGCTAGTCAATTAGTGCACAAGACGACAAATTATACGAGTACGAACTCGGGGGGGTTCGAACTCACGAAGCTGACCTAGGCTCGAGGATAATTCCTGACACGCCACCGGGGCAGTGAGTGATATAGAGCCGGTTGCCCCGGTGGTCTAGTGGATCTACACTCGAATACAATTACAATTCATACCAACGTTGGTACTTGAGGTAAATAACAACCGTTGTGAGCTTTTTTGTCTCTATTTCTTTGCACAAAAGAACGGGAAAAAAGGATCAACTAACTGCTGAAATGGCATAGCAGCGTGGGTAGGTACAAATCGACGCGAATCGACGAGGGAAGTAAATGCTGAATTCTTCTCGCGATAAATATTACGGCAGGTACCGTGCTGGGGATGGGGGAGGGTAGCCCGCTATATGATCCCAAATCAAAGCTATACTACTGGGAGGGCGATTATAATGCGAGAATCACACTAAGTGAGATGGGAAACAGAAAATAAGTGAAGTGTATTACTGCTGCTGGAACAATACGATACCCAAGCAAGTTGCAACGATCGACTCGATCTAGACTGACTGCTGTTGTATTAGCCGATTGGTCCATGTACAACTGCTCTAATCACATGCAGCGAACATGGTCAGGCGACTTACAGGCCCCAGATGCTTGATTGAGTAAATTTGTCATAAGAAACACACTGGACAAGTTTACCCGCCAGACTGAAGGGTCAGTCGGCGTGTGCTCGGATTTATCCGATCGAATTCTGATTAATGAAGCTCGGATCGGATTCGCTCAAAGAAAGGTAGCCATTAATTGTAGTACATTGTTATGATTGTCAGTCTATATCGAACTCTTGACCTTACCTTACATACTAATGTACGCGCAGACGATGATGGTTTGTGGTGATAGTTTTTGCTCTACCAAGTATTGAATCCAACAATTCGAAGTGCTGCCCTGCCCTACCCGGAGCATGGGTGCCGGCATGCCGGCACCCATGCGGAGCTCCTGTATTTTTAAAAAATAAAAATGCTATAGTAACAGCGTATCAATTTTACACCGTGGGTTCGAGACCCTCAGAGACTTTTTTTTTTGCGGGGGGGGGAGTAGCCGAATTTTATTTTCGAATGCTGTACTAATATTAACATATTAAATAACTAGTAATACTCTGTGTTCGTACTCCTCCCGATATTAAAGCGGAGGGGGGAAACAAACTAACCATCTACCATACACATGATAGAGCAGTAAAGTGTGATAGACATGATGTTAGATCTACGTCAAAATTCCCCACCTAAAGTAAAAACACCAACACTACTAACCATTATTATTATAAATAGTGGAGAAAAACAAAACATTTACCTGATATATATCCTAATCATCCATGACGTAGCTTTCCTTAATTTTCCCCCCGCCCTCTCTCCAACGCCCCCTTCGTTCCCACCACCCGCAGGATCGCCTAGGCCTAGCAACACGCGTATAGCAAGTCCCTTCATAAATGATTGATACGCGCGATCGGAGTGTCACACACAATCTTGCAAATATGAGTTTCGACCAAATCTTTGATCTCACAGCTTGAGCGTATTTTAATACTGAAGTGTTATATGTGACCTAAACCTCTTGAACCCCCCCCCCCCCCCCCGCGCCTTTTTTTTGTCCCCCGCTCTCTCTTGCATCAAAAGCCCCACCAGAGTAATGAACACTTCCACTCATTGGATATCGCCTCATAATCTTTCTAGAGCCATCCATGCCGCTGCTGCATTCCCACAACCCCCCCCGCCCCCAACGCTCGCTCCTGCCCCACCACCGGCACCATCGCCTAGACCTAGCACCACGCGTATAACAAACCCCTACATCTATGAGACCTAAAGTCCTTTCACCCCCCCCCCCCCCCCGCCCCCCACCTCCCCGCCCCCCTCCCCCCCTCCCCACCTCCCCACCCCCCCACCCCACCCCCACTCCCTCGAACACTCCGCCGTCTACTCACTGGTTGTACGACTCACAGGATATACATGATAAATTGGTGCATTCTTTCCAAAACCGTCACATTTATCCCGTCAAAGGATGTATAGTTTCCACGCACATATTAAGCTGCCCCGCCCACCCCGCCCGCCCCCATGATAAACTGTTGCATTCTTTCCAAAACCGTCAGATTTATCCCCTTGAAACATTTGTAGTTTCCACGCACAAATTGAACAGCCCCGCCTGTTGCCCCCTCTCTCCCCCCCCCCACCCCCGCCCCCTTTTGATCAAAACCAGGCCTCCACGTCGTAAGAACACCGCCCTCCCCTCACTGGTTATTCGACTTACAGGATTCATTTGACAAACGGAAGAATTTCCTACCATAGCTGTCAGATGTTCTTCCTCTCAGAAACGGGTTTTTTATAGTTTCCGCGCACAGACTAACATCACCCTGTTGAACCTGATAGCTACAATATAGTTGCAAGGGGAGTCGCCGACCTATACCCTTAATGAGGACATACAACGCGTAATACGCGCGATCGGAGTATCACACAAAGCTTGCAAAGATGAGTTTCAACGAAATATTCGATATTACAGCTGGACTGTAATTTTGTTTATATTTTATATAAATATCACACACAGCTTGCAAAGATGAGTTTCGGTAAAATCTTCGATCTCACAGCTGCAGTGTATTTTTTATACCCCCCCCCCCGCCTTTTTTGTTTTTTTTTTCCCGCTCTCCCTTGCTTAAACTCCCCACCTACTATCGAAATCCACCAGGGTAATAAACACTTCCACGCCCTGGATATCGCCTCGTTATCGTTTCAGAGCCGTCCATGCCGCTGCTGCAATTCCCACCCACCCCCGTCCCCAACGCCCCCTCCTTCCCCACCACCCACACCATCGCCTAGACCTAGCACCACGCGTATAGTAAACCCCTACATCTATGCGACCTAAAGCTCTTCCCCCCCCGCCCCCGGCCCCCCCCTCCCCCACAAAACATATTTATAGTTTCCACGCACAAATTGACCTGCCCCACCCGTCTCCTCCCCCCCATCCCCCCCTCCCGCCCGCCTTTTGATCAATATCAAGCCCCCACGTCCCTAAAATCTCCGCCCTCCCCTCACCGGATATTCGACTTACAGGATTCACTTTATAAACTGATGCATTTCCTTCCACCGCTGTCAGATTTTGTCCCCCTCAGAAACGGGTTTTATAGTTTCCGCGCACAGACTGCCTAACATCACCCTGTTGACCCTGATAGCTACACAGTAGTTGCAAGGGAAGTCGAGGATACACAACCCGTAATGCGCGCGATCGGAGTATCACACACAGCTTGCATAGATGAGTTTCAACGAAATATTCGATATTACAGCTGGACTGTAATTTTGTTTTTATTATATATAAATATCACACACAGCTTGCAAAGATGAGTTTCGGTAAAATCTTCGATCTCACAGCTGCAGTGTATTTTTTATACCCCCCCCCCGCCTTTTTTGTTTTTTTTTTCCCGCTCTCCCTTGCTTAAACTCCCCACCTACTATCGAAATCCGCCAGGGTAATAAACACTTCCACGCCCTGGATATCGCCTCGTTATCGTTTCAGAGCCGTCCATGCCGCTGCTGCAATTCCCACCCACCCCCGTCCCCAACGCCCCCTCCTTCCCCACCACCCACACCATCGCCTAGACCTAGCACCACGCGTATAGTAAACCCCTACATCTATGCGACCTAAAGCCCTCCCCCCCCCGCCCCCGCCCCCCCCCTCCCCCACAAAACATATTTATAGTTTCCACGCACAAATTGACCTGCCCCACCCGTCTCCTCCCCCCCATCCCCCCCTCCCGCCCGCCTTTTGATCAATATCAAGCCCCCACGTCCTTAAAATCTCCGCCCTCCCCTCACCGGATATTCGACTTACAGGATTCACTTTTATATACTGATGCATTTCCTTCCACCGCTGTCAGATTTTGTCCCCCTCAGAAACGGGTTTTATAGTTTCCGCGCACAGACTGCCTAACATCACCCTGTTGACCCTGATAGCTACACCGTAGTTGCAAGGGAAGTCGCCGACCTATATCCTTAATGAGGATACACAACCCGTAATGCGCGCGATCGGAGTATCACACACAGCTTGCATAGATGAGTTTCGACAAAGTCTTCGATCTCGCAGCTGGAGTGCATTTTAATTTTTATAATATATAATATTTATAACAAATAGGACCCCTCCCAACAAAAACTCACCCACATAGTATATTTCAAGTACCAACAACGCAGCTTGGAAATATGAGTATTGACCCGATATTCGTCAAACGCACCGCTGACATCCCTAATATACTTTTTATATAAATAATGGCAGGGCCCGTCGAAGCGAATTTCCTTGGGGTATGCTTCCAATCAAGGGTGTCCTGTGACCACCGGTATGGGCCTGGCACGTACGTAGGCTGATTTCAGATGCGAATTGTATATAATATACCTGGTATGGGTTATCAATTGCCTGTCGTAGGTTAAGGAAACGTTTTGATACTCCTATATCGCGTGTTTTCTGATGTCACGGTGATATACTGCGCCTGGAAACCAACAGCGGGGGTTAGGTGTCCTTCACGATCAATTCAGCCGACCAGGTAAACAAACAAACAATCCAGTTTGTATACTTGGGAGGGGCTATCACCGCAGACAGAGACCTTAGTATTGAAATAACGCTGCGTCTTTAGAGGGCCTGGGCGTGCTTCCAGCGGTACAAGATGGAAATCTATGATCGCCCGGGTGTGCGTTTACGGTTGAAGGTGCGGTTGCTGAAAGCTGAGGCGATCGAGACACTGCTGTACGGTTGCTTGATGTGGAGCCCGAAGAAGCCTGGCTATGACAGGCTACGACGGGTTCACCGCTCCATGCTCCTCAGATGCCTTAGATGGCGGAAACGCAAGCGCGACGACCACACCCTATCGTACGCCGGCGCGCTTGCTCAGACAGATTCCGAGAACGTCGAGGCGATGGTTCGCAAACGGAGGATTTTGTTTGCGGGATTTGTGGCACGGATGGGGGGGAGGGTCTGCCACAGAGGGTGATGTTTGGGGAGTTGTTGGGGGTAAGGGCTACTCAGGGGGGAAAGAGAAAGACTGGATGGATCATCTGAAGGAGGATATGTGTGTCGTTGGAATGAAATTCGAAGGATGGCGAAAGGCTGCTCAGAAGGCTGGCAGATGGTTTCGAAGAGTAGAGGAGGGAGCCGAATTCTTCATGCGGAATTGACATGAATCGGAGAGACGCAAAGCTGCAGGGCGACGCGCAAAGGCTGCGGCAGCGCCATCCACCGTTGGTATCTCTAAGCGGCCGGGGAGAGGGAGAAGGGAGGGGGGCGGGGAGGGGACTAGGGGAGGGGGGGGGGGGGGGAGGGGGGGGAGGGGGAAAGGGAGGAAGGGGGAAGGGGGGGAAGGGGGAGCGTCACGCCCAAGAGACTGAAGCCTGGGTTGGCCATCATCGTTTTGAAAGTTGTGGGCCTTCTAATGGCCGTCACAAGATAGCATAAGACCGCCCTGACTTCTTCGCCATGATGCGTTCTCTCCCAGGTGTCATTGATGATGGACGTGATACCCTCTGTTAGCCCAATGCTATCCTTAGCCAGTTCCTAGGGTCTGCTAGTATGACATTTTTCTTTATTTTCTTTATCTTTTTTCATTTTTCTCTTTTTCTTTTTTCCTCGCCTTGCTTCCTCTTCTTGTCTTGTGTTTGCTTGCTTTTCTTTTCTGTTTCTTCTCTTTTCTTGCCTTCTTCGTTTTGTTTCGTTTTCCATTCTTTTCATTCCTTTCCTTCATCTATTTTTATCTTCTTTGTTTCTTTTCTCTGATTGACTTACGCCTGTCGTGCGTATGCGTAGTGATAGATACTACGAGTAATATATACGTGCTAGTCTTCCTTAGGTGGCAATCGGAATAGTTGGTTTCTCCAGGCGTGGGTAATGAGGGGTACGCACCGGCATATGGACCTCTTTTCATTCCTTTCCTTTATCTATTTTTATCTTCTTTGTTTCTTTTCTCTGATTGAGTTACGCCTGTCGTGCGTATGCGTAGTGATAGATACTACGAGTAATATATACGGGCTAGTCTTCCTTAGGTGGCAATCGGAATAGTTGGTTTCTCCAGGCGTGGGTAATGATAGGTATGCACCGGCATGTGGACCTGGCACATCGTAGACTGACTCCCGATTTCACTTTTATATGTTTCTGGTGGAGGCATGAATTGCGTCAGCTGTGATATATGCGTGTACCACCTTGGGTTGTGTGTGTTTTTCCCTGGGGTATCCCTCAGCTCCAGAGTGACTGGAGCCTGTCCTGTGACCACGGACTTGATTATGCGAGTTAGTATTAGAACAACAACAACAACAACAACAACAACTCTGTCTTTATTTGACGGTTTTTGTGAGGTCGTTGTAGAGGGCTAAAAGTCCCTTGTGGACGTATTTCGTCGGAAATATGTCAAGTTCATCCGGGGTAACATAGCAGGCCGTCCTCCTTTCCAACGAAGCTACGTCGCAATAAGAGATCAGCAGCCTTTTCTTCCCTCCCTCGTCGACACACGTCGAATCATGTAACGTACGCACTATAACGTAGGGCTCTGCAACTCGCACGGAAGAAATATATGTGCTAATACTCCCCCTCCGCTCCTATTTGCAAGCTACGTGCGTGTTTTCACTCCACTAATAATGCTGTCGGTTTTCTTACTTGAAATTGACGTTTCTCAACAATATATCCAGCGTTGTGGGCACAGCCCCTTTGATAAGAAGTACTTATTCGGGGGCAATCTGAACCCTTTTGAAGCTCAAACATAGCGACCCACAAATCTACGAGGCCGATATTGTCAACCGAGGCTATACGGTATATGATAGAATAATGGCGTTTATTTTTAGGTATGGAGGTGCATTGCATCCTCTATGTATGACAGGGTACGAGCGGGGATGATTCTTCACCTACAGAAGATTAAATTAAAACGTGTACCGCAATTGGCGGGGAATTCCAGTCGCTTATATCAGTACTCACCGATTTATGGTATGACATGCTTTTCACTACATTAATTAGGTAATCTTAGTCGGTTAATTAGAGGGGCAAATTTTCGTTTACCATAATGTGATCAACGTGAAGTAGTAATAATGGTATTTCCTTGATCTGGTTCCTTAGGCTGTAGATATTCTGGTACATGCGATATTTTCGGAGAGTTGTCCAATGGCAATATGTAATGACGCAAGTACTACTTCGTGATATGGGATCAAGCAAAGGAAGTGTAAGGACCTTTGTGTTAGTATATCGTATACCTGGCATATATTATAACGGAATACCCGCATTTTAAAATATGAATGCCGTGGGTGGTGAGACAGGCCAAATGCCGATAGTGTGGCATACGAGCAACTAAGGGTGTCTAGGGAGTTGAGACCAGGAGGATTTTGGACTCGGGACGGGTGATCCCCACTTTGGTTACTTCCCTACTTCCCTTTTTCCCTTCTACTTGTGCTACTTATTCTTCTTCTTTTTTTCTTGGGTTGGCGACTTACTTTCCCACTTCCCACCGTTCCCGCCGGAGGAGGCAATGACAATACACATCTTTCTACGTCTTCTGCACACGCCGATGGATTTATTGTGCATCTTCCGCCTACGTGTTTAACCCACGCACAAGCTTTCCTGACACGCTAGCATTTTGATGTTAAAATAAAGTCAACAGAAGCTCGTGCTGCGATGTGGCCCGTTGTAGGTATCGGATGACTACGGGTGACCTGCGATAACTAAAGAAAACGTGCGCGGGAGACATGGATTGCTGACTCATGCTACGATAGAGGTGCACCCATCTTTTTCTCAGGCTCTTAGTTTCAGGAGCTCTGTTGTGCACCGAAAAGCTCATGATGAGAAAAATGAAAAGTGCAACCCGATGAACTATCCCATGTCGTAGGTGGTATAAACAAAAGGGGGAATAACGGTTGAAATTTTGTTGAAATTCCGACGAATTGCGGTTATGGAGCACCGTCTTTCATAACGAAACAGGGCCTAAAAAATGTCACCTCTATCGTAGAAATCGTCTGCCCGAACGCCCTGCTAAAGAGTGCCCTGGTGGAAGCTACGGCGGAGTTGCTGTCAAAGTGGAATTTCTCCAATTGGACCTACCTCACAGAAATGGCATTCAGTCTAGGTGAGATGGAAGCGATCGACAAATACGCGATTAAACTGGAAAAGCGAGAAAGGGAAATTGTAACAGTCCCCCAAGACAACAACGATACCGCCGACAACAACGACGAACGAGTCGAGGCAGCAGACAGAGAAGGAGCGTCAGCCCAAGAGAACAGCGCCGTACAATCTGGTGGGGCCTCCTTGTTCGTGCGTGGGTCGATCGAGGAATCTGGGGTTGTGACAAAGCAGCAGCCGCACCTAACGCAGATAACGGACCGTGAGGATCAGCGGTTTGTATTGATTGACGGTAGCCACAAAGTGAAGGAGCAAGATGATCAGGTGGAGCAGCTAGAGCAGCAGGTGGTGTTTTGGAGGAGCCGCGGACGGAGGGGTCACTTTCATCGCCGATTCCCTCTGGAATGGTGGTTACCCCGAGTTGCGGGCGAACACCGGCGCCGACCGGTAAAGAGGATGAGGATGTGGAAGAGCAGGCATAACCGTCGCCGCCGGTGCCGCCGCCGGTAATGTCTTGTCCGGTTGGCGACGGGAGCTTGCGAGGGCTTAAGGTAAAGGTGATTGTGACAGTGAGGTCGGGGCTTTCATTCTGCTATGATAGCCTTGCAGATGAAACATTGAATGGAGATGGTGAGCGGGGGACCAGGTGGAGGATAGTGAAGAGAAAATGAGCTGGTTTGAGAGCACCCGTGGTTGATCTGAAGAGTGAAGACCAGGGTCGCCGCAGACGCTGTCCCCTTCGATCACGACTTCGCGAGAAAGAGAAGATAATCGGCCTTAAGAGGAGCTGTTTTAGAGTCGCAGGTCTGCATATGACATGACGCTTATTGTTCGCTTCCTCTCGTTGTTAACGTTGTATTCGGCAAAACTTTTGGAAGCTCGTAACATCCTTTTTTTGAGCTGGATTAATGGCAACCCCCCCCCCTCTTCCTTCCCCTCTGCTGTGAGGCTGATGGTTTTCTGTATGTGGCCTGGTATGCTGCAATTGGCAGCGTATCCAATGTTAGCGAGTTTGACAGTAGTATACTCATTCCCATACAGCAGTACGGTAAAAAGACCTTATACCAAGCAGAATGAGTTGTGTACGCGCACGATGTTTGGGCGGATTTTGTCTTTGATCGCATTATTCATGGTGGCACTTCGATGGAAGAAAGCCAAAATTCTACCTAGTACAATGTTTTTCATGTCGAGATGAAGGATTATCTCGGTACCAGGGATCATGCCGAGATGAAAAACTATCTTGGTACCAGGGATCTGATAGGTAAGATAGGTTGAATGGTATGGAACATTATCATTGAATCAAAGCAAAGTCGTAAATGGTAGAAAAACAATGTATCGAATAATTTCTTTTATCCGTTAACCCCCCTTCCCTTTTCGTAGCAAGAAGCACCTTTGATGTACACAAACTATGTTGCAAATCCAAGACACCGAGAGGTATCCTCTAGAGGAAGTACAGCTGGTATGGACAGACTGACCGTCAGATAACGTCCAGCACGCTTTTCGTTCCATACTCGAAAACAAATAGTTGGTACAGGCGACGGGTAGTACAGTCAGCAGTAGCTTAGCTGATAACTTACTTTAGGGTATGGCTGCCGGCTTGTCCTTTTGTTGATCGGAGTGGAAGAGGGCTACATGATCGATATTTATTGGTTTGATTTGGTGGTGAAGGAAATACTTTGCCACCTTCGTTAGTACATACAAGTAAACTATCCCCGTTTGAGATGATTGCATGCCTCCCTCCCTCCCTCCCTCCCTCCCTCCCTCCCTCCCTCCCTCCCTCCCTCCCTCCCTCCCTCCCTCCCTCCCTCCCTCCCTCCCTCCCTCCCTCCCTCCCTCCCTCCCTCCCTCCCTCCCTCCCTCCCTCCCTCCCTCCCTCCCTCCCTCCCTCCCTCCCTCCCTCCCTCCCTCCCTCCCTCCCTTTCTTCCTCTCTCCCTCCCTCCCTCCCTCCCTCCCTCCCTCCCTCCCTCCCTCCCTCCCTCCCTCCCTCCCTCCCTCCCTTTCTTCCTCTCTCCCTCCCTCCCTCCCTCCCTCTCTCCTTCCTACCCTTTCTCCCCCCCTCCTTTGTAGCCTGTCTGCATGAGAACGGTATTGCACAATACGTAGTATACATGCTTCGTGCGTACGTTAAGTAGGGATCGTGTTCAATTGATAGATACATGTATTTGCAGCACGTATACACTAATATAGTCAAAAATTGTTTTTCAAAATATATATACACTTCAAGTGTGAGATCGAAGATTTTATCGAACCTCAGTCGCATTTGCATGCTGTGCGTGGTACTCCTATCGTGCGTATTGCTGTGTGAGTCCCTAAAAAGAATGTTGGTCGACGATCTCCCTTGGAACTACAGTGTAGCTATCAGGGTCAACAGGGTGACGATAGTCCGTCTGGGCGCGGAAACGTTAAAACCCCTTTTTTTTGAGGGGAACAAATGTGACAGCTGTGGAAGGAAATGAATGACTTTGTCAAGTGTATCTTGTAAGTCGTATAACCGGTTAGTCGAGGGCGAACATAAATGTAGCATTGTCTTTGCTCTTTGCCACAATAGCATACCAGGTATTAGTTACGGTTTTTACTTGGCGCGAAAGCAAAGTCGAGACTAGTAGCGCAGGGGGATCAGCAGATAAATAATGTTCACTATGGAGAGTCGTTTGCGCCCACTGTTGCTAACTCGAGTGTTCGGTTGTTGGCAACGATGGCGTGATAATTAGACCTAGACTTATTCCGTTTTGACATCGCTGACGCATCACCTCTGCGTTGAACCGACGGTCATACACTTGTAATAATAGAAGCTCTATGAGGAAAACAATAATCGTTAGGCACTTGACCGCTTATGGGGGGCGAGAAACGTAGTTTTAAAGGTACTATGCCGCAACCGGCAGGCGGAAAACCCAATTCCGCAGACACTATGCCACGACTGGCAGGCGGGAAAACTTTTTTTGCAGCTACAATGCCACGACTTGCAGGCGGGAAGCCTATTTCCGCAGATACTATGCCGTGGGCGGCAGGCGGTAAACCTAAATCCGCAGGTACTATGCCATAACCGGCAGGCGGGAAACCTATATCCGCTGGAAATATGCCACGACCAGTAGGCGGGAAACCTAATTCCGCAGGTACTATGCCACGACCGGCAGGAAGGAAAACCTAATCCGCAGGTACTATGCCATGACCGGCAGGCGGGACACCTAGACCCGCAGGCGCTATGTCACTCTCGACAGGCGGGAAACCTAGATCCGCATGTACTATGCCACTATCGGTCGGCGGGAAACCAAAATCAGTAGGTACTATGCCACTATCGGCAGGCGGAAACCCAAATCCGCCTGAACGACCCCTCCAACACTATGGTGGGAAAGGGGGTGGGGATCAAAAACCCGGGGCCCTGTGCCATCTACCTTTAGAGGGGACGGGGAGGTTGAAACCGGGGGAGGGGGGAGGTGCCACTCTAGATGAATCAGATGCACCAGGAAATATCCAAGAGGAAGAGGGCAGGCCATGGTTGGGAGGTTGCTGACGTTGCTGAGACGGGGGCGGCGATTGGCGTTACGTGGGATGCGCCTGTTCCTGCTGGTACGTCGGTTCCTGGTACCGCATTAGCAGCGGTAGTCCCGGCGGATGTTCGAAGCTGTAGTGCGGCGTCTGCTGCTAGTACGACATCGACGTCGGTGGCTATTCCCGTCCATGTTGTTCTTCTTCGCAGTCGTAGTAGCGATATTGCTGTAGTGGTAGGTGCTTCTGTTGGCGGCGCTGGTCGAAGGTCCATACGAAGACGCTGGAGCGGCAATATTGGCCTGACCTTATGAACGCGGCTACGGCTCCTGACTACGACAAATTGCATGCGAAGGCTGGGAGGCTTCGGGCTGAGCGGCACCCCCACGGCGAGGTTGAGCGCGATCACAGTTTCTGTTTTTTGCAGTTGCTCGGGGCCACTCACGCGAACACAACCCGCCCTTCCATGACAAGGTACATGGACGGCATTTCATAAATTGTTACTACTATACTTGCGCTACTTGCTTTGTCTGTTCCATTCACACCTTGCGTCGTCAGGACGTGATGCGCGTTTGGGGGATAGTATTGTTTTGGCAGCATTTTTGAGATGTGCGTTCCAAAAAAAACAAAACGTTTCGAATCAAAGAATCAACAACTGAAAAATGAAAAATTGACTACTATTGCCTGGTGCACCTTTTTAATGATGGCCGAACGAGTGAAACGTACTACATAGAGCAGTTGTACAGGAAAAATATATAACTAGAAAAAGCAAAAGACTGATTCTACGATAGCGCCACCAAAATCAGCAATCTCCTGTAACGAACATTTCATGACTGCTCGACACAAATACGGATACTATTCAAAATGAAGTATCCATACATTGTTTTGGGTGCAAAGGTCTATCGATCGATGACGTCGGGATGTCGAGGGACACCGCATTCAAGGGGACACGACCGGGAGCTGGGTTTGAAACCGGCGATTTTGTCCAATAATAGTTGGAGGGACTACCGTAGAACGTCTCGAAATAAAAATTGCTCAGGTTCTGTTTTGTGTTTTCCTTGGCGTATTTTTCCACTCAAGGGTGGTTGGCCCCGGTGGCGTAACGGGTAATCCTAGAGCCTGGTAAGGCCAGTTTCGTGAGTTCGAATCCGCCCGAGTGCATACTCGTATAAATTCATGAGGACATTTTCTTGTGCACAAATTTGAATGCGGAAATCGCGAGAACGTTGAGTAAGCAACAACACTCGATGAAAAATCGACGAGCAGTGAGATTGCTGAACCCTATGCGCGACAAAAATTGAGAACAAGAACCGGAGGGGAGAAGGGTCGACACCAGTGACCACGGCTTGTCCGGAAGACGGAATAAAGATGTGTGTGAAAAAAGTAGAAGAAAGGCTTGTCCTTTGATTACCTGTCAGTATGGGCATGACACGTCGGTAGGGTGACTTCTGACTTCCGATATTTTCTGTGTATTATGAATGGGTCATGAACTTCCTGTCTTGGGTCTAAGAAATGTTTACGTTTCATACTCCTTTGTCGTGTTTTCTCTAAGGTCACGGCGCTCCAATAGTCTTGACGCCCTCAAGTCAGTGGGACCACTGTGTTTGGGAATAGTTACTGTGGTCTACATATATTTTTCCCCCTCACCTCACACACATCGCTTACTAGTTCGGTGATGTTTGTTAATCAATTTCAATCAACCCCCTGCCTCGCATATTGACTGCTAAATAGCTCTCGGTAAGTGGTTATTATGATGAAATGGTGTAAGACAACAAACATATTACAGAAAAGGGCTCTGCACCGACGCATATAGCTGAGTTGATGCAATTCTACCATCATCGGAAAATAGAAGGGCCCGTCGAAGCGAACTTCCTTGGGCTATGCTTCCACTCAAGAGTGCTTGGATATTGTCCGGTGACCACCGGTATGGGCCTGGCACGTACGTAGGCTGACTTCCGATGCAATTGTTTATAATGAATGTGCCATCGATTGCCTGTCGTGGATTAAAGAAATTGTTTCATATACCCCCGTTGTTGTCCCACATGAGCTATTGCAAACAATCTAGAGTCTGTGGTCATACGAAGGGGCTGGAACCCTAGGAACAATCGAAAAACCAAATTAATTCAAAACTTATCCGGGAAATTCTATGCGTTCCCGCCTACAACACACGATACGTAGAGGGCGCTAAAATGAAATGATCCAATGTGCAAACTGAAATCACATGGCCGCGGGTATCCACTCAACTACAGCATAGAGCTCCCCCTTTCGCACAACTAACCAACTCGCGGCTACAAACTAGAGCGGTTGGGCCGCCTGCACCGTACGAACCGCACGGTAATCGTGAGCACAGACGAACGCGCCTGCTCTCTGGAGTGCTGTCAGTGTGACGACTCGCGGGCACGCAATGAAACAAGAGCAAACGAATCAAAAACCACCATACTAACATCAACGATTGCCCCGTCTTCCGGTTTATCTGACAGGTTGCAGCGGAGCTACCGCGCCCGTGCCTTAAAATTGCGGGGGGTCGTTCCCCATGAAGGCTGTGCAACTTTTCCAACTCAACAAACCCAGTGACATACGTAACACGTTGCACTACTGACTCGTAAAAAAAAACGGCAAAAAAGACGATCGCTGCTCTCGTCATGATGGTGTACGTGCGGGTCGTGGGTCTCCGTGTGCCGTCCTCCTGCTGTGTTTCTCCATGGCGCCGCGTCGCTTTAGCTCACTCGGTCCGCTCGTTTGCAGTTTATTTTGTTGACACTCAATTCCAGTCGGTTTCCCTTCTCCCCTGTCTCAAAAAAATAAAATGTTTTTCGCAGCTTGCGGTGCTGATATCAAAAGAAAAAAGTTGGTTTAGGGGGAGTTCAATTCGTATTTTCCCCGCCCGTCGACGCTCAGTCGCCCTCCTCTTTCGTCGTCGAATCCAGCCTCCTGCCGGCGCTGTCCTCTCCACGCAAACCGAGACTGCGACGTAGTTTGTCTAGTGGTGGGACCCGCCTCCACGCACGATCATCCCGATTGAGCATTGCTGTTTCTCCGCTGCTGCCTGTAAACACACGCGAATCGCAGGTGTCCTAACGCACCACGTACGACCCAACTCTACTGTCACGCCTAAATTTCCCGGCCACACGCAGCAGCGAAGAAGTTATCACTCCGTGAGGGCGAATCCGGCCTTGCACCCGCCCCCCCACTCTCTAAAAGCCTGCTAGGGCATGCTTCGCACCATGCTATACCAGGGCGACAAGAGGGACTATATCGTGTGGTCTCTGAGGTCACGGCGCTATACGGTCTTCATTCGACGTATGTTCGGTGCGACCGATGTGAATCTCAATCTGGACGTGTTTTGACGGACATATGTCAAGTTCATTGCACAACGTTTACGCGCCTTCTTTTGCTGAAGGTTCACTTCGGATAACAATGAACATGTTCTTGACGCATATTATTGCAGGGTTTTTCACTGGTCATGACCCGACCCGCGGGTCGGGTCAAAGGGGTTTCAAAATCTCGCGGGTCTGGTCGGGTCGGGTCGGGTCATTACGTTTTAAAATCTCACGGGTCGGGTCGGGTCAAGCCGTTTTACAAATCTCGCTGGTCGGGTCGCTTTCAAGATCTCGCGGGTCGGGTCGAGTCATGACCCGCGAGATACCGACCACTTCGCGGGTCAAGCCATAATGACCCGCGAGCTGTGTTGGGCTGACCCGTTGGTCAAACCCGCGAATTTGGCCCGCGGATACCCCTTTTTCAAACTTACAGCTGAAAGCTGTTGATGCAGGTGCCCCGCGGGTCCGCAAAAAATCCAAACCTTACCGCTTCCTGCCTCTCGTGCTGATGCTCCGATCATATGTCATCACAGCGCGTAGAACAATCACCAGGCAGTGCCCCTAGCTACTCGTACCAAGGCATAAAGTGTGACGCGAATCTCGTGCCGGCTGAAGCCGTAAGAGTAGTAGTTATAATACGGTTATGCCAGTACGAAATGTGACCAAACGTAAAAAGGCAAGGGCACAGTCGTCGTCGAAGCAGCAGCAGCAGCAGTGGCTGCAGCAAGCACCAGCAGCATACCCCTCATTCTCGCGAATCGAAGCCCCTGCTGACAGATCCACGCCCCAGTTGTGGGCTTGCTGCCGGAGGCGGATCAGCTACGCTGCTTGCCAGGGCTGGGGACTGCAGAGATAGAAGATACATACAGTAGAAGTAGTAGTAAAAGGAGTAGGAGTAGTAGTAGGAGTAGGAGTAGGAGCAGGAGTAGGAGTGGGAGTAGGAGTAGGAGTAGGAGTAGTAGTAGTTGTAGTAGTAGCAGTAGTAGTAATGGTAGTGTTAGTGGTAGTAGCAGTAGTAGTAGTTGACGTAGTAGCAGTAGCAGTAGTAGTAGTAGTAGTAGGAGGAGGAGGAGGAGTAGTAGTAGTAGTAGTAGTAGTAGTAGTAGTAGTAGTAATAGTAGTAGTAGTAGTAGTAGTAGTAGTAGTAATAGTAGTAGTAGTAGTAGTAGTAGTAGTAGTAGTAGTAGTAGTAGTATCTAGCTCGACAACTATCATACAAATACGAAATGTGACCAAACGTAAAAAAGCAGGAGCATTCGTCGTCGAAGCAGCAGCAACAGCAGTAGCAGCACCCTGGCAGCAGCAAGCACCGGCAGCAGACAACGCATCCGCGCTGATCGCAGCCCCTGCTGACAGATCCACCGCCCCCGTTTTAGGCTTGCTGCCGGATGCGGCTCAGCTAGGCTGCTTGCCGGGGCCGGAGACTGCAAAGATAGGAAACTAGCTCGCTCGTTGGGTCGCTCGTCGGGTCGACCCGGTTTTCCAGCGCTGCGGGCGTGGCTAATTGCCCATGCGCGTGTGTGTTGCGGTTCCTTTCTCGTTTTCGCGCGCACACCACAAAATGCTGCCGCGAACAACACCCGTAGAAAGACTCATATAACACGACATCCTATGAAACGTACCACGGACGAAGGACCAACCAACCGACCGACGTATACATGCTGTGACCGGTGACGTTTCGCCTTCGACCAGAGAGAAACGACACTGGTCAAGGGCGATCTGACCCGCATGAAACACGCATCTCGCGGGTCACCCGGATTGTGGCGGATCGGGTCCGGTCGGGTCGGGTTTTCAAATTCTCGCGGGTCGGGTCGGGTCCTGTCCCGACCCGACCCGACCCGACCCGACCCGACCCGACCCGACCCGACCCGACCCGACCCGACCCGACCCGACCCGACCCGACCCGACCCGACCCGACCGACCCGACCCGACCCGACCCGACCCGACCCGACCCGACCCGACCCGACCCGACCCGACCCGACCCGACCCGACCCGACCCGACCCGACCCGACCCGACCCGACCCGACCCGACCCGACCCGACCCGACCCGACCCGACCCGACCCGACCCGACCCGACCCGACCCGACCCGACCGACCCGACCCGACCCGACCCGACCCGACCCGACCCGACCCGACCCGACCCGACCCGACCCGACCCGACCCGACCCGACCCGACCCGACCCGACCCGACCCGACCCGACCCGACCCGACCCGACCCGACCCGACCCGACCCGACCCGACCCGACCCGACCCGACCCGACCCGACCCGACCCGACCCGACTCGACCCAACCCGACCCGACCCGACCCGACCCGACCCGACCCGACCCGACCCGACCCGTGAAAAGCTCTGAATTGTCGTAGTAATGAATTGCGAACGGAATAATTAATCGTGCATATCAATGGTATATATGTAACCGATCTTCTTCCCATCACTAGCCAGTTCATTCGGCAACAATCTTCCATTTCAAAGCCCCTGGATTTGCAGGTCTTGACATCGTAAACTGATTTTTGCAATTATTGGCGTTTCTCGTGACCTGCAGGCAATTGCTTCGAACGCTCACCTTACTCGGCCGCCGGCGATGCCCCGTTGTAGATATTGGTATATAACATTTTGAATACACGCCAGCTGTGAGGTCGAAGATGTTGTCGAAACTCATATTTTCAAGCTGTGTGTGACACTCCGATCGCGCGTATTACGGGATGTGTGTCCTCGTCAAGGACATAGGTCGGCGACTTCCCTTGCAACTACAGTATAGTTATATATAACAGATCTGGGTTTTGAGGGGACAAGTATTTGGTCTGAAGTTTTTGTTGTCTCGGCCTCAGTATGGGGTTCTCGGAAATGGAATTTCTCGGGCAAATCACTTCGTTCGACCGCTGTCTTCGGGGGGCGGGTTCAACGCCCTCTACCCTGCTTTGTCGATTTCGCACCTCGACGTGAACGCACATGGATGTTGGTCAAGACGATCGAGAAATGCGTTATTAAATGTATTTTCGGCGGTATACGCCCGAGCTATTATTGGATTTTGCCCTATGCAGAGCTTGAACGAACAAATCAATGGCCCACATTTGCAAGTTAGCATAAATCGTTCTTCTCGACGACGCTTTTTTCATAGCCGCTTTGAAGCGCTTGCCCCATCGCAACTACTACTGCTGTGTGTCGTGGGTATACTGCCATATATCCAACAAAGGATGTGTTGTGAGCTCGATTCTTATCGGAGATCAAAACTGGTATTCAGGAGATTGCGCGCTTGAGACATTATGAATGGTTATGATAGTGTTCTCTTAAGTACTGCTTTAGTACATGGAGAGAGGATAGCCCCGGAGATCCCTGTAACGAAGTCGGTCGTACATAATTATCGAAATCATAAACATATTTACTTTTTTTATATTATGGCCTACTGAGATACTGAGTCACAGTGGGTAGTGCTATGTGTCGTTAGTTCCATTGTCACCCACTTCACATTTATCGTTTTCGAGCGTGCGCGTTGAAGACGTTATGAATAGTTGTTTCTGTAGTTTGCTTCTGAATATTGCTACTACTACTGTAGTCAGTGGCGAGAGGGGAGCCTCGGAGATCCCTGTTCAGAAGTCGGTGAAAATCAGGTTTCGACCTCGACAACATATATAACACTACCCACTAACCTACTGAATCAAGTGATAAAGCAGCTCAGTGGCTAGTGCTTTACGACTTGTCGGTCAAATCACTATGTTCGAGCGGCGACGGCCAACGCCCCTCACCCTTCTTTATCCGCCCCCTGCCTGGTCGTGAGCGCGTCCTACGAGGAGTAAGAGACACACCCGAGAATCAGCGTTGATTTTGGATTTTTGATTTCTGGGCAGATGTTTTTCCGAGGACGGGTTAACGCGTGGCGTGCTAATCGATGACAAAGCAGCAATCTATAATAATAGGTATCGCGAGCAATCGATGATACAACAGTAAAACATCTGTAATAATATTAGTCAATATACCTGGTACGCTGTTTCAACTTCCGAGCTTCAAGAGCAGCAGTACATAATGTTGACTGGCACCACAGGCAACACCTCTCTGGGTAACGCGGCGTCAACCATCGTAATATCATATAACTTCGGAGGCAGTTAATCTCTATACAAAGGTCCGATTTTGCTTACACTCAATTGTCAACCGGTGGCCGGTGGTGGTGTGGTTACCCTCGAGTCTCCTAGCTTTCGTCCTTGAGTCCGATTATCCCCGCGATGGCATTTAACATTATTTGCAAAACCGCAGAAAAGGAAAATTGATCAACTGTTGAGAGCGCCTAGCAGCGTGGGTTGATACAAGTGGACGCGAGTCAACGAGGGACGAAATGCTGACTTCTTCTCGCTATTAAAATGAAGGCACGTGTCGTAGTGGGGAGGGAGGAGGAGGGTCGAGCTGTATACTCCGGAGTGTCAGATTCAGGTATGAAGCATCATCTCTCAATCGAATTATTATACGGTCGTGTTTATCTGCCCATACGTCCACCGTCCCCTGACTGGCAAGAAGTCTCGTCATTCTGTAGACTCGCTTTAAGTTGTTGATCGGGTGCGCAGAGTGTCCCCTACAGGTATGCCTATTGAGCAGGTCCTCGGTGAGTACTCACTTTCTTAGCTTTAGTAGATACCATGTACGTACCTATAGTTGGTTTCCACCAGAGCCCTGGATAGCATCTGAAAACCGAGGCAATTGCCTCGGTTTCGTTTCTTGTCAATCTCGAATGGAAAACGCCAACTTATCGTAAGGAAACTGCCAATTACCTCAAACCAGGTAATTATCGGCCTTTCATAGCCGAACCTTAACACTAGCTCACCCCGATGGGCCGCATATGCTAAATCATGCGAGATTCAGGAAAACTCGGGTTCTTCGAACTAGACCATGAGTCGAAGATTCAGCTCATTAAACCCACTCACACACCTCTAAGCGGACTGGATATGAAGCCAAGAAAAGATGGGGGAAAGCAATGAAAGGAAGCGCAGACCCGACAAAAATGCAAACCCCCAGTTGAAAACCTGCCGCGTACCACCCGTGAGGCAGGGGGGCATGACAGAGAAAGAAAGCTCTACAGCCAACAACCCAAGCTAAACTCACTATGCCAAGGAAAAGCCTCGTCGAAGTGAATGGGAACACAGGCACTAATACAAGAGAGAAATCATGTCAAAATAATCCAACGGGCCAATGGCATGGCGGGGGTTAGATGAGTAAACGACAAATATTCGGAATGGAAGGTCACACCACCTACAGCCCCACGAGGGGGGGGGAAATATTTAGCCGAAAAATGTAGAACAATTACAACACATAAAAAGAAGATCACATACAATCCCGTATATAGCCCTGGACCACGTTATGCGCGAACAGGGTACCCTGGTCACCCCTCGGCTCTGGGTCGAGGAGAGCGTCGCTAGAGGGAATTTGAGAAAGTTCAAGGCTATAGTAGGGGCGATACCCCCATTTTCAACATCGGGTCTGCACCGCTCGCCCGAGTGACTCTGTACCTCAACAACCAACGTACTTTATACCCCTGCTTTGGCGCAGCGGGGCTAATCATTCCATCCCAGCTTCATTGGACACAAATAAAGAAACATGGAATATTAAAAACCGGAAAGGAAGAGGAGGTTCACTCGCGCGAGACCCCGAGCCACTGTTAAAACAGCCCCAAAGGTGACCCGCCTACTGTAGCCTGAGTCGCAAACACGATAAAGCGACAGTCTTACGCCTCGTGTAGCGGCGTGATTAGCCGAACTCTGACCCAAAACGTTGAGGGGGGGGTCGGCAGGACTACAACAAAATGGTAAGAACCGCCCCAAACTCAGACGAAGACTCTCGAAACATGACGTACAACCCAAAGGCAAAAACGCCCAACCTCATAACCCAGAACCAAAAAGGAGCACCATCGAGGAACGGTGGCGACTTGAAGTCAACTGGCCACGTCCGGGCCTCGGGCTTTATCTGCGTTACGTTGAATCCCTGAGGAAACGCGCTGGCGATGTGAACTTGCATGCACCAAGGGCCTCGTATGGGCCCCGTCGAAGTCGTGTAGCGCATCGGGGAGATAGGAAGTTTGATAGGCCCCGGGTCGTCGAGACATCAGACGAGATATACCTTGTCCTCAGTTTTGTTCCGGGTGATACTTCCAAGCCACCATAATTCATGTCGTCCACCTCGTGTCAAAAGTGGGTGCCCTTAGGAAGAACCGTGTTGTGGTAGCGACGGAGCCAATCGGCGCGGGTAACACAAGCGTAGCCCGGCGCAAGGAACCGCTCCATGTTGTCGCAAGAGAGCTCGCGATGTGCCGCTCCGATCCGCGTTCGGTGATAGAGGCGGTTGGTTTGTCAGAGCATCTGATCCAGACTGCCGGCGCAAAAACGCATAATGTGGGGGCAGGGAAGGTGAGGTCCTTTTCCCGCTGCCAGAAATATTCAAAGAGCTCCGCCCACTGCGTCTTGTATAGCACAGCGATGACGCCATCTCGCCCCCAAACCGACTGATGGCCGATGATCTGCCCCACCTCAAGCGGTTAGATGAGGGTCGAAACGTCGTCTTGAGTGACTTTGTACGGAGGGTAATACATTGAAAAGGTATTGAGCACATACTTCGTCAGCACCGCCGGCAGGTAATTGTGCATATCCCCGCTGTCGTCGAGGTTGGCGCATGGCTTGCAGCGTTCAATCGACACACGCCGACCAGCGTCCGAACAGGGCAGGTCGGAAGGGAAGTCCACACAGAGGACGTTGCCCCCGAGTGGCACGCCGTCCGGGGTCTCAGTGGCAGGGCAGGGATCGACTTCCAGGGTATTGTAAGGGCCTATCCAGTTAAGTGCGAGTTTGGCCGGGTCCGTGTTCACATTCTCACCATGGAGGATGGTGGAGGCAGAGTTTTACACCCATGACTAACCACCCGAAGCGTAGTTAGGTGCCGGACGCGGCGCGTCGGCGAGGGATAAGTTTCTGCTGTTAACACGAGAAACAGTAAGGGCGTGGTGTGCGCGAACAATATCATTTTCGCGCTTTCGTCGGTGTGTGGCCAAGTCGCAATAAGCCAGGTGGTCGCGCGCCGGAATCTGGTGTCCCACGACGGCGGTGTGGTCGAAAACCGTCAGAGGGAGACGTGGGAGTTTGCCCATGTGGACGCGTTGGGCGACAGGCCCGTGGCCGCGCTGACGGAATTGTGGTAAGCAAATTCGACGTGAGGCAGATGAAACTCCCAATTGCTTTGTCATTCGCTGACGACCAAAGCCAACCCTTGGGCCATAGTGTGGTCCACTGGTTAACACCCCCGTTACAGTTAGCATAATAGGGGCTTTGGGCGATCTTGAGCACGCCCAACAGTTGATATAAAGCTTGTGAAACCTTGCAGTAGAACTGTAGGCCGTTGTCCGAGAGTATAGTGTGCGGGCACCCCCACAAGGAAATGCTTTTATCACCAGGATATCCGCTATTTCCTCCGCTGCGCCTTCAGCGGCAGTGACGGGAAACATGTCGGTCCGACGACTGAAATGATCGGTGAACAGCAAGATGTAGGTGTTGTTTCGTGACCTGACGGGAAGGGGTCCGAAGTAGTCAACATTGTCGGCGATACCTGGACCTTCGGTATGGGCATTGAGATGGTTG
Organism: Undaria pinnatifida; assembly: GCA_012845835.1. Lineage (NCBI taxonomy): Eukaryota > Phaeophyceae > Laminariales > Alariaceae > Undaria > Undaria pinnatifida. The sequence continues at coordinate 15,073,832 of JABAKD010000008.1, read as the reverse complement.
GCCAGCGGACAGTCAGCCGTGGGGTTTTCCGTCCTTGGAATTTCTAGCAGTGACGAAGCCGCTACCGAGTGCACACATTTATGCCAATACATCAATGAACCCGCTCCAGCATGTGCAACCGGCGCGTGGTGCCAAGGTGGCAAGAGACCGTCGAATGACGCATGTTACGATAGAGATATCGTTTTTCGTGTGAATATTTCTCTGAATGACGGGGCTCCTACACCAAAGTCGATATGTTTGCGTTATTCCTCGTTGTGCATCCAGACCATGAAATTTTTCAGCAGGTAGTATATTATTTTTCTTTAAATCAGATGTTGGGCGGGGTCTTAAGCTCCCACATTGAGGAGCCCCAGAAACAACAGGGTGCACCTCTATCGTAGCACGCGTCGAATGACAACCTTGCATGACCCATGGGCGCATGAGGAGGGGTACGTAGATGCGAACCGGTTCGTCGTCTAGCGAGCAAGCAGATCGCCCCGTTGTCAGACCTTGTCGGCGGTGGTATCGGCTTACGGACGAGCACGAGGATGTCGTCGTCGGTTGTAAATAATCGACCTTTACCCACCAGTTGCTGAATACCTGAGTGGGAGGGACGCTTGTGCAAGGGTTAGGAAGCCAAAACGTCGGGCGGCAGGACCGACGGCCAGCCGATAGATATGTAATGCATCGCGGCGTTGCGCGTCGGCTCCACGTGCTGCTCGCGCTTCCGTTCGGCATGCGAATAACGCGCCACGGCCTCAGCGAACCACAATTCAGAAGCGTCTCCGAGGGCATCCGACCTTGTAGGTGCTGTCGGCATTCCACCAGGAGAATGCGTGAGCCGTAAGAGAGGATGTCCCTTACGCTCTGCGTGGTCACAGTCGGACAGAAGTGGCACGTGCAGACCGGGGAGTTGGCAAGAGCAGCGGTCGCGGCGGCGTGCAGAGCTAGCCGCGTCCATGGCAATCGTGATCAAGGGCCACCGTCCGACGCCATAGTCGACAGCAGGGGGTGCTGTACCAGCTGCTGTTGCTAAATGCCGGCGCGTTCGAGTAAATATGCGGTCTGAAACCTGCGTCATCGTCTGGGGCGCCGGAGAGCCAGAAAAGTTACAGGCCGACGCGGTCGGGCCCGCGGGTTCGATCGAGGCAGTCGCTTGTACCGAGCTCCAGGAAAGTGTCGTGAAGTCGTGGTAGCCGGGGCTTCTGCGGAGCCCTCGCTGATCGCGGTGGTACAGCAAAAATCGAAGCGAAATCGTTGTCGGCTGCATGCGAGGCCCACCAAACGATGGGAGAGGTATCGACGGTGGCGACGGATGCAGAAACACGAGCGACGAATCTCCTGGAAGAAACGGGAAGTCAAGCCTCACGTGACCCGTGTGTGCGAAGAACGCAAACGTTGGCAGAGGTGAAAGAGAGCCAACCCAAGGCATTCCTGTCTGCGTTGAGCATTAACCCACGCAAGCCGACACCCTGAATCGGAGAGGAAGGAATGTGCAGCCCGCACGTCCTTGTTAGGTAAATGCCACCATCCTCTACAAATGTGAGGTTCGTCGAACCATTGCGATCATACTCCGTGTCAGGCCCCGGCAAGCGAGACACGCAGTCGGCGTTGCCGTTCACGCTTCTGTTGCGGTACTTGGGAGTGTAGTCGAACGCGGTGAGGATTTGGAGCCATTACTGCCGACAACTCCATTTCTTAAGTTATTTGTCGGGTACGCAGAGTGTCTCCAGCAGGTCAGCCTATTGAGGGCAGGTCCTCGGTGAGTACTCACTTTCTTAGCCTTGGCAGAGACGTAGCTATAATTGATCTCCACTAGAGCCCTGGATAGCATTTTAAGACCGATGCACATGCCTCGGTTTCGCTTCCTGACTATCCCGATTAGAAAACGCCAACGTATCATATGAACACGGCCAATATCCTCGAATCAGGTAGTTTTCGGTATTTCAAGGCCGTATCTTATCATTCTTGAGTCTATTAACTATTTATATTCGACTATCATATTATGCCGAGCGGTCATGATCTCCCCCGTTATGTTGAACACATCATATTTGTCACAGGAGACATGCCACCTGATTGTTAGCCAGGTACAGGTAGTACGTGATACCGAATCGTTATCCTTACACCCACAGGGTCGTCAAGTCATGCAGGCGTACTTGGTTGTCATATAATATTTTCCAATAGTTTGGTATGCATGTTGCACACTCTGCATGAACAATTCTTTGGCGAGCCGTTGTTCAGCCAACTTGCACTCATCAGAACGTTTGTGTCAAGCCTGACATGCAACCGATTCATGTACCCGTCGTCAATCGCGAGGAATGAAACTCATCTTTGCCAAAAGTACCATCGTTCGTTATCGAAAATGTTTCTTATCGCTGAGTACGTTAATTCGGCACCAGCTATATTCAATTTTGGTTCGAGCAAGATTTGTTAATATTTGCAATATGTATTTCTGTCTTATAATTAGCGACCTCAGAGCCCCTCATCGGCGAGGTAAAATCATGGCAACAACGTGGTTGCACCTATCGGTTGAAATGTTCTATCTTGCGATCCATGTACAATAATATACCAAAACGCTATTGCACATTGTATACCACACTTAACAATCGTTTTTACACTACACCTAACAGCAAATATGCTAGAAAAATAAAAAATACCAGGCAGGTGATATAAACTGATGCACTCCTTTTACAACCGTCAGATTTGTCCCCGTGAAGGATTTGTAGCTCCGCGCACACAATGAATTTTCCCCCCACCCCCCTCCCCCATCCTTCTTGTTCAAACCCCCCACCTAAAATCAAATCTGCCAGAGTAGTAGAATCTACCAGGCTGCTGATATCACCTCAATATCTTTCTAGCCATTCATGCCGTAGCTTCAATCCCCCCCCTCCCTCCACCTCCACGAACCCCCTCACCCCTTAGAACACTCCGCCCCTTCCTCACTGGTTGTACGACTTACAGGATATACATGATAAACTGATGCATTTCTTTCACAACCGTCAGAGTTATCCCCTTGAAGGATTTATAGTTTCCGCGCACAGATTGACCCCGTCCCCCCCCTCTCCCCGCGCTCCCTCGTGTTCAAACCCATGCCCCCACGCCCTTGAAAACTCCGCCCTTTCCTCACTGGTTATATGACTGAAATGATACACTTGATAAACTGATGCATCTTCTTCCACGGCTGTCAGATTTTGTCCCGCTCAAAAACGGGTTTTATAGTTTCCTCGCACACACTGATTAACATCACCTTTTTGACTCTGGTAAAACTACACTGTAGTTCCAAGGGGAGTACCCGACCAATATCCTTAATGACGACACACACGCCCAGTAATTCGTGCGATCGGAGTGTCACACATAACCAGAAAAATATGAGTTTCAACAAATTTTTCGATCTCACAGCTGGAGTGTATATTCATTTCAAAATGTCATCATGATGGTGAGCAATGAAAGTCGATACCGCTGGTAGTTTGTAGTGTGTGATGACAACATAGAAATAGTGCATCATGATTTATACAAACTCGTGGTTATCAGTGCGCAGGGGGTAATATCATTGGGAGATGAGTATGTTGAAACATGCCTGTTAATACAGTCTAGTAAAGTACCTTGATTTCTAAGAGAGCCTAACAAAACTGTCTCCTTGACATGTTCGAAGCTGAATTGGTTTCTCCAGTTTGAAACGTTCAAAAAATGGTGGGCGATGTGGGTCGCAGGTACATTTCTGCCGTTGTAAAATTATATCCTCCCGTGCAGGCTTGTTTTTGTGGTAGCCAATCCAGAGTTGCTGAACTTCGTCCTTTGTTATACCAAAAATGATCGTGGAGTCTCTGCGGATAAACGTGACCGAAAATCTGGAAAAACCGTTTCCCGCCGACTATTAATCACATTTAACTTTATTTCTTCTTGTGGAAGCACCTCTGGTATGACCGCAAGTCATTTATTTTGCCTTTGCTTAGTTCGCCGTTAGCCTTGCTTCAAACTAGCATGTACTACCCGCTGCGAAAGACATGAAGAAAACTTGCTGCAGGCATGAGTCCAACCTGCAATATCCAACACCTCAATGGTAATGGTAGTAGTGTAGTAGTAGTAGAACCAGCAGCAGTAGTAGCCGTAGTAGTAGTAGTAATAGTAGTAGCGTACTAGTAGTAGTAGCACCAGAAGCAGCGGTAGTAGTCGTAGTAGTAGTAGGAGTAGGAGTAGGAGTAGCAGAAGTAGCAGTAGGACTATGGCTACGGTAGGGGGAACAACCCCATCGTAAGTACCGCGTTTGAGCCACTGTGACGGGTGACTCTGTACCTCACTGCGCAAATACCGTAGGTGATCTTTCAGGCTCAGCGTAGCTTACCGTACCATTGTGGATTCATATAGCAAAATCAATGCAACACAACGGCTGATTTCCGCAAGGGAATGGGGGGGTCCCTCGCGCTAATGACCCCGACATACCGCAAAGAAAAAAACCCTCTACCGTAGCCTTGGTTAGTAGTAGTGTAGTAGTAGGTAATGGTGGTGGTACTAATAGTACTTGTAGTAGTACTATCAGTAGTGGTAGAAGAAGTAGTAGTAGCAGTAGTGGTAGCAGTAGCAGTAGCGGTAGCGGCATTTGTTCAGCATGCGGAACGTTATTGTTACTCAATGCGCGCGTGAGGGCAGAAGTCGTGATTAACTGCGTGGTTATTGTGCTGATGGGTGGAAAAAAACGTTTCATGAGAAGAACACACAGCCGTGTACGAATGACAATATGAAGGACGCAAACTGCAAATTTCACGAACGCCATCACCACCTCCACGCCCACCGTCGCCACCGCTATCCCTCTCCACCACCATCTCGACCGCAACATAATGTACGGAATGCGGGGTGGTGGTTTTGATGGTGGTGGTGTTAGTGGTGATACCATTCGACGATGATGTTGGTAGCGTACCTCTATCGTCCTCGCTTCCACAGCAGCGACTACAGTATAGGCCCACCGACAAGAAATTTCGTCGTTGGAGTGAGCCTCTCGAAGTTGTTGTAATACCACACTTGAACAACCTTGGTCACAGAGTACTATATAGGATTTAGCGTTGCTCTCGCCGTTGAGCACCATCTCTTGGTCCAGTTCTTATGACGTCCGCAAAAAAGCGAGCATCAATTTTATGTCGGGCACTTCCTTATTGGCGCGACTATTACGTAGTGCGGTCGCTTCAGGTGCCTACGTTAACAGAGTACCCTGTACATGACTTAATAGCCTTCTGAAATCAAGAAATATATTACTACGTATATTACAGGGCCAAGCGAGGGAAACCAAACCGGAAAAATCCTGAGCAATACACCCCCCCCTACCCCCTGAGAAGCCGGAAAAAAATAGTTTTTTTTTTTCTGAAGGTCGTCGTTTCGATAGGCGTTGACAAGCTTTAACGTTATACTTTTCCCCAGCTCTTGTGTCTCGTATAGTACAGCTAGTGGGATGCGCTCGTTTTGTACGACTTGACATGAATTGTGACTGAGAATTAGCAAGAGTACTGCTGAATACGCAAATATTTATTCGGTGTGCAGCCTAGCATGTGACCCAGCGCGATACAATTGCGAGCTATGTGTGCGATGCCAGCTAGCACCAACGGGGAGTCCGTAGGCAAGGTTGTTGTGGTCTTTCCAGGTATTTGAGCTATAATATGGTGGAGCTGGAGCATGTAGGAACATCTGCTGTCGAAGACAGGGCTGCCGACCTTTGTGCATTTTAATCATTAATGCTACTCAATGCAAGTCAATGACAATGCCGATGTTGCCGTTGTTTCTATGTGTCTCCTACCAACATGAACGGAAGCCCTAACCCAATTAGAACCAATACTATACATTGTGCCGGTGTTCTCTCCGGCCGCCCCACTACAATCAAAGTCTGCAAGAGTAATAAACATTACTAGACAGGCTTACCAAATCATTACCTTTCTAGCCATCCATATCCTAGCTCCAATCCCCCCCCCCCCCTCCCTCCTTCCCTGCTACCTGCACCGGAAGGGGGAACTCCAACCGCCCCCCTGTCCCTCTTCGAACAGTCCGCTTTCCCCTCACCGGTTGTACGACTTACAGGATATACGTGGTAAAATGATGCACTCCTAGCACAACCGTCAGATTGTTGCCCTTAAAACGGTTTATAGTTTCTGTGCACAGATTGAGTTGCCCCCCACACCGCACACACACGTCTCATTCACCCCCGCTCCCCCGCTCTTTTTTGTCTTGTTTCTATTCCATTGAACTCCGCCGTCCCCTCACCAGTTATGCGACTTATACGACGTAATCGATAACCCGATGCATTTCATTCTACAGCTGTCAGATTTTTACCCCTTAAAAACAGGTTTTGTAGTTTCCGCGCACATATTGTTAACATTTCGATGTTGATCCTGGTACAAGCTACACTGCTGTAGTTCCAAGTGGGGGTGCTGACCTATATCCTTAATAAAGACACACACCCAGTAATACGCGCGATCGGAGTATCGTACCCAGCTTGCAAAGATGCGTTTCGACGAGAGATTCCATTTCACAGCTGGAGTGTATTTTGATTTTTATACGATATCAGGTAGCCAACACCAGAACGCAAACGACCAACACCTCCTTGCGCAGCTTTGCGCTACGTCGGCTTTGCACTTACCGATTTGTACTAGCAGAGAATCGGCCTTCTAAAAACCACCAACCGTTCTTGGCTCAATTGAAACAGAATAGTCTGAACGATGTGAATGACCCCAGCTATGAACATCCAAATATCTACCCGAGACGGACCTGTATCATCCACTGCCCCCACTGCCCTTAGTTTCAATTGATCATTCCCCCGACCACGTCGAAGATGACAGGCGGGCTGTCCTCGAAGATTTTTCCGCATTTACAAATCGACGCGTGATTATCACCATGGTTTTGGCTCCTATGGCAATGGCTATCAAGCCATGCCTGCGGATTGAAAGACGCTGCTGTGCTTGCTGCTGCACCCTCCGCAGAACTTATCGGTCGGTTGTGCGCGCTTGTGCGCCGGGGTGTACGCGTCGGCAGGGGTGAAGGGAAGAGTTTCGCTATGTTTCTTCTGTTTTTAAACCAGTTATTCCACCCAGGAAAGCCTCTGTTTTGTTGAGCTTGGAATTAGTGTAGGGGGTATTTTATATAGCATTTAGCATGGAGTTCTTAGTAGAGGGTGGTTGTCTGGTACTCCCTCAATAACAAGAACGTATCTGCACGGCACAACGGACTACGCGAAAAAAACTGAAAGTGCGACTCCGTGTGGACCTGGAACTACCAGAAATATGAAAGAGATCTATCAGTAGTCACGAGGAGGACGCGGCTACAAATATGTGCTCGTGTGGCCCAACAATAGAGAGTAGGACTCACATGGTAGGATAGTGTGAAATACTCAAGGTGGAGCGGAATGCGTTAGAGGAGGAGACGAGGAAATTAAACATGTGTGCCATGAAAGAGTTTGGTAGACTAGAGAGCACACTCCTAGAAGGTAGGTGGTGGCTGCAGACATCGAAACACAACGGGGATAGGATAAGCAAACCGTTTCTATGTAGTACACGGGAAACCCGTAATAAGCGCCCAGATATTGGAGGTGTCTCCAGTAGGAGTGTAAACGGTGCTCCGTCTCGGAAAACATGCGTGGTCAATGGTGAAATGACTGCGGCAAGCAACAAATGAGTACACCCGCCTCCCCCCCTCCCCACAAAAAATCAAATATGAAAAAACATGGTGTTGCTCCAAAAATGTTTCCTTCCCATCCCCTCTGGCCACACAGGAGGTGGGTTTCCGAAACGGAGTACAAAAACTTAGAAAATATCGGCTTTTCTCCAGTCGCACAGAAAACACACTGCTCCGATAAAATTTGACTTTTAAAATCTGTAGGACTGTGGCTCCGTATTCCATTTTATTTATGCTCTCCTGCCTTCGGTGGTGTCCGTGCTTCAATAGTGGTGACATATTAACATTTACGGTACGATACAGAATTAGGCGCTGTCAGGAGCCACTCCCGCAAACAGCGTCACCACCACCAGCTCTACCGCTGACACCAACACCACCACGGCCCCCGCCACAACAGTATTTACCGACCACGGCGTAATGGCAACGTGTGTAGTCGTGGTCGTGCAAATATCATACGACGATATGATCGTCGTCGTACATCGTTTGCCCTCGCTTACAGACTTGCAGTGGAAAGCAGTACAATCGTTTTCACGTGCCAAAATTACTCAACCTCTCTCTCGACAAGAACAACACCACGGGGCGTGGTGACGACCACGTACACAACCAAACACCACCATCACCGCCATAGCCACCACCTCCACCACCACCACGACCGTTGCTCCTGCTAAACTGCTCAAGGTTGCTGGTGGTACTGCGTGGTGGTCGGGGGAGGGTGTGGGCTCCTCCTGGTATGTATGCACAACATTATACTTTTTCTCTGCCGCAATTTGTCGATGAGCAAGTACTGCTACCTGGGGTATCACCTTGGACGTAAATATTGAATCGTTCTTATTGTATACATGTACACGCTAAATAACCATTCGATGTTGCTGGTATATGTGGACAACGTCCTACGTTTCTTGCTGCATGTGGTCGATGTGGAACCACAGCTGCCTGTGGTATATATCACTGTATATGGTAATACGTGGAAGGGCCGTTGTGACGATCGTATTGGAATTCCAACGGTTGTAATAAATACGGCTAGACGTAGCGGTTGACAGGTCCCGTTACCTAAGCATATTGACCGCTTTGATACCGTTACTTACAACCGAACAACCAATATATATACCGGTATCTGGGAAACATGTACACAAGGGCTCTGCAGCACGACGTATCCAGGGTAAACAGGGGCACACGGCAATCAAGGTTTTCGAAGTCGGCAGGGAAGGTGCGTAACGCGAGGTTCAGGGGTTGGAGGCACCATTTAGGCCTTGGCATTGTACGTCGGTTTCGAAATCGATCACGGCTTCGCGGAGGGCGATCATCAAACGCGCTATATTAAAGGGAGAAAGGTTTGGCTCCACGTCTTTAGATAAGGGAACGTCTGACGCCTACCTTAAAGTTTATTGTTTGAGCGCGAACGTGCGTAGATTCCCGTCAAAACGTGCAGGTGTTCCTCTGTCTGGCACCGCCATCAGTATTGTTACTCCCACCGTCGTTGTGACACTACTACCATCTGTAGTACCCACAGCCATCGTGGTCCAGCCCTTTATCGTGCGATCTACAGAGTTTGTAAACCTCTTTGGCAGAACCATGACACTAACGCCATCGGTGTTGTTTCTGCGACCGTCGTAGTAGTACTACTGTAGCACCCACAACCGTCGTGACCGTGGCCTTTGTCGCGCGATCTAGAGTATATATTTTTATACATAAATTGAAAAACGTCAGCGGTGCATTCGACCGAGTGAATAGTTGAAACTCAACTTTGCAAGCTGCGTGGTGCATCTTTAATTCATTCAGGATACAGTGTTTGTGAATTAAACCTTCGATGTAGTTATTAATACCCAGTCGCAAAAAATAACGGAAAATCGTTCGCGCGTGTTCGATATTCTACCCTAATGAAAGATACAGGTCGGTGACTCCCCTGGATGTTATCAGGGTCGACTGAGCGGTTTCTCATATCTGTTATGCGCACTGATACTATAGAACCTGCATAGAGGGTGGGTACTATGGTGAGGAGGTGATGGACTGCGCTGCGACGTAGGCTCTCCGTACCTCGCGGTCAGTTGTGTCCGGCCTGTCTGCAAGAACAAAATTGCAAAAAATATGTCAACATGCTTGCATAGATGATTGCCCGGACTTTCTTCTCTTGTGTGGATTTGTGCAGAGGAAATGGCCCCTCAAACACAGCCAAACCAACCAACCCGGAGTCGATCTCGACCATCGCGGCGGCAACGGGGGCCCCTATTCATGACATACATCCACCCCTGGCCGCGTCTGTCGCCCTTTTGGATTCGTAGAGCTTGGTCGTGAAGTCCGATTTGCCTAGCGAGCCGGTTGGTAGTCTGTGGTGGGGGTGTTCTCTACACACAAACCTGTTTTTTACATCCATCCATCCATTCACACAGTTGAACACATGTAGATTGCCGTGCACACGAACTGCATGGGGGACAATACGATATCACCACCATCACTGTGACCCACACTTGACATCACCGCCACCATCACTGCGACCCACACTCGACACCACCACTACCACCACCACCACTACCAGCCCATACTTGGTACGTGGTCCTGCGTTGGTGGTGGCTGTGGTGGTGGTGGTGGTGGTGGTGGTGGCGGTGGTGGCGGTTGTGGTAAAATACAAAAAGATGAAAACGAGGGCTCGTGCGAACGAGCGGGATCGAGCGGGAAACAGTTCACTGCGTACAGGAAAGAGAGGCAATGTATATGCATGTAACAGGCTAGTAACAGCAGGCAATACGCACTATATAGACTTTTGTATTATAGAGCCGACTGAAAGTAGATTAGGTTTTTCGACTGGATAGTTGAATCTTACATTTGACTACACCATCTCCGGTACTTCAAGATATATACGCCGGAAAAAAAATAAAATAACGCCACCTGAACAAGTACACACGGAAGGTTAAGATACGCGAGAGGTGATGTCTCTCTAGAAAAAGTGGTCTTATCCAGCTGTAAATCGCTGGCAGTGCCCCTTTCTTTGTTCCTTTGTTTGAGGGCGGCAGAAATTTCTACGGTGGGCTGACGCCTGCCTGCGGCTCCGCGCATGCCCGTAAGACAGGTAGCAAAAAAGGCGGAGCGGGGCCGTAGAAGCGACAAATTACTGCCAAGGAGTACGGTGTACTATTGGATCAGTTTGTAGGTTGCAAGTATGAGGTGGAGCGAGTGTGGAAAGGCGTTGTATGTGTTGAAGGGAGAGAGCAATGGAACGGTCGGGAGGACGAGAAATGGATGGGTCTGTGGGTGCTGCGACAGGGGCTACTGCTGCTGCTGCTACCGCTGCTGCTGTTGGTGGTGCGGCGGTAGTGAAAATAATGGCAATGACCACATAGCGAGCACAGCGGGATAGTTCGCTGCGAATCAACCGCACTCGGCTCGCCAAATACCCCACCGCGCCTCGCGCTTCCGCTTGGACGTCAGTCCACGCAATGTCTGACTAATCAGTGAAACGTCCCCGTGCTCTGTGGCGGCATCGTTTGGAGATTGAGTGTCACGTACACCCTCACGAGAGCAGTTGTCCTTTTCTTACCATACATCACCATCACCACCACCACCATCCATCACCATCACCCATCGACCCAACACCACCATCACTACCAACCTGTACTCGGTACATGCTCCTTCTGTGGCTGTGGTGGTTGTAGTGTTGCTGGTAGTTTGGTGGTGGTTGTGGTGGTGGTAACCAAGGCGATGAGATCGTGCGAAGGAGCGGGAACGAGCGCGAAAAGATTTAGTGCGTACGGGAACCACGGGCACTATATACGCACGTATCGGGCTGGTAACAGCAGGTAATCCGCACTACGTAGGCCTTTCGTTCTTTGAGCCGGCTGCGGGATTGAGTGTCACGTACACGATCACGAGAGCAGTTGTCATATTCTTACCATATATCACCATCATCAACATCACCATCCATTACCACCACCATCCATCCACCAACCACCACCATCGCCACCAACCTGTACTAGGTACATGCTCCTTCTGCGGCTGTGGTGGCTGTGGTGGTTGTGGTGTGGTGGTGGTGGCGGTGGTTGTGGTGGTTGTGGTGGTGGTCGTGGTGGTCGTGGTGGTGTTGATGGTGGTGTTGGTGGTGTTGGTGGAGGTGATGATGGTGGTGCTGATGGTGGGGTGGTCGTGGTAGTACTAACCAAACAAATATAAACGAGGGCTCGTGCGAACGAGCGGGAACGGCTTACTGCGTACCAGAAAGAAAAACACTGTATGTGCACGTATCAGGCTGGTAACAGCAGGTAATACGCACTATGTAGACTTTTGTATTTTAGAGCCGACTGTGGGATTGTGTGCCACGTACACCATCACAAGAGTGGTTGTCGTTTTTTTACTATACATCACCATCACCACCAACACCACCCAACACCACCACCCACCCACCAATCACGACCATCGACACGAACTTGTACTCGAGACATGCCTCCTTTCGCGGTTGTGGTGGTTGTGGCGGTTGTGGTGTGCTGGTGGTTGTGGTAACCAAGGCGAGGAGATCGTGCGAACAAGCGGGAACAAGCGCGAAGGGTTTTACTACGTATGGGAGGCAAGGTATACGTACGTAACAGGCTGGTAACAGCAGGTAATCCGCACTACTTAGGCATTTGGTTTTTCAAGACGACTGCGGGATTGAGTGTCACGTACACGATCATAAGAGCAGTTGTATTTTTCTTATCATACATAACCACCACCACACCATACATTACCACCACCACACACCCACCACCACCATCGCCACCAATCTGTACTCGGTATACGCTCCCTTTGCGGCGGTGGTTGCAGTGGTGGTGGTGGTGTGGTGGTAGTGATCATCGTGGTGATGGTCTGGTTGTGGTTGTGCTATAGATCATAAGAGGTTGCAGGCCACGGTCGTGAGGTCTAGGGTCTTCTTCGAGGCAAACCGAGTATGCAGATTCGAGCTGTATTATATGTTCACGAACCGCGGCCTTCAGTCGTGAGATCTAGACTCATGGGGTGAGACAAACTTACGTGCATAGTCTACAGGCGATACAGGCTCGGACGTTTGGAAAACGCAGATGTATAACTCATAACGACTGACCTCTGGCGGTCCGGCCGAGGACGGATAGGCGCTGGTCAGAGTCTCGGGGAAGCCAGGTGGCTAGGGGTGTACAGGTGCACAGGGTTGGTGTCTCTCAGGGACGAAAGGATGGATCGTAAGTGACTGCGTATCTCCCGGACGGAAATGATATTGACTGGAGAAGTGCAAGTCTTGGTTGGTGGTCAGATTGTTCTGGTTGTGAGCCCAAATGTATCACCAAACCCCCAAGAAGGAGCCGAATCAAACGCGTCCCCTGTTATTACGAAACGCCTCTATTTCGGCTTCATTGGATCTCTCTGTGTTGGGTTGGGTTCACGGGTGTCGGGCCCTTCTCTGTCTTCTGTGTCGTCTGTCCTTTGGGTGGGCTTTTATGGGGTTTACCATGACGGTACTGTTTCCCCTTGAAGGGCGTCAGTCAATGAACTCTCCCAAAAAAAATTAGCATGTCCAAGTCTTATAGCGTATATTGACGGGTCAACATCTCTTCGGAATATTTGGCGTGTGAAAAGTGCTACTATTGCTGTCACGTCGGCGTGCGAACGAACTCCAGGCCGCGATTTTGTCGTACACACATGTATGTGGTATGAAAACAGACGCTATGGGGCACCAGGCGTAAAAGTTAACACACGACACACACTTAACGCCACTGACGATCCGGGTAGCGGTAAGCACCTTGCACAGGTATTAATTCCAAGTTAGGGGTAACGATGTAACGCATCGGTCGACGATAGAAGCGAAGGGGAGAGGCAGGGTATTTTATGACGCACTCAGCAGGTTTGTTTGTTGAATATACTGATGAAGGGAGCACAGAATGCGCCCTGCAGGTCTGCCAATTGAGCAGGTTCTCGGAGAGTACTCACTTTGATTGCCTTCGTAGAAATGTAGCTTTATTCGATTCCACCAGAGCCCCGGATAGCTTCTAAGATCGGAGGCACGTGCCTCCGACCTATTTTCTAACTTTCCCGAATATGAAACGCCAACCTTATCATACGAAGCCCATCCAAATGATACCAAATTCGGATAATTACAGGCCTTTCGAGGCCGTATCTTAACACTAGCCTACCCTTATGAGCCGCATTTGCAGAAATATGGAAGATTCGGGAAATCTCCGGTTCTAGGAACTAGACCATGTGTCGAAGATGCGGCTCCTTAAAATTCACTCCCACACCTCTAACGGTCTGGCTATGGAACCAGAAAGACGCGAAGAAAAGCAGTTGGAGGAAACGCAGACCTTACAACGAAGAAAACGTCGCCGATCAAAAACCTGCCGCGTGCCGCCGGTGTGGCGGGGGGGGGGCAGAAAAGGCTCTAGAACCTGCCGCATGCCGCCGGTGTGGTGGGGGGGGGCGGAAAGGCTCTACGGCAACCAATTGCAGAAAAGGTACTATGGCGAGGCGAGCCCTCGTCGATATGGAGGGGAATACAGGCGCTAACTCAAGGGATAAGTCATGCGAAAAGCCTCCCGCGGGCCATCGGCATGGCGGGAGATTAGACGAGGAAACGACAAATACACGGGATGGATGTTGGCAACACCTACAGCCCCGCTAAGGGGGGGAAATATTTAGTCGAACTAACCAAAGTAAAACAAATACAACACACAAAACATAAAAGATGACACACGGACCCGTACATAGCCTTGTACAACGTTACCGTCAAACAGGGTACCCTGGACGCCCCCCAACTCTCGGCTGAGGAGGGCGTCGGCAGGGCGAAATTTAACAATGACGAGAACGCGATAGCCCTGCGCCCCAGATAGCGGTGTTTCACCCGAACCCTGGCCTGGCACTGAACAAAGAGTTCGGCAGGAAAAAAAAAACCTAATGATGGAAAGAACCGCCCCAATCCCCGACGAAGACTCTCATGACACTACGAACAACCCAAAGACAAGACTCAAACCTCACAACCCCAAAATTTGAAGAACTACCGAGGAACGGTGTCGGCTTGGAAGTCAACTGGCCACGGCCGCGCCTCGAGATTCGTCTACGTCACGTTGGATTCCCCGAGGAAACGCACAAGCGATGTGAAGGTGCAAATACCAAGAGCCTCGTACGACTCCCGTCGAAGTCAAGTAGCGCGCCAAGGGAAGAGGAACTTTTATTGGTCCCGGGTCGTCCAGAAAGCGGACCAGCTATACCTTGCCCTCGGTAGTGCTCGGGCTGAGTTTGCCTAGACACCATCACCCATCGCCTCTCTTGTACCAAACGTGGGCTCCCTTAGGAAGTACTGTATCGTGGTAGCGACGGAGCCAATCGGCGCGGGGAACACGAGCGTAGCCGGCGCTAGGAAACGTTCCCCGTTGGTGCGGGAGAGCTCACGCTGTGCCGCCCCGATCCGCATTAAAGGGTAGAGGCGGTTGGTTTGGCGGTGCTGGTCCTGGGATCTGGCCCAATTGCGCAAGATGTGGGAGCGGGAGAGGTGGAGGTTTATTTCCCGCTCCCAGGAAGGTTCGGAGAGTCCCGCCCTGTGCGTCATGATTAAAACCGCGATGACGCCACCTCGCCCCCGTACCGAATGATTACCGGTGATCTTCTCCACCTCCAGCCGTTCAGTGGTAGTCGAAATATCGTTTTGAGTGACGTGGTACGGCGGGGACTTTTTTGAAGCATTATTAAGAACGTACTTCGTCAGCCCCGGCGGTAGGTATATGGGCATGTCCCCACTTTTGTGCGGGTTGGCGCAGAGTTTGCAGCGCTCGATGGCCACACGCCGACGAGCGTCTGAACCGGGCAGGTCGGAAGGGAGATCCAAATAGAGGAGGTTGCTCCCGAGCGGCGAACCGTCCGGGGTCTCGGCGGCGGAGCTGGGACCGACGGCCAGGACCTTGTACGGGTCCGTCCAGTTAAACGCGAGTTTGGCCGTGAGCACCTTGGCGTCGGTGTTCGCCTTCACACCCTGGCGGATAGTAGAGGCAGAATTTTATACCCATGCCCAACCACCCACGGCGAAGTTAGGCGCTGGACGCAGCGCGTGGTCTAAGGCGGAGTTTCTGCGGTTAACACGGAAAACGGTGAGGGCGTGGTGTGTGCGGACAATGTCGTTCGCGCGCTTTTTCCGGTCGGTGGCCAAGTCGCAATAGCTTGGTGGTCACGGCCCGACGACTGAAGCGATCGGTGAACAGCAGGATGTAGGTTGTTGCCTCGTGGTGTGGCTGGAAGGGGCCGAAATATTCAAAACTGACGGCGGCACCTGAACCTTCCGGTGTGGGCATTGAGATAATGGGCCAGCGGACAGTCAGCCGTGGAGTTTTCCACGCTTGGCACTTCAAGCAGTGGCGAAGCCACCACCGTGTGCACACATTTATGCCAATCCACCAATAAAACGGCCCAGCATGCGCAACGTGCCCGTCGTGCCAAGGTGACAAGAGGCTGTCGAGTGACATGCTTGCGTTATTCAAGGGCGCATGAGCAGGGAAACGAAAATGCGAACTGGCTCGTCGTTTAGCAAGCAAGCAGCTCGCTCCACAGAGTTAGGTTTGTCGGACGTTGTTGGTGACAGTGTCGGGCTACGGACGAGTAGGACGATGTCGTCGTCGGTTGTGTGTAGTCGACGCTTACCCGCCAGCTCCTTGATATCTGAGAGAGAGGGACGCTTGTGCGAGAGGTAGCACGCCCAAACATGAGGCAGCAGGACCAATGGCCGGCCGATCGAGACGTAACGCATCGTGGCGTGGCACGTCGGCTCAGCGTGCTGCTCTCGCTTCCAATCGTCATGTGAATAACGCGCGACGCGATCAGCGAACCGCAATTCAGCAGCGTCGCCGAGGGTGTCCGACCTTGTATATGCAGTGAGCGTGTCACCAGGAGAAGACGTGAGCCGTAAAAAAAGAGTTCCCATATGTGCTCTGCGTGGTCGCGGTCGGACAGTAGTGGCGCCGTGCGGACCGGCGAGTCGACAAGAGCAGTGGTTGAGGCGGCGGGCGGAGCCGACCGCGGCCGTGGGACTCGCGACGGGGTTGTACCTCGTCTAAACGATGGCCGAGAGGCCCCGTCGGGCCCGAATCCTTAATCTACAAAGGGGGTGCATAACCCGTTGCTGTCGCTGTTCGTCGGCGCGTCGTCGACAACGGAGAAGCTTGGGTGCCAAGCAAGGCGGAGACGGACACAGTCGAACCGGTGGTCGCGGCGGGGGCCGTCTCCCGTGAATATATCCGCGATAGATAAGTCAGCTGTGCAATGGGCGTCGCTTCAACCAGGGCTTCTGCGGAGCCCGAGCCGCCTTCGATGGGTATGGCAAAAACTGAAGCGAAAACGGGATCAGCGGCAGGAGGAATTCACCCGCAGCCGGTACAGCCTTTGGTAGTGGCAACGGAGGCAGAAACACGAGGGACGAACCTCCCCGGGAAGGCAGAAAGGCCGTCAATCCATATACGTGCCTCGTGTGTGCAAAGATCGTGAAAGGTGGTAGAAGTGAGAGGGAGCCCTCCCACGGCAGCATGTTCAGTGCGGAGCACGAACCCACCCAAGACAGGGCTTTTGAACAGGGGTTAGAGTCCAACCAAAGCAGTGGTATCGGTGTGGGGCACAAGCCCACACAAGACATTGCTTCCGGCGAGGGGCTCGAGTCCATCCAAACTGACCCCTGCGATCAGCGAGGAGAGAGCGCGCTGCCCGAGGGTCCGTAGGAGGTAGATACCGCTATGTCGAACGGGGCTGGGGCTTGTCAACCCACGCGGTTGAAGCTTGTCAAGCCACTGCGGTCGTACTCCGTAGCAGGCTCTGGAAAACGGGCAGGAAAAATCGGCGATGCCGTTCGCGATGCCGTTGGCGCTATCTTTGCGGTACTCGAGTGTGCAATCGAACGCGGTGACGAACTCAAACTACCGCTGGACTCGTGCATTGAGGGTCCCCACTTTGCCAATGCTCACTTGTGCCTTGTGGCCGGACAATATGCGGACCTTTGTTCCCCACAGTACCTCCGGAGGCGTTTGGGAACCCAAACAATGCTGCCGGTCCCCAAATTTAGAGGAGCCGAGTGCCTCTCCGAGTCGAGCGTTTCTCGACTGATATATATTCGCAATTTTCATGGTGAACGAAACGTCGTCCAGCGTCACAGTACCCTCGGCGAAACAGAGGCCGTGTTCTGACAGCGCAAGGTCGGGACGCCAGAAGCTATCTCTAAACCTCCACGGCTTTTGATGTGCCAACGCGCCCGAGAAATAGGTCCGAAACGCCGAGGGGGAATTTTTACGAGTTCTAGCCGCTGTTTACGGCCCGGTCGCGGCGTGAACGAGATTTCTTGCTGCTTGCATTCGCAGTGCAGGTGCGGAACCGACTAGGGGAGGCCGGGTGTGCCGACCCGGTCTCATTGTCGCAAATAGCCTCGCAAACGGCAGAAAGTGTTTTACCGAGCGAGTTTTTTCCTCTCCCCTGGCATGGGTTGTTGGCCCTGGGACTATCCTCCCGGAGACCAATGCCCCACACTGGGTCCAGAGGGCTGGATTCAGCCAGACGCTCGTTGTCAGAGCTCAAAAGGTGGTATTTTTATGGCTGGACTCTGCGTGGATTAGGCGTAGGTGCCAGATAACACGGCGTTTTGAATATCCCTGTCCCCAACACCGGAGTCACAGTTGTGCGCGCCTCGACCGATGCGTTTGCAAGTGCTTGCACTACGTGACGATATGATGAACCCCACTTCTCGATGGTCTTGGAAAAGCCTGATCTTTTCGGCCATCATGTACTGCTCCGCGCAAGAATATGGCACGTCGTCCACGGCAAACGACGAAGGGGACCACAGTGGAAAATAAGATGGGGGCTGCCAGAATAACACCACTTTGGCTATTGAGTATTCGAGAAAACGGTCGATAGCCGTGTTGGAATTTATGCCTGCAATTTCCCCATCCGGGAACACCAGACCTCGGGAGCACGACGCGAATCCGAACCCATGGTATCTCGTCTCGGGTCTTTCTTCGCTCGTTGGCGGAAAAGCGCGACAATCCGCTCTAACTGCGCCCGAAAAATATCAAATACCGACGGTGCCAACCCGTCGGTAGCCTCGTTGGACATTAGTGGGTGTGCAATGGTTCCTTTTGGGAAAAACAGTCCTCGGCTCTTTGGGTCTAAAGTGTCCCTTTGCGGGAGCACCAGGATTCGGGGGCAAGATGGGAGTCCGAACGCGAAGTTTCTCGCCTCGGGTCCTCCTCACTAGCTGGCGGAAACTCGTAAGAAGCCGCCCTCGCTGCACCCGAGAAAGAGTCCAACACCGACGGTGCCAACCCGTCGGTAGCCTCGTTGGACATTTGGGTCTGCAATGTCCCCCTCTGGGAACACCGGTCCTCGGCTTATTGGGCCTGTCGTGTCCCCCCTCAGGACCACCAGGCCTCGGGAGCACGACGCGAGTCCGACCCCGCGGTTTCTCGCGTCGTGGATTCTTTGTTCCCTTGGCCTATCGTGGCAAGAAAACAGCTCTAACTGCGCCCGAAGGGGCAGGGGCTCTAAGCCGTTTCTGCAGGACAAGAGGCGCGATTCTTCCGTACATTTACGGGAAGAGCGTCCGGCTGATCAGGCCGGAGGCCGTGGCCTCAGCACTGGCCCGTCGCGCAGTGCGGGATTTTCTTTTCGTGTGCACTGGGGCAGACGTAGCCTGAAACACGTGGCTTAGCGTGTTAAAAGACGAAGCAGGTCCCGTAGACCTTGTGGGCGTCTTCTGGAGCGGGGCTCGCGGAAGTGCCAAAATTGTGTTCACCCGAGGAGGCTCTTCTCCGTTATGCCTCTTGGAGAAGGGAGCCGAGGTAGCTAATCTTGTCGACTCTTCCTTGATGGAAAAAAAGGATCAAGCCTCGCAAAATATCTCCGTGTTTTCGTGTTAGCCTTACCACACCTCAAATCGATCGCCACCTTGTGGTCAGGAGAAGTGTTTAAGGGTCCCACACCTCAACCCGACCGCCACCGTCTGGTCAGGGAGAGGGCGGGATGAACACGTACGCGTGAAAAGGCAACGCGCCGTCACCGCAGCTATATCGTTGCGCGACGCGTGCCTGGCGGGGGAGCGCGCAAATCGCAGGCTCCCGTGCCATGGTTGATGGAGGGAGCGTTTGGAGCTCGTATCACCATTGCTGAGTTTATGCCGCGTCTGAGGGAAACGGCGTTGGAAGCGAGGTTTCCGTCGCCGAACTCAGACCGTGACACAGGGAAACTTCGCTGTAAGCGCGTGTTCTCGACGTCGAAAAAAAAAAGAAAGAAGGAAAATATACTCCCTGGCTGGAGGAAACCACACTCGAAGCGCTTGTTTTCCGCCGCCGGTACTACGCCGTGAGAATCGTCCGCAGACGGCGTAGGAGCCTGTGGGTTCTTGACAGGGACAGTCTGTGCTGCGTTACTGGACAGGCTAGTCCCAGAACACGAGCATGTTCTGAAACCAAGATAGATGCCCCCTGACAGTGTTGTCGACTGTGCCGTACCCATGTCCAGCTGTCAATTGCTGTTACGGACTGTGCCAGGTTGGCGCGCGAGTGCATTTTCGCCCGGGTTGTGGGCGGCTCCAAAGCGCATTCGAGGAGCAGAAGCGGGGGCAGAAAAGGCGGGCGAGCGCGGGATACAACCATCGTGATCCGACCTGTATGTGGTATCGTGACAATTTACCTGGCCCTGATACTGGTGGTACCCTCGCGATTGACCTGAACGATGGCGACAATTTCGTGTTCCGGCGGTGGCAGACCATGCGTGTTTGTCAAGCTCGGCGTGCGTCATCGTCGCCAAGTTGGCCAAGTTCAGTGTTCAAGCAGTCACTGGCATAAATTAATGAAAGGATGCCTACAATGCTTGAAGGAATGGTTGTCTTTGTGGCAGTTGAGGCAAAGCCCGCGGTTTTCTCGGCGGGCATCAACAGGTGAAAGGAGGCCGCTTCAAAGGGGAGGGTCGTCTGTTTCAAACGAGGCAATAATTGCGAAACCTTCTGCATAATGATGCTTTTTTCGTAGCCAGCAGTCCGATGTGTGGTCAGGTCAAGGGTCAGATGAATTATCGATGGGAATGACAGTGAATGGTGGCTCGATCCCGTCTGCCACGAACGCGACTGGGACGGCACTCGGCCATAGCCGCGCCCATTATCGGCGGGCCGGGGCCCCGACAAGGGGGATGACTGCGCCCCTGTCAAAGAAACAGGGAGAGAAGAAAAATGTTTCAAACTTCGTGGAAGTTGAGGCAAAGTCCGCGGTTTTCTCGGAGGGCATCAACAGGTGAAAGGAGGCCGCTTCAAAGGGGAGGGTCGTCTGTTTCAAACGAGGCAATAACGGCGAAACCTTCTGCATAATGATGCTTTTTTCGTAGCCAGCAGTCCGATGTGTGGTCAGGTCAAGGGTCAGATGAATTATCGATGGGAATGACAGTGAATGGTGGCTCGATCCCGTCTGCCACGAACACGACTGGGACGGCACTCGGCAATAGCAGCGCCCATTATCGGCCGGCCGGGGCCCCGACAAGGGGGATGACTGCGCCCCTGTCGAAGAGACAGGGAGAAAAGAAAAATGTTTCGCCGTTGACGGCAGGTGGCGTATTATGCGCATAGTCACTGAACGCCCGCCACATAGAATCCGACGAGGCGTACGGCCGCGGGTCCGTTTCCTTCGACCCAGGGTACAAAGCAGGGATTAAAGCCGGAAATTGTTCATTCGCCGTCACCCAAACAACCTCAAACACTACATCCGTCCCCGCAGACAAAACACACTCACTCCCCGTGGCGGTCGGCACAAGTACGCGAAACTCCCGACAGAAATAAGAAAAAGGCATGCCGTTACACATTCCAAAAGAATGAAACTTGGTGTAGACCTCCTCCGTGTCAACCCCGTTCAAGTGCGTCATCAGCAGACGCAACAATAGGGTGAAAACCTCAGGCCCAGATGCTCCTCCTGCCATGGGCCTTGACACCTGTCGCCTGCTATTAATACCACGGTCACCTCGCTGTCGTCGTCCGCGCTCGAGAACAAAGACGAGCGGGAGGAGGTTGACGAACCGTCCCACGCTTAACGTCCTCTCGCGCCCTTCCTACGCTCTCCGTTGCATTTGCCAGAGCTGCGGCCAACTGCCCCGGTTGTTGGACCAAAGTTACCCCCTCCGTGGCACCCTCAGCCACACCAGCACCCGATGCGCCTCCCCTGCCTCCACCACCGCTGTCACCTCCGCGGTGGTGGTGGTGGTCGCCACCCCCACCAGGTTGGCCGCCACCCCTACGATTGCGGTCCCCGCGGTTGCGACTGTCGCTGCGTAGCTGTTTCTCCCGGTTTCGTTCTGCTAACTCTTCTTCCGGGGTTCGGCCAAAAGACAGGGCCGGGGTCCTCGTCGTGGGCTATCAGCAGAGTCTTGACGAGGGCAAGGGTCGGGGCGGCTCTCGTCTGCCCAGCATAGGGCGTACACTCCTCGCGAATCCAGACCACTTTCACCGAAAGGACGTCCGCGTGTCGCGACGCCGAGCTCTCTGACGATAGGAGGGCGCAGGCCGTTTCCACCCCTGCGGTCGCCAACGGCGAGGACATGTCTACCCTCTCGGCAGACGCCATACACGCGACGATGGTCCTGAAGAAGGCGTCGTTCCCGGGTCGTGGTCGTTGGAATGTGACACCCTGCAGGCGCGACTAAGGCGAGGGGGCCGCGGCAGCTCCCGCCGCAGCCGACGGAACTGATTGGGCGAGGGCTTGTTGCGCTCTCTTCGCTACCAGGGACACCACCCGCGCAGCGGTCTTCGCCTGCTCGATATCTTTTTCAAACCGACATCGGCGTGCTATTCTCTGGTTGGCGTCGTCTAGCGCCCGTTGGGCCCGCGTCGCCGCATATGCCGAGTCTAAGGGGGCGATATAGTTGCCCCGGTCCCGGGAGCTTTGGGGGTGGCGCTCTGTCGAGCGTGGATAGCCTAAGTGGCGGCGATGGTGCCCTCTCGAGCGCGGGGGGGGGCAGCTGGTGGTGCTCCCCCAAGGCTAGCGAGTGCTGCTGTCGAGACGCCCCCGAGTACGGTGGAGGTTGGTCCGTCTTCTTCTCTGCGTGAAACGGCCAGTCGACCCTCTTGGTTGGTGGGTCCGGGTGGAGGTTTGGTGCTCCCTCTTGTGTCTCGTCACCGGAACCCCCCTCCCGTGGTTCCCCCCGTCTCGAGTCGCAGGTTCTCGAGCGAGCTCTCCCTGTTTCGTGAGCTTCCAGGTTGGGGTGCGTGGAAGACCTCAGCCTGCCCCGAGTAGCCCGCTTCCTTAGCGGTAGCCATGTTGGTTGTTGTCCATGAATAGTATAATGTAGGGCATCGCACACGCCGATAACTATGCCCAAAAACGCCAGCACAAAGTTTCAACGTTCACTAAATTCAAGTTCTAGTCACGGGGGGCCAAGGCGAAAACGATCTCTCGAATCGAACTGTCAAGGAGCACCCGCACAGCAGGCAAGGGTGTCAGAGCTGAAGCGCTGCAACGGTGGACGCTGGGGCAGTGAAGGGTCGAGCTATGTGGTGGATGTGCGGGAGCAAAGTAGGCGGCTCGGCCGTATATTAACATACTCCACTAATACCTTAACAAATGGCGTCGTCAACAGACCATGGGTTTTTGGGTTGTGGGTTCAAATCCCACACCCACCATAATAAACCTTTTCCGACTTTCCCCATGTCAAACTTGACAAATACTCTCCTCGGTTTACCCAGGAAATGAAGCGTCTTGGATAATTGACAGGTTGGCCCGTATATCCGGCCGACCTGCTATGCCGCTGTTTCAAGGGGGAAGAGTGTTTTAAGGCTTAGTTTGGGTAAGCTATTGGTTAACCGTTTACAAGTGGTCAAACGGGCTAACACCCCACTAATATCTTAATATAGACCGGACCTACTGCTGCTGTACGTCGGGGGTCGTGGAGAGGACTAAAAAGGACAAAAAATAGCGTTCAGACTCGTCGAACGCACACGAAATACTCCGAGACTGTCACGCCTGTTGTACTGGAACAATGAATGCAACTGCAAACATTACGCCACGGTTTCAACAAACTGTTGTATATCTGGTATGTGTATCTGTGCACTGTTATGCCCGCGCACACCATGCACGCTGGTGCGTGTTCGCACTACTGTGGATATTGCCAGTTCTCGGCGATTTGCACTGTTGTTGCGACCGCGAGCAACAGCGCGTCGAATGAGACGAATGCCATATACTGTTACGTTGCATACCGGTACAGACATATTATGTGCGATGCAAGCATGGATGGCCTGATCCGGGAAAGTGGATCTACAGTGGCTGCTCTCGTTTCTTGTCGTTGGGTACCAACGAAAGCGCACCAAAAAACTAGGGGGTTGTGGTTCATGCTGACCCACATTCATACCGAGCTTACTTCCACGTTCGCGTTGTACTCGTACGGCTTATGACGGCATAGTACAACAGGTGAGTACTCCTGCTGTCACTCATTATAAAGACCTACATCAGGTAAATGTAGTGCTCACCTTTTGTACACCTGGTATCTTTCAAATTAACTACGAGTTTGGCATGCATTGAACGATGCTTGCGCTGCCGGAGAAGTAACGGGGACCGTCGATAGGCGACAGCTTACGCTATCGTGTGGTGGGAACCGAAGGATATGCCGGCTAGCGCTAGAATGCAATTGAGCCAAATCGACACACGACGCGTATGAAAATACGTGGAAGTGTGGTGAGCTAAAGCTTTATTTTTCCCCATCCGCCGGAAGATCGGAATATATTCTACAAACACCGATGCGTGATATACATCAGACACCTGGTAGATCCTTGTAGTTATATTTCATATCTGGTGAGTAAAATCAGAGCAACTAACATGTGATACTATACATTTCGAACGGTCGCCCCGGTGGTCTAATGGTTACCCTCTAATACTACTGGCGTTGGTCGTTGAGTTATACCTCTCCCGTGGTGAGATAATGGTTACCCTCTAATACTACTGGCGTTGGTCCTTGAGTTATACCTCTCCCGTGGTGAGAAATTATATCTGCAAATATGCAAAAAATGGATCACTGCTTAGAGTGCTCCCGGGTTTTTGGCGATAGTCGACGAGGGAAGACAAATACTGAATCCTTCTCGTGATAAAAACGAGGACGCGTACGGTAAGGGAAATGAGGGCACCCCGGATCTGAGTTACTACTACTGGGAGGGCACGAGAGTGGTGCGAGGACAAAAATGGAATAATATGAGCAAGGTGGAGAAAGTGTAAAATATCCTTTGCTTTCTCGAACCCTGTTCTCATATCGTATCATTTGCGACAATCAGCATTACTCCCGATACTTCCAGCACTGCTTGTTTTACACATTAACTTAAGCCAGGCGATGTCGTCAACAGAAAGACGATTCACACGTTTATTGTCGCCATGACGTCCCGTGCATTGAGGTCACTCTTTTTAGGGAAATTCCTCGCCGCCTCCCCTACGGCAAACTATCCTCTATATTCCACAAACCTCTCCCATTGCATACGCGTTTATTTTCCACCTGCACTCCTCTAACGCATCCCGTTTCTCCTTGTACATTTCACATTCTCCGATTATGTGGGTCCTACTCTCTAATGTTGTGCCACACGGGCACATGTTTGTAGCCACGTTCTCCTCCTCCCGACTGCCGGCATATCTCTTTTTTCTGCTAGGTCCAGGTCCCGTACACGAAATCGCGATTTCAGCTTTTTTGCGTTGTCCATTGGGATTTGCAGGTACGTTTTCATTCCAAAATCTTATCTCAACCCCCCGTACATATCTAAGTGTGTCTCCGCTTCCACACAATTTCTTAGCGTTATCCTTCCCTTCCTTCTACTCAGTATTGTTTATTACTATCTTGTCTTATATCTTCCAAACTTCGCTATAGACAGTACCTATTCTTGATCTCCACCTAAATTTTCCATATTTTCTCGCCTACGTTGTCCCACCTTATTCCAGCTCGCCCTTTCGTAATTTTCCCTCATACAGCCCTATCGACTATAACCGTCAACCTCTTCTCTGGCGTATTCTTTACTTTATGTTGCAACTTCAACTTTCCCAGTTCTCTACTTGTTTTTTTGTCAGCACATTCCTAGTTCCGCTCTGAATACCGCATTGCCCCTCGTACTTGAGCACCCTAGGATCTTTTCTGCTTCTGTAGTCTGCACTGTTTCCAGTTGTTTTACGAGCTTCGAGTTCCCTTCGCATGCTTCTCCTACATACTCTAACTGTGATACAATCACATTAATCAGAATATAGATTATGTTCCTAGTGTCAAGGTGCGGGCCTGTTGGGATCATATCGATCTTGCCAACTGGTGATTAAATATTTTCTATTACTTTCGCTACGTGTGCATCCCCATAGCAGTCCTCTGAGATCTCTACGCCAAGGTATGTATACTGGTGTACGATCGGTAGTTCATCTTCTGCCCACTCCCATTTGAAATCTTCCGGATTCACCCTATCTTCGTTACATACAGCTATAGCATACAACTACTACGCATATTTTCACGTTCGCTGTCACTCTCCGCATTTCCTAGTGCACTCTAGTGCTTTCTCTATCTGTTCTGCATTTTCGCGGGTGTGTCTGATATCCCCACGGAATCATCCGCAAACATCAACCCCGACACCGTATCTTCCCTCATTGTGAATCCGTGCTGTGCTGCTTCGACTCCTGCTTTCATGTCATTACTATGTGCCTGGAGTAGATTGGGTGACATTGTACATCCCTGTGAAACTGCTTGAAAAATGTCATTATCTATATATGGATATTTCCCCGTCCAGCATCACCGCACTTCTCCCACGTTCCGTCATCTGTTTCAGCGGAGAGGGTGGCAAAAACAAACATCACCCAAAAATAACAACCAACGCTATCAACGCGCATGCGTATCATATACCTAATTCAATTGAGGATAGAAACACTGAAAGTAAAAAAGAGAGAAAACAGGAGGCAGCAAGGAAAGGAAAGGAAAGGAACTGACTATCAATAGAGCAGTTCATATAGAGTGACTGAAAAACGGTACTGGGCGCATGGATTATGTCAAGCTCATAAACGACACCGACTGGTGGGAAACCACAACAAGGCGAACAAGTTCGGACGGCCTTATCCTGGCTACGTGCGGCCATGGGAAGGCAAATAAAAGTCAGGTGGGCCCAGACTTTATACCCTTGCGCAGCACGCCTCCTCCCCCCTTACCGCCCTGCGTACCAACGCCGACAGTAAGTGGCGCTACCGCGGCCTTTTCGTGTCACCCTTCCGCTTTACAGCTCTCCGGGTCATGCCATTTCCGGACGAATGCCACTGCCCTCTCCTCCACCCGTCGTACTCTCCGCTTATCTTGTGCACACAGCCTTTCGACATCCTTCGAACGTACTGCTGAATTACGCCATACCTTCCTCCAAACGCACCATCTGACATTCCTCTGCCCCCATGGAGGGCTCTTACACCAAACGAACTCCCCAAATTTCGTCCTCCGTTGCAGACGCTCCTCGCACATTCATGCCACGAATTCCACGAAAGTTATCTTCCATTTCATTACTGTCTCCTTACTGCAAACCAGCTCCCCAAATATTTTCTTTCGTGGAAGGCCCTCCTCCTCCATACGCGCCACGAATGTCGCGAATAATATGCTCCGTTTCCGTGCTGTCGCTTCGTGCCCTCGGAGGCTGTCGTGATGCGCGCCTCGGCATACGAGAGGGTTTGATCGTCGCGATTTCGTTTCTTCCAACCGAGGCATCAGCGGAAAATCGGGCGTTAAGTATGTCGTAGTCTGTTGTCTTCTGGTTAGTTCGGGCTCCACGTCAAGAGCCCGTAGGGTAGTGCCTTGACCACTCCTGCTTTCAGCATCCGCAAGCTGCACCCGTAAGCGCACATGCTGGTGATCATATATATATATTCCTTCTTGTATCGCTGGTAGCAAGCACGGACCCTCTGTAGATGGCGCGTGACCTCGACGCTTAGCTTTCTATTCGCCCTGATTGCCCCGGACAGGTGCACAAAGTCGATCGTTTGTTGGCATCCTTCGCCAGCTGCATTGACAGTGATCGACATCTCACCCTCTTCGTTTTTCTTCGGGCACATGATGTCCGTTTTAGCTTCGAAGCCCTCGAACCCCAAGCATGAACAATTATCTTCATCCTCTTCAGCCCTCCTGGTGATCGCGATACGATGCCCGCATGGTCAGCGTGTAGCATATCTCACAACCTCTGCACCTCGTCGTCCTCCTCATCCCCCCTCCCCCCCTGTCGACTTTGCCCGCATGAGGTTTGACATACATATGCTATTCGTCCTTCATCATCAGAGCTGCACCAAGTTGTCCTTCTTGGCTGCATGAGCAAGGAAGCGTTTCTTGGCCACACGCAGTACAGCCGAAATAACCTGTTGAACAACAATGGCGTCGAGCACATATCCTTGTCCAAGAGCTTGCCCCACGTCGAATTATTCGAGCACTCCCCATCATCCAACCGTGCGCATGTTTGCATATCGTTGGGGAACTGACTGATAACGACACGAATTCACGGTGGCACACCAAACCGAGCAAGGACGGCCCACAAAGGGGTTCGGTGGATGGTGCCATATGCTTTTGGGACGTCGAGGAGTCACAAGTACAAGGGAGTATCCTGCTTGCACGCTAGTTCTTGCAAGCGTCAGTCTACGAACGTTATGCCAACGGGTGAGCCTTGGGGTACACACTGTTGGCCCGTCCAAACGTTCTCGCGTTCGCAATGGCCACTGAGACGACCCACGATGAGTTTAAGGGGTACTTTACGGGCGTCATCCAAGAGGCAGATGCTACGATAGCTGCCACACCACGTCTAATATTTCTTCTTGCGCAGCTCGATCGTTGCATCGTTCCAATTTTGCGTCACACCACCTCCCCTCCAAACATCGATGATGGTCTCGTGGAACGTTCCGAGCTTGCCTGATTCTCCTTAGTCGGCCAAGACCTTCGACCGGGAGGTCATCGTCCTCTACCGCCTTGCGGTTCGTCAAAACACGAATCACCTCCTCTACTTCGTTCCTATTTGGGATACCGTCCAGTGGCGTGTGTAGCAGACATGTCTTAAGCTCGCCCACGATAGTCGGATCAAGCGTAGGCGACTTAGCGTAAACAAGGTTATGAAAACTCCTCACCCCCCGATCTCAGAAAAAGGCATTTTCCGGCAGCAATGAGCCCTCTTCATCATTGAGGTATTTCGAGTAATACGTGCCCTTCTCGTTTCCATCGATACCCTTGTGGCGTTTGTAAAAGCCGAGATGATTACTTCATCGGAGATTCCGTTGATGTTGGCTCACAAATGACTGGCAAATGACACAAAGAACATATGTACGGTTGCTGCCTGCGTGCCCTTCAAGATGTCTGCTAATCATCATTAACGCTGGTGGTAGACGACAGTTCGTCGCGCGAAAGAACCGTTTAATCGCGTCTTTTCGAGCCTGACATGGCGCATTCAACTCCGCTTCCCTATCCTCGGTCGCACACCAACCCCTAGGTACTTTCGTTTGCAAAACGTGGAGTGCTATGTCGGCGCTAGTAGAATGTACGGTCTCGATGAGCTGGGTGCTCGTATCATCGACGCTACTGGTATCAGTACCGGGTAGCACGGGAACAAGCTTAGTGGCTATCGCATATTTTGTGTTTAACTGGTGATCCGGATCTGGCATTATAATTGGTAGAACAATATCACGCCAGTTCTTGCCGACTCTCCTTCGTAGATTTGATCCCATGCGACCCAAGAGGCGAATATTTCCGAAGACGAGGTTGTGGTCCGACTAGTCGTTCGCCTTGGATGGGGTCCGCACAGTGACATTCCATACCAGCCGTCCATCAGCATGCCTCGTATGTAATCAAGTCTGTACTAGATATTTCCTCAGTTTGGTGTACAAACCTCATACGATATACAACGAGCGGGTGTGGTATTTACGTGTTGAGGAGGGAGAGGTTGTTGTCTACTGCTCGAAGCTATCCGTTATCATTGACACCATCACGCCTTTATGCAACCCGCAGCCTACGGTCGGTTTATCCGATCCCTCGCATGCTGGTAAGGGCTTCTTTGTCCACCAGGACAAGAAAGAGGTCCTTGCTGGGTGACCCCTTGACCACCTCGTTAAGTTAGCTAAGAAAAAGGGTCTGTGTCGCTGCTGCTCTTATCGAGATTGGGAGCATAGCCTACAGTACATCACGCACCGTCAGATTTCCCTTTGAGGTGGATGTAAAACTTCATCGACCTAGCTCTGACCAGCTCGATCTCGAGGCCACCCTTGACTATCCTTTCCACGATGCATTTCCTAACTCTGGCCCTTCCCCATCGTCCCCCTTCCTGTCGTGCTTGCCTCCGTCTGCACCCGAGCAAATCGTTTGCTTGTTCCGTGGATGCAAAAACACATTTGTTTGATCACATCTCACCTTGGACAATCCTATCACGTCACAGCCTACCTCCTGGCAAGTCTTCAGGGTCATTTCGGGGATATATATGCACTCAGTACTCTTGAAAGTGAGTGTGAAAACGTGTCATGTACCCGCGACGAATTCCCCCTCTCTGAATATAGCCCTCGCATCTGGACACAGTTTTCGAGACGCCCTTCAATTCACCCAACGTCTCCTCTGCTTGTTCTTGTGGTTGGATTTCCTCCCATGCACCCTCGGGATTTCCCTAGCAGAATAGTTCGTTCCCTCCGTTTCCCGTTACCCAACCCCGTTCTTGCCGAAATGCCGACGTGGATGGCGTAGCAGTCCCGAATCGCCACGCCCACCTGCCTTCAATATTTTGTGCTTCCCACGCGAGTTCACGGCGCTCTTCTCCGGTCACGACCAGCCCCACGCTTTCCGTGGCGGTGACATGATGCTTCGTCTGAGTGCAACACTACCGCGCAAAATATATTCGCAAATACTTTGTTTCGCCGTGCCGGTGGTTTTCATCGCTGGAGCGGCCATGCCTGAGCCCTATTTTAGCGCACGAGTGAGGTCGTCGCCTCTCATGTCTCCTCAAGGTTTTCGGTACGAGTTGGGAAAGAACCAGGCTCGAGCATCACCCCGACCAGGGAGCAGCCAAGATGGGGTGATAAACTTCATGTGTAGTCGCGTCCATATTGACGTTCTCCTGGGCCAGAGACAACGGTGACCCTATCCACTGCTGTAGCTGCTTCTGACCGTTCAAGAATAAGTGCACTGAAGAAGTTTTTTGTTGATGGCGTAGATGGAAGGGAATACTCCTTTCTCTGAACCCGATTGTTTGTTTGATGCGTCTTAGCGTCAACACAGTTGATGGAAATTAACATTATGATACATGCATGGGGTGAACGCCCCGATGCTAGACTCAGTAACCAATTATCCACCGACCTGACTCAGCATGAATAGCCGTGTGGGGCTGCTTGACTCATTGTCAAAGTTGCATGAAGACCAACGCATTACCGTAGCACCTAATTCGCACGTGGTAGCGGGAACAACGGCTTTGATGACGTCTTTGTCCATGCGTTCGTTTGATACCTGACCCACTACTCGCTTCGCGCGTTTATACACCAAAGTGAATGGAAGCTCTTCCTCCGAAATGAAAGCTGCAGAGGTGGCACTGTCTGTGAAGATAATCCGTGTTGGAGAAGTAAAAGGGAAGAGACCTTTAGAATGTGGCGCATATAAACGATAGATGGAAACGAAAAAATCAAAAAGGAAATAGATAAAGAAGGAGTAACAAGGAGAAATGAGTAGTAAGGAGTGACCGGGGTGGGGCTGACAATTACTTCATGCTTACGGGATGATGACCATGCCACGGACAGACATATATCGGCCTGGCCAACATGCTGTTCTAGTGTAAATGACCCCGCAAGATCCCGTCCAACGTTCCCCGATACGTATGATGGCAAGGTAGTTAGAACAGCAGGATACATTACACCGAGAGGATGAAAAATACATTGTTTCCATCATGGAGTATTTATTGGAATCTAGAATAAGATACTTCGTGTGCCCAGGGTAGTGCCCAACCATACCATAGATACTAGTCGACTGCAGTGTTCTGGTTCCAGTACGCTCCCTTGATGAGAATTCAGTGCCTAATGCAAGTTGAAGGTCAAAATACCAAACACCAATGGTATGCTTTTTTCAGAGCTGTGCATGGAGAGTGGCATTAAGGCTGTAACCATGTGACCTGGAGAAAAAAACGGGAATGAAATGACATATCCAGACCTGTTGTATGAACAGTGTTAACATGGAAGTATAATGACACACTATGGGTGTGATGTAACTACAAAAATATATCGGTATGCTTTAGAAATGAAGCGGAAACCAGTCTGCTGGGTCTCAACGCGCCCCCTGAAGGGATATTTACAGCTATATCGAAAAAATGAAAGCCAGAACGGTGGATGCTGGCCCATTACAGCGAAAAAGTCTACTATTGAATATATTTATGTACGTGCTCGCTCGGAAGCAAGTCTACAACCACAGAAAGTACGGCAATATACTATAAATAAGATGTGTGTAGTAGTGTGATGAAAGTACTCGTGATGTTTTATGGTGAATCAACGAGTTATGTCCTGGAAAAAAAAAGAGCCAGAATACATTTGCTGTACGGTTATTACGCCCGCTTAATTGAATCCAGTAGAGAGCAGTCAAGGTTAATCGGAACGTGATTTGTACTACACTGAAACATGCACATGGTCACGACTTTGTAAGCTTGTACTCGTAGTGCTGTGGAAGAATGCCGTTGCGTACAACACAATTGCTACTGCTCTTATCGTGGAGCACAATTCAATGGAAGAAAAGCTGCGCGATTACTTTTATATGTACTTATATGCAGTGTAAAACTCGACCGTGCTTTCTGATTGACGAAGCTGCTACTTGCACTGGGAAAATCAAGCTAATCAGTAGCTAAATAAAATACTACAAAAAGTTGTGTCCGGTGCGCACGATATGCACTTGCATGATGCGCTCGCGAGTAATACTCTGTCGAGCAAAACTTCCATAAACTATAAGTATGCAAACCATTACACAAACGAATGTCGACTACAACAAATGTGTACTGTGTGAATTTTTACAATCGTTAGATCATAGACGATGATAATACACTAGTCTAATTATACTGTACAACAGTATAAAAAAACTTCAGTTTCCTGCTGCTGCTAATGCTGAAGCTGATAAAGTTGACGGCGCTGCTGTAGAAGAAGTTGATTAGCTTGTGAAGCTTGTGCTCGTGATGAAGATTATCGAGATAGACCGGATGATAGATGCTGTTATCCCGTTCAATATTTTGTCGTGTCTTAGTACTGCTTGTAGAGCGCCGCTACCTGCTGGTGTAAAAATGCGACCCAATCAGATTTTCGCCTTTTAATACCCAAAGAGAACGGATAAAAACGAAAATGCAACTCTCTTGTTTGGGAACAATTGGAGTGGATCTCGATTGAGTGGACAAATCTGGTTGTGCGCATTGAATTGAAGCTCATGAACCACGTTGCCGGTCTGGAACGAGTTTATGATGCTAGCGGCAATGTGTTTGGTGATAGGTTTGGTGAGGATGTCAATGAGATGGTCTTGTGTTGGATGGCAGTCTGTTATGGTGCCCCGTCTCCACATAGAAAAATGGAAGGTTGGGGCGAGATCGGGGGGCTAATCGTCCAGTATCTATCAAGTATTATGGTGGCTACGTTGCGTTTCACCGCGTGCACGATGCCGTGAGATAAGTCCTTGCGTTGCCAGGGGGAGGCGATGATGTCTTCGTTGTGGCTTAAGTGTCAGCTTCTCCTGTAGAAGGTGTAGCTTCGATAATCGTGAGCACTGCTGTTGTACGCGTGGTCGCTCTGAACTAGTTGACGAAGCGGATGTTGTCGATAAAGCCGATGGAGTTGGTCGACATCTCCTCCATGAGACAGAGACCTACCGGTACTCCCTTTCGAGGTCATGACGTACTCGTACTCGTGCAAAGAGTAGAAGAAGGTTTACAGCGCGGACAGTAGACACACATAAGAGTTGGGGACATGCAAATCGGTAGCGGATACGGGCGTAAGCATTCTATTATGTTTGAACTCTCAACTGCCGTGATTGTGGACCGAGACAAGGGCGACGGCGGCTGACGTGTGTTGCCCCCCTTGGAGCCGATACGCTCATGTCGTGTGGGTCTGTTTGACGCTTGTTGCAAAGAGTGTTTGGCTTCAAGGAAACGAAATCATACAGATCACGTGCATGAAAAGCAACGTGGAATTCGATAACCTGACCGCCTGGAGCTTGCGCCGATAATTACTGCTGTACAGGCGTTGGGACACCGCTATGATGTGATAAAATGATCGTAACCTATGATCGAAATTGGTCTTTTCCCCGCAGTTGTGGATGCAATGACGACCGTTTGTACTGCTACTCGCGTGGTAGCTCCACCGCAGTTTAGTCCTTGCTGTACGTGGCGGGATTATCGCAGATGAACAGCGTTCTTCACCGCGTGAAAGGTAAAACCAAGTGTGGGGCCATGAATGCTCCGTTCTTTGAGTCCAACACGTGCTTCTTTGATGAAAATGTGAAAGCAGTAGCTAAAGCTGATGACACGCTTCGGCGGGAGATTTTAGCCCCGTCGTTAGGCTGAGTAGCCGCTTAACCGACGACCTCGCTGTATGTTGCATCTTGTTGGGTCTTCTCGTCGAAACATGGAAATGGTATGAGGACAAGTACTTGTAAGTACTTTGTACTACAAGATAGCTTGAAGACACGGTTTCAGTAACGTCTTCCCGCGTGTTGTACAACGACCCCGCACTTCTTACGTGCTACTCGCGTGAAAGCGCTAGCAGCCTCCCTACCAGTTCTCGGGCAGAGCGTGCAACGATTCTCTTTCCTCGTCAAACCCTCGTATACGTCGCGTACTCATTGGTGCGATGCCTCCGTGTCGATGCTGATGTTTAGTGTTGAATGGATTTCCTAAGTTACTCCGTGTATGTGAAATGGATATTCTTCTTCAAACCTCTCGAAAACGCTTGACGAACTCAACGGGACACCGTTTTTTGGTGCCAGTATACCAAAGGGCGAGGTTTTTAACCTTAAGAAACGGTGCGAATCGAGTCCATCACTTTGTGATAAGAGCTGCAGAGGTAACGCCGAAGTGTCCGTGAAGATCACTCGTTACGGAAGTGAAGAATACCTGGTACTAGTTTGTTTGGAATGTGGCGCTCATGGCTAAAATTAGGAAACCAAAGGAGAAAAAGAAAATAGGTTGACACAGAAGGAGAGGCAAGGAGAGATACGGAGTCGCAAGGAGTTGATGGCGTTGAGGCTGACCGTCGCTTGATCTTTTCTGGATGCTATCCGTGCTACGGGCAGATGTATCATACGGGTTGTCGTACTGGCCGACAGACCGTCTTACACTAAGCTCCTTGCAATACCCCCTGTGGCGTTCTCCGATGCTTATGATCGTAATGTAGTTGAAGCTTAAAAAGTCAAAGCAACGACGGGGAGCGACAAGCTTTCGGCATAATGTATTCTCCGTATCTAGAAACCGACATTTGGTGTATTCAGAGTAATGACTCCGAGTCAATTAGATGGCATTGGACTGCAGGAGCCATGTTTCAATGGGCGTACTGGCGCGAGCAACCTTCTAGCCTATTTGGCGTGCATGAAGTGTGAAATTGATTCCTTTCTTAAACATGCTCCATGAATGTGATGTCGATGTAATTCCTCGCGGTCGACGCTAGTCGTGTTGGTTTGGGGAAAACCCCTCCGAACGTGTTGACGAAGAAGAGACATTCCCGCGCACTTCGAAGATCGTGATAACTCACAGGGACGTAATCACTTTGTGCGAATCGATTGTAGATCAACGAGCCGGGCTTGAAATCTAAAGAAACGATACACGTCGAGGCTCCGTCTTCATGAGTCGCAATTCAGAGGTGTCACCGAAGGGCCTGTAAAGGTCACTTTGGATAAATGAGGAAAGACCGTCTGGGTTACGGGAGACTATGAAAGGTAGTTGCCGAGACAGGGCTGAATGCGACTTGATCAACACAGAACAATGCCCACAACATAGGCAGGACTGCAACATGGGCTGTTTTTTTGGCCGACCGCCCGCTCGCTTGCATCGATATCTTCAACACAACCCGATTTTCCTGCTAACCATGGCGGTGAACTATTCCCAAGTTGAATCGCAATACACGTCCGAGAAGTACGGTGTTGTCCACACCTATAAAGATTATTCCCAATGTACTCATACGTATTGCCTGCACATCAACAACTGTCGGTAAGTGTGGACTCCAGACGCAATATGTCAATATTTTGAAGGATCAAGTTGATATCGCCAGATGCTGATTCTAAGTCGCGCTGCTGACGTAGTCACAGGTGCAGCGCTGACGCCGCTGATGTAGCCAGATGGTGCTGACTCCAAGTCATGCTGCTGGGGTAGTCGCAGGTGCGGCTGCGATAACATCTGTTGCACCTGTCGCTGCAGTAGGCTCGCAGATGTAGATGTTGACGTATCCGCTAAGGTAGTTGCGGCAGCTGTGTTTTCGGTTGTTGGTATGTTGTACAGTAGATGCTTTGACACATGACATGACGTCCTACTTGGTAAGAGCTTTACCGAAACAGGTCTAAAATGACGCCTCAATTGTTTGACGTTTGCTCTGCAAGAGTCAGGTCCAGGGTAACCCGAGGTAAACACTTGTCGTCTCTACCGAGGCGCGAAAAGGCGCGGCGTTTTTTGTAGGAGCGTTTGGCGATGACCAAGTTGAACAACTTGCCTGCTGCTGACCCCCAAATACATATTCACGTCAAAGCCTGTGTATAATTGCGGCTGAAACACGCAGGGAATGATTGGGGCTTATGGATGATGCTATGGTGACGACATAAACCCGATCGCGCCATCACTGAAAAGGATGTGAATATTATCCATGTTGACTGCCTCCGGAGAGCCTATGTTTATGTAGTTGCTCACAAGTTGTTCGGTGTACAGGAGAATCTGTTTCAGAAAGAAAGCGGCGAGCCATTCATATATCGAAGGGTTTGTGGGTATTTTGTTTACCAGCAGTGCGAAGAAGTAGAAGCGGTTGTCTCCTGGAAGCGAAGAGGTCGGTGACGAGGAAGGTGACGAGGAAGCATAAGTAGTCACGGAAAACGTAGATCGCGAAACAGTTGAGTAGCCACGGTGGTAGGAAAGCAGGGCACAAAGATGAACTGTGAGTTTTTATTCGGACGTGAAAATGCAGCACCCATAGTCGTAGCATGAAAAATAGCAGTCGCAGCAGGAGGATTAGCCGACGGAGCAAAGGGTTGTAGAAGTCTACCGACTATGATGATGTCAGGACGTCGCTATGATATTATGGCTGTTTGGCTATTATGACCCTCGATATTGAAGCTGGTTGGATCGTTTGGTTGACCTTGGGAGACGAAACGACTGTTGTTGGCTGCTTCAATGGCTTGCCGTAGTTTAATGCATTCGCCGTGGCCGTACAAATTGATGCTGTGCAATCTACACGAAACGTTCATTTTGACAAGGAAATCTATTTCAACGTTGGTTTAATGCCCGCTCAGCAACGTTGAACTCGACGGCCTGGAGATCTATGACCCAGAAAGGCTACTACCGCTACTGATTATTCCCGATTGGCTTTGAGGAAAGACCCCTTACGTATGTTCATTCCGATATTTTGTGAGCAGCAACACTTCCGCAGTTGGTACAGTGCCGATGGTCGGTATTCCTGTGCGTGATCGCTTGGCAGCAGTCTAGATCTCGGTGAGCACGCCACAACATGGCAGCAGTCCGCACACGTGATTCGTACAGGATAGCTTGGACGCACGGGATTGACGTAAAGGCTCCGATTCGGAAGGAGATATATCCCCCATGCCATTCTGAGTAGCGTGTTCATACACCAGCTCATCATCAGCTCGTTTAGATCTACTAGTCCCTGAAATTTCGCGTTGCTGGGCGTACAAATATTGAACGATAGTATCTTGCGTCTCAGTTGAAGCCTCCTGTTCGAAAGGACGTGTTTCCCTTGCCAAACTACGTACTTGATTCATGATCGGCCTGGCTACCTGTAACACTCTTCTTATGTCTGCGAGGCACTGAAATTTTATTCAGTTGGGCCTACACGTGGTGAACTGTAGTGTGTCGTGCCCCACCTATACTTGTTTAACATGATTCAGATACGTGCGTGACGTGCTAGCCGATAACCTCCTCTAAATGGAAGTTGTTCAATCCGAGGACTCTCGCAACGGCGACACCAAAGTACTGTGTTCGCCGGCTTGTTGTTTTCAGTAACTCTTGAGTGTGATTTTATGCTTGAAGTATTCAAAAAAACGAAAAGAGCACAGTGTTCGTGGATTTAATGGATAAGCGCTTGGTACAGGTTTGTCGCGTTAAAAACGCCATCGCTACAAGAAAGTCAAGCTTGAGAGTTGCTTGGCCAGCCACGAACTCGCTGAATCTAGATTTGCTACTGCCCTGAAATGTCTGATTCTGATAAACTAAAATGTGTTCACATCATGGTTCAGGTAATCAACGCAGCGACGCCGGGATGCAGCATCCAAGACCTCCTCCATAATTATCTTCGCAGCGCGCTTCCCGTCGACCTCGAGGTGGACCTTGTCCTCGTTGATTTTGGAGTGAACGACGCTGTCCTAGAGCAATTGGACATGGACACCAACAACGTCAAATTAGCTCACGAGGTTTTCATTCGGTATGTCAGAAATGACGTGATCAGTATGCCGGCCCTCCTCTATGCCGAAAGCTTCATCTCAGCAACCCGCTTACGCCACGTGCCGCTCCAGACAAGCAACATGGCAGAGTTACATGCTGCGGTTACTAAAAACCACGACATCCCGATGGTGAGTGGGACGGAGCGGGTCGACGTTGGCGATGTCGAAGTATCCAGTGCACGTGTTCCCATGATTGTACCTTGTCGTTCAACCAAGAAGAACATCCTACTGCAGTGCTAGTATTCTGAGCAATGTTCAAAGTTTAGAGTGACACCAATCTTTACCATAGAGGAATGATTTTGAGGTACATGATGCTTACCATAGCGCTCAGAAATTGCCGAGATTTTGCAACGCACCATACATAGCAGTTCCCGCGCGGTGTACAACGTACTGTTGAAAGCTATTTCGTATTAATAGTTATATATCTGAGCGTGCCAGAAAACTGCCTTTAGGGAACAATGTTTGCCTGTTAGTACATTCGTCGTGATAACATTCCTAGTTTTGCTTTCGGTGGTTGACTCAAGGAAAAGACAGCGCCGATTAGTTTGCGCCAGTCATGAGGTGTCAAATCTCCAAAACATGGCAGCCCGCCCATCGGAACCCAAGCTTTCATACGCTCATGTCTAAATATATACCAGGTATTATGGGTGCTACTACTATCGTAGAGTCTCAAGAGTTCCGAGTGATGTGGTGGCTTTGACCCGCTACTGGGGGCTGCACTTTTCCTACTTATTTTTAGGGCAAGGAGAGAGCCCTCCACGTTGGGTTACCAGCGTGGAGACGAGATCGATCGAGTGAGGTTCGGGCGGGAAAACAAGACCCGGCTCAATTTCAGGGAAGTTCTGTTATTATGCCGAGTTCTCCCGTTCTCGGAAATACACTCAGATGTGATACCACTTCTGGTGTATCTTCCATGGGTACACGTGCAACGACCAATTCACGAGTTTTCCCAAAAACCTGTACTCCACAGTACCCCCCTCTTTATGCGCTACAAATCCATCATGTTAAGAATGAGTTGTGGCGATTATTGAGTGAGGGAATGATATTTGATGTGGTGGTAACGGCACTTTGGTCGTAGTACATAGCATTGGTACGTTCGCTAAACTTTCTTGTGTTAGTTGTTCGTCTCCTCACTGTTGTGTTGAGAAGACACAGGCCAGTATAAGAACTCCATTCACACTTTAGTTGGCATGTTGACAGATTATTTTATGTTCGGTGTTTATATTTGAGTGTCCTCATATTTATTTCATTGTCAAACTTAGTGTGGCCGCACGAAGTTAACATTCCCATGGTAGCCGATGGATCATGGGCGAGTTCTTTTGTTAAAAGGAGCTTCTGCTACCCTCAAATTCATTTGAGGTGTGCTAGATTGCACCAATTAATATCTCAGTTACACGTTGATCAATGTATAATCTGGATTGGTTGTCTTTTTGAGTTAAATTTTGTTCTTGTTGCTGGTGTGTTAAAAAACACAAGCCAGTTTTCTAGAATTTATCAACATCTTATAGACGTGCGGATTAGGTTCGCGTGGACCGTACCGTTTGGGTATTGATCTGATACACCTAGAATATTTATAATTTTATGAGTGTTTGGTGTATCTTGTATGCCTGATCAATGTCAGACTACGTAGTTAACGGTGATTGCCTGGTTGAATTTGTCGTTTTTTATGGTTTGGTTTGCTAAACCAGATCCCATTATCGATCTAATCACCTACAATTTCATGTCTTGTCTCCCTGTCCACATACGCCAAACGTATGTTATTTTTTCACCGTGGTTATTCTTGTTTCCTTTTCAAGATTATACTTAAATTTTGCTTTCGTGTCTCCTATGTTTGCTGCTGAGCTTCCAGTATATACTTATTGATTTTGTAAAGCGCTTAACTGGGTTGTTGCTCGTTTTCTGGTTTGACCACTGTTTCGTAACCAAAAGTTACTTGCACGCGCGAGTTCGAGTCTCATCGCCAATATGGATGCTACTACTATCGTAGAGTCCCAAGAGTCCCAAGTGATGTGGTAGCTTTGACTCGCTACCGAGGGCTGCACTTTTCCTACTTATATTCAGGGCAAGGAGAGAGCCCTCCACGTTGGGTTACCGGCGTGAGGAAGATATCGATCGAGTGAGGTTCGGGCGGGCAAACAAGGCCTGGCTATACTTCAAGGAGGTTCGGTTATTATGCCGAGTTCTCCCGTTCTCGGAAAGATACTTAAATGTGATAACACGTCTGGTGTATCTTCCATGGGTACATGTGCAACGACTATTCTACGAATTTTCCCCAAAACCTGTCCTCCACAGTATTTTGTATTCTCATCATCATGCAGGTTTCCATTCCAAGCCCTGGTCGGTGTACCTCTGTTATTTCCTGCTATCGCAGGTTTCTTTCAGAGATGCGGTGTGGCCGGACCAGGCGAATTCTTCCTTGGCCGATCGTATATGGGGATCTGCGGTGCACCCTGATTGGCAGGTACATCAGCTGCTTGCTGATGTCGTGGTGTACTACATCGAGAAGTCATACGCACGCTTTTTGAGGGTGAGTCTCTTTACGCGCAGCAAGGGATTGGAATGCATTATCGTTGAGACCCTCTGCTGAGGCAGGTCTAGCCTCGGAAATCTCAATGTTCGGTACTCACGTCATGTCAACTTGGTCGACAATCGTTGTGAAAACCGTTGTTGGGTATATACCCGTTTGTGGCGTGGTAGAGCTCACAAGGTACACCAAACCGTCTGACAGATACAGGTCATCACTTTCAACGTGGACCGGCTCTCTGGTTCCGTGATCTAATTGAGCCACACAGTTAGTCAAATAGAAGGTCTTCGAAGAATAGCTGTGTAGAACAGGAACCGATGGTGCGAACAGACAAACAGGAAATTTCTAGAGAGAGTACTTGATGCACGACCCCCGATCACAGCTGAACATATCTAAAGTACATTACAGGACGCTTGGGAAATTTGGAAAAACGGCGGAGCGTTGGAAAATCCAACCCTCGGGCCAATTCTATTATTTGCGTTTAACGGTGTTGTCTCGCGCTACCGTACGAACACCAATGTCAACACCTGTGGTTTTTGACGATTACCGTGGGTATTGCCTACTGTGGTCTCTCGCGACGACAGGGTTTTCTCGTTGGGCCTTGACGAAGGACAAGCGTCGAAACAAAACGAGTTGACAATCGGCCATACGCAGCGGTGTGGGCTGCTAAGTTGTGTCTTAAGGGCTGTGTTGAAGGCGAAATGCGTGCGGATTCAATTACGAGATGTACACAAACGAAAGTGTATGGAGCTTGAGCGTTTTACCCAGAGCACGAGAAGTATCAATAAAATAAACAAGAATTTAAATAACAAAATACATGCGCGCACGGGAATATTCTCGAAAAGATTCATATTGATCCTCCAATGCGGTCAAATCTATCATGTTCATCGTGCTTTAGGTCTGTACAGCCGGCCCTCGAATGTGGAAATATGTAATGTCCTGAAGTAGTATGGGTAACGAACGTCGTCTAACCTTGATTTTTGTGGGGCTTCAGAGAATGGAGATATCGAAAAAAAACGTCGTGAATAACATACCCGACCGCACGAAGCAACCCGGGCCTCTAGTGTAGGGGACTGGATGTGACCGAAGTGTAATGAAAACAAGCTCCAAGGCACGCACCGCGGCATGGTGATACTCCTACTGCAATATCATACGCTGCACGTCTAGCCCCGATTACTCCGAAAGCACGGCTTTCAGCAAGTGCAAGCGCGGAAAAGAGGTAAGGGGGGGTTGTTGAATGCGGCCTATGTACGCAACCACCCCGTAAGCGAAAGAGAAGGTCGGCGAAACCGCATCCTTGCTCGTCAGCTGTTTCCATACCTACGTGCTTGCGAAAGACATTGACGCAAACCGATAAAATGACAGATTTCTCTACAGCACGGCCTCCATCCCTCCCTTCGCTCTTCCCTCCGTCCTCGTCGTACCCCCCTACGCGAGCAGCAACAAAATCACCACTCTTCCCCTGTTCGCTTTCATAAGATACAGATGGCGGCAGTGAACGGCCAAACGAAAAGGGGATAATCACTGGCATTAAAATCATTTTCGTCTTGGAGACCGCGGGGGATAACTGATTATTAGTCCTTCTAAATTGTTGTAAGGTCTTGACGTGGCGAGAGTAACATCATCCACCATTCTCTCCCTTTCAATGACGCGTGTCTGCTTGTAAAATCATTTTTTTTCTTCTCTCGGATCGAGAGTACACTCTATTTAGTCTCCGTGAGGAAATTTTCACCCAGATTACAAATGTAGATCTTTGACGTGGCCACGTAATACGTTTAGAATATGTTCAATACGGATGCTGCTCTAGAAGCACATTCTAGAATTTTAAGGTGGCCCGGCTCCCGCCGGGAAATTAACATATTGGCCGGGCAGAAAATGTAGATCGAAGATCTAGCTTCCCTGAAAAACACAGATGAGCAACAAAGACCTCATCGCCCTGGTGTGAAACATGGTTGTGCATGAAACTACAGCCTTAGGACAAGTCATCGTCCCATCCTACGGTATAAAAGTTCTAATTTTCATCAGCGCGCTGGTTTATCTATCACAGTTCTAACTGGGACCGTAACAAACATACCCTACCATGGACCTTAAAACCGTACATCTACTTGTCGTGTCCAGGTAACATCCGATTATTATTTCTGATGGATGTGCCCCTGTATTTTAAGATTGGTGTCACCATATGGCTACGACCACGGCCCCAACAGGGAAGCGATACACTGTTTGATGAAACTGCTGCAGTAACTGCTGTGCCGTCCAGGACACTGGCCATGTTCTTTATTCCAGGAAACATATTGATTCAGCAGATAAAAATGCCAGTATATGTTTTTTCTAAACCCAACGTAGACATTGAGGTTCTCTTGCTCCGCAGCATCTGCATCCCCACAATATTGTTCAACTTTAGAAAAACAAAACGTGCAGCAAGTGTCAAGTTATTTTTTTGTTGGTGAAGAATGGAATTATCCACCGCAATGACGATCGTGAGCGCCCCCGTGATTATTCAAGCTTGCAAAATCAACGAAGAGAAATTACTACGTGACCGGGGCGTATTCTCGCAAACAAATCGGACGTTTTTGCCCCCGAGGCGATATAAGAATGCCCTAAAAGCGCATATACATTATCATCACACACGCAAAAACAGAAAGTAAGGTGCTGGTCACGTCGCGATCATGGAGCACCGACTAGGCGCCCAGAACCGGTAAAACGAC
The DNA here is from genome assembly GCA_012845835.1 of Undaria pinnatifida. Taxonomy (NCBI): domain Eukaryota; class Phaeophyceae; order Laminariales; family Alariaceae; genus Undaria; species Undaria pinnatifida. Next base: position 15,030,386 of record JABAKD010000008.1, on the reverse strand, counting down.
CGAAATTTGTTCAAACTATATCGTGAGCGCACACCGTCCTCGTGAAGCGGCGCCCACGACGCAGGCTACAAGAGCAACCACTTTCGTGCCTGCTCCCGCGCATGCCGCGCAGGTAGTAGAGCGCCGATCGTTCCCTCGCAGGTACCCCTCTGAGCTTGAACGCTCGGTGGGGCTTCAGCGGCGGCACCTTTACACAACAGCGACGAAGCCGAATGTGATCGAGTGCACCCGTCTCCGATATACCGGCACCGGCATGTAGGGAAATCGTGAGGCATCATCCGGGTTGGGGAGGGGGTTGTGTCTGAAGTGAGTGTTGACTGTATACTCGTTTAATTGGCTGGGTGATGATACTTTTTAACGGCAGAAGGTCTTGTAAGTGTTGGCTATCTGTAGCTCATACTCTGTCCTTGGATAATAATGTCTGTGTTGCCTTTTTGCATCGCGTGTACCTGCCCATATGTCGATGGTTTGAGGTAAACTGCCGTCTTGCCTGCTTCCGAAATAGCTCCACTCCCTCGTTCAAATATGTTTCCACTTCCACCCCGAGATTTTTATGCCTATGATTCGAAAGGGGGAGTGTTTACTATGCGGCCGTAGCGTGTTTCCGATTTTGATGTAGATAGAGCGCGTTTACCGCGGATTTTGCTCGTTGTTTCAAAACACAGGGTCCCGGGACATTTACTCCAGCGGGCGTTAACCATCGTTATTGTCGTATGTACGTTAGTGCCAGATTTCGATTAGAATCCGGCCTCATACGAAGACGTGTCGTGCTACTCCAAAGAAGACATGGTTAGATAGGCTTTTAATCGATTTTCCTTTCCACCATCTCTTACAAAGTAGGTCTGTAGTACTACGTACTACGAAGAAATGTAGAGCTTGCGGTGAATTGGTTGCATCCCCGGGCGATGCAGATATTTATCCCGGACATCCCCAACGGCCAACGATGGTATTTGTGCAGAAATTCCAACAATGCTCGCAAAGTCGAACGATGGTGGCATTCAGCGGCACGAAAACGATTGTCCCGGCAGTCCTGACCATGTTGGCGATGTCGTTCAGCGATGGCAGCGTCTGTAGATGATGCAATTTAACAATACAAAGGGTGCAGTTTCAGCAGCCCAATAGTGAGGTTCATGACATGGCAATTTGCGATAACGTGCCCTTTCAACGACGCCAGTAAATTGTGAATCTTCAGTGATTAGATATCTAAATACACTACCTGTTTCCCGGACTCTGGTATCGTCGCCGGGCCGGTTAGATGCGCCGGACAATAGCTGGGCAGGCGTGGTTACCAGCCGGTTTTGCTAAACGCACCATGCTTATGTGAATCATGATCCCCGAACATCCATGTAGACACGAATCATGTTGACGAATAAGGGTGGTTTTTGTTTTTTGAAATATGTAGAGAGCAGAACCGTATCGAGTGCGGACCCGCCAGTGCCTCGTGACATTAATTCCCAGTGACGTTAGCTTCCAATGAATGTACAGCCCTGGGTTCTGACGTGCAGTCTTCCAACAGTCTCCAAACGCTCTGATTTTGAAATATAGTTTTGAGTTTGTTATCGTCGTTTTAACGCTACGGGGGCACCCAAGACCGGTTTTCCGGTGACTCTAATCTGTGGATGTTTTATCGGAACATAAAAGTCATGGTTATTTAACAGGATGCCTTTATATCTTCGACTGGTTTGTGGCTTAGGGATACAGTCTAGTGCCCCAGAGAAACGCATCTACAGATGCGGTGAGTCGTTTCAGATTAGTGTTGCACAGGTTCTCCGCAGAGGTCCACATCTCGACTTTGTGGCGCTGCAATCATCGAGAGTTGGGGTGCACAAGACGAGATAAAACCAGTCCCTCGGTGAACGTAGGCACGTCACTGGTGGGCATCTACAGCTGCTCACGAGCCACCACCGCCTCCAAAATTGAGGGATGCTTCTGGTGAGGTGTATGACGGCATCGAGTGCGCAATACAGCAGTCGTAGGCGGCCAGCCAGCAGCGACTCACAAGACGTTTGCTGGATTTCGAACTTGCGAGCCCCCAGCAAAACCAAAAGCTCCCGAAATCGCTGAAAACATTTCGATTCTCGCGCGGGAGCCAAAAAGGATGGGTACATACCCGATAAAGAAAAGGTTTTCACCAAACGTCTGCTGCTCGTCAGGTGTATGATGTACGTTGTAACTCCACTTGACTACCATCCGAAAAGCCCGTTGTAAACAAAACTTATTCCTGTAGGTAGTAGGAAGTTATGGGGTCAAACAAAGGGTACAAAACATACTTCGAAGTATAAAAAGAAATATATTTTTGGCTAAGCAGCATGCTTTCAGGGCTGTTCTCGGTATGAAATTTGTTTAGGCGAAATCACAACGGTTAAACCACGGTTGGTGGTAAATGCCGCTATTCTGTGAATTACCGCGTGAAGGAATGATGTGTACCTAGCTTCTGATTGTGAGGTAGGAACTGCAGAGGTGGCACCGAAGGGTCCATTAAGATCACCTGTTTGACGAAGAAAAATAAGATATTTTGAAAGTGACGGTTGGGTAACCAAAACATGCAAAGAATGAATAGAAGGAGCGAAGAAGTAAACGCAGTAGGAAGGAGAAGGAAGGAGGGATCGAGGTTGGAGATATATTCACCTGATCACCGGACTATGCCCATGCTACGAACAGGTGTACTCTACGGCAGCCCGTCCCGTTCCCTGCAACGCTCTACATAGCGCATACAAGTAACGTTCCCTATGACGCTCTTCTGATACTTATGGTCGTAAGCTGATAACCCTGTACTGCGATTAACTTCCAGGTACAGGTACGTTGATTATTATACAGTATGCCGGCTAGAACGAATATACTCTCACGTATTTTGACGCATACTATATTTATCCGCATCTAGAACTATGATGTACTCAGTTTACTTAATATTGTTACTCATAACCAATTAGATTGCGGAGTACATGTTCTAATACTCCCCCATTTGATGAGAAGCCTGTAGCTAGAGGAACTTGATACCAAAAGGAAAATAAAATGGTGCACCATATGTAGACCTCCGTGTATAAACAGGAATACTTCTGTAAGAGGAACCTCATTGGGTACCGTCGGAGTTTTCATGCTAAATATTGCAGAAGTGAGTGAGTAGGTGTTGCTGGGAAAACCCATGCTCAGGGTCGGCTTGCTCGGGTGGCCCAACTTATGCGGGGGCCTTAGTTGCGCAGTGGCAGCGGAAAAAAGAAAAGTCCCAGGTGTTGTGATCATGTGGTAGAAGTATCCATTACATTACTGTTGCGTACATCTGAGTATATTATTGCAATCAAGAATTTTGATGATTCAAATCGGCCTAAAGCGGTCCATAAACCTGACACTAAAAAATGGACCAAAACAAGACCGAAACAAAACTGAGGTAAAGGGCGTGCCCCATCGTAATCAAGCCAGAACTAAGCACACCATAGAAGGCATGTTCCCAACAGGATGGATGACATTCTGACAGCACACCATCATCCGATAGAAATCAATCATTTCCCAATACTAAATACCCAATAACGCTCGTACATACGAGAATCAATAATATATCTTCGTAGATTACAAAAATATACGGCTCATCGGGCAGGCTGCAAATACTAGATCCTTTATCCCCCCTGCTCGTATGCCTGCCTTGGTAGGATTGCCTCTACATCTGATATATTTTTGCAGAAATTGAAAAAAAGAGTTCCTGATTCTACCAACATATATTTGACATCTCCCGGACATGACCAGTCACAAATCCAAAACCCTAAAATAACAGCGTCAAAAACTCAAATTCAATATCCCCCAACACTATAATATAACTACAGTAAATCACCATCAACAGTTTGCGTTGAAAAAATCCACTAAAATTCTTTCATCATGCTAAAAAAAGGCCAGATTCACTTGGGCATGCTTTTTTTGGCTGTGTTTGCGGTGAACCCATCCCAGAAAAGGGGTACACGGCCTCCATGTCACAAGCGGGGAGCGTGGAGGCAACATCATTTTTTTGTGTGCAGACATTGTGCGGCAGCACCTAGACACACGGACAGGGGCAGGCCCAGCATAACATCATCTGACAAACAGCAGCACAGCAGCAGCATGGCAGCAGCAGCAGCGGCGGCGGCGGCGAGGGCGGGGGCGGAGGTGGCGGTGGCGATGGCCCCGCTAGATGAGTTGCGGCACAGCAGCTCTGCCTGGTTCGATCACCACGATCATCACCGCAACAACAGAACAGCCAGTTTTTGTTTCATTTTTAGAAACAAGGAGACACCAACCGCAGCCGCAGCACAACAGCCGCCGCACAGCTGCAGCAGCAGCAGTAGCCACGGCGGCAGACCGTGTGGCGTGGGTGGCGGTGGCGATGGAGGCTTCGGCGACAGCGTTGTGGGATAGCGACGGTGGTTTATCAAACCAGCACTGAATACGATATCACGCAGCAGCAGAGACCGAGGTCACATCGGAGAAGCGCGGGAGCGCTGGCTCAGTAGCACCTACCCCTGAGGTTGCGCGTAAGCGCCATGCTGCCCGCTACTCTTTGGTGCCTCCGAATCAATGTTCGGTTGTGTCTACCGCAGCCAAGCATAGGGCACAGCGATCAGTGCTGTGTTCTGCCGTGGGGGTTGTGGCTCGTGCCGTCTGATTGTTGTGCCGTTGTCCCTGGTGTTGGTAGGCCAATTTTATGATCTGGTCGTTGTTGACGGATGTTCACTCTAGATCGTTCATTCAAATTGAAGTTTTCATGCCGTTTTGGCAAAGTCTTCCTTCCAACTTCGCTCGTCGGGATTATTTGCTTGAACTGTTAGATTGAATTTCTTCAACGTAAACACACAAATCGTATCACCAGTCCAAGCGCATCGATTTTTAATCGACATAATCGACGCGTCCTCGGAACAAGGCACGTTGCCTTGCGACCTGTACCAACAGAATTGACACAAAAGTTCAGTTTTCAGCACTTACCATATGATCAGGCAATCAAACATCACACCTCATATCATATAATTGCTGCTGCTGCTGCTGCTGTTGTTGTTGTTGTTGTTGTTGTTGTTGTTGTTGTTGTTGTTGTTGTTGTTGTTGTTGTTGTTTGTCTCACATTAACTCTTGTAAAAAAACTAGAGTCCGTGGTCACACAAAGGCGCTGGAGGCCTAGGAAGATCCGAAAAACCATTGAAATCGAGGGCGCACAAGGAAATTTATCCCGCACACCTACCCCCCCCTCTCCCCACCCCCTCGGAGGCCCGAAACGTTTTTTTTTTTTCTTTGCTTGGTGGTTCGTTTTCTTGGCTGTGCCCCTGTGAATGGTTTACTGCACACTCTTGCCTTAACGAAGAGGCTTGGCGGGCAAGCCAACATTGCAAGAGCAAGTGATGTCAAACTGTACTTTAGGTTGTCTAGGCATGTAAATACTTGCGTCATTACAAGGTGGTCAATGTAGTCAGAAAAAATCAATGGTGGGCAAGCGCCGCGCTTGGGCACGAAATCCTGTGAGCCTTCGTGCCCTTGATGTCCAAACACGGCGCGCAAGTGCCTCCTGGGTGTTCAACCGTTTTCGCACAGCCTGGGCTCAAGATGCCGCGGGAGGCAGTTGGCACCGCGTGGAGATACACGCGATTCAGGTTTATTCGAGCCTCTCACGAGGGTTGCCAATACCATGGAGAGTTGATGGGTACTGTTGGAGAACAGACTCCCGGACAGCCGGACGTGATCCCGCACAGTAGATGGGAGCGTGGAAAAGCGTCCTATCAGCGGGACCACTCCCGTCTGCAGCGTCGAGGAAAACACCCTCCATATAAATGACCGCTCCCTCACAATCTTCAAGCCCGTTCACAACTCCCGTCACAATATCGTCAGCGAAACTGCCCGCGCCCGCACCACCCTCACCCTTGATCGCAACTCCCGTTACAACCACGTCAGCGTCACTGCCCGCGCTTGCACCACCCTCACCCCTGCTCACAACTCCGGTCGACACCACGTCAGCGTCACCGCTTGCGCCCCCGCCGCTACTACTGTTCATCAACACCGGCGACTCCTTCGCGCCGTCGGTGGCGCTCTTCGGTTTTAAAAAATATATTCAGCAACGTGTGCCCGCTCCCCACCGCCGCCGCGGCACCAGCACCCCTGTAGACACACGATAGTCGACATGCGACTTGCGACATGAGCAATAGCAATTGATCAGCCGTGGAAAAAAACATGAATTTGCTCCTGCTTTTCAGCTATACTCATCGACAAGGCCTGCAGCCTCATACATCGCGCGACTAAAATACGTTCAGCGTGGCAGTTCCCGAACTGCGGAACACGCGCGAACGACATCCCGAAAAAATTGTGAAGCAGTGTAACAACCAGGCATATTTGTATATTTCACAAACACCATATCATAAATGAAACATAGATCTAATGTACCACAAATCTTGCAAAATTGAGTTTCAATCATCCAATCGGTCGTACTCACAGATAACGTTTTTATATGTTTAATCGGAACTGCTTGTGCTGGCGAATGCAACAACCGCTGTCTTCGCAAGTCCTTACTTATGTTGAAGCGACTGTTCGTGCGTCTTCCACGTGGGTCCGGCTCAGTCGCTCTATACTGCGTCTAAAATCGCGCTCGCACTTCTTGCACACCCAGTTGCCGCTGCTGGTCTTCGCGGCGATTTTTCCGATAGGCCAAGTGCTCTGCTCGCATGCGAATGGCGTGCAGAGACCAATAGGGACGCGCAGCAACTTAGTTGGTTCGCATTTCGTGCGGGTTGTTTTTGGCGATTTTGGTCATGCGGCTACGGATTCTGGTATTGCTGCTGTGCTGCTGCTGCTGCTGCTGCCAAGGCTAGGCTTCAGCTACTGCTGATGTTGTCAGTTATTGGGGAGGAGGCAGAACGACAAACACACTGCTTGATGGTGAGCAATTTTACATATGATGAACCAGAGTTTTGTCTTTCCAGTGCTTGCCGCTGCTGCTGTTGCTGCGAGGTACACGATACCATCCAATGTCACACTACAACCTTCATGCCTCTCCACTCACTATCTGTGCTGTGCAGAACAGTTTTGCTCAATTGCCTGGCCCTCGTCCATTCCTGAACCGTCGCCGAAGTTGGCCCCGCGGCAGCAGATGAAGTCCTCGCCATCGGCTTGCTTTCCGCAGACGCTTTGTAGCCAAACTGTCTTGGTGAAGGAGGGTTGTAGCAGGGGTCCCTTCGCCGTGGAGGTTGTGCTCATTGTGACCACTCTCTCTTGCTCTCTCTCTTTTTCTCTGTTGCTCTGCGCTGTGCGTAGCTGGTACGCAGGTTGCTGCTGCGCGACCAGGCGGCTGCGTGTCTACCATATAGTACCCCCCCTGCCCCTCTATTATTATAAAAATTAAAATACACTCCAGCTGTGAGATCGAAGATTTCGTCGAAACTCATCTTTGCAAGCTGTGTGTGATACTCCGATCGCGCGCATTACGAGTTGTGTGTCCTCATTAAGGATATAGGTCGGCGACTCCCCTTACACCTCTATTACATAGGATTTGGAATGGGGGCTGTTTGCATGGAAAATTTTGTATAATAATGGAGGGGGGATAGGGTTCTCGCCCCCCCCCCCCTCTGGGAGGGCAAAAAACAGTTTGGCACGTAGGTGTCGAAAACGATTATTGTTGTTCGCCCTTGTTGAAATAAAAATTCGTCCGGGTAATACTACGCTTTTCCACCTAAAACGCACGATATGAAGAGGCGCACAAGTGAAAAAAAGGTCCAATGTTCAAATTAAACTCCACGGTCGCGGGTATCCACTCAACTACAGCATAGAGTTACCCCGTTCCCACAACTAGCCAACTCGCGGCTACAAACTACAGCGGTTGGGCTGCCTGCACCGTACGAACCGCACGGTAATCGTGAGCACAGACGAGCGCGCCTTCTGTCTGGATTGCTGTCGCAGTGAAGACTCGCGGGCATGCAGTGAAACAAGAGCAATCGAACCAAGTACGACGATACAAATATCAATTATCGCCCCGCCTTCCCAAGTTATTTGACAGGTTGCAGCGCAGCTACTACGCCCGTGCCTGAAAATTGAAAATTGCGGGGGGTCGTTCCCCATGAAGGGTATACAACTCCACCAACTCTACAAAAATCCGTGACATAAGTAACATGTTGTACTACTGCCTCGAAAAAAACCCTGAAAAGAAGACGATCGCTGCTTCCGTGATGATGGTGTGCATGCGGGTCGTGGGTCTCCGTGTGCCATTCTCTTGCTGTGGTTCTCCATGGCCGCCTCACCTCTTTCTCTCACTCGGCCCGCTCCTCGCACTCGCTCTTGTTGACACTCAGTTCCACTCAGTTGCCCTCCTCCCCCGCCTTAAAAAAACACAATGCTCCACGCAGCTTGCGGTGCTGATCTGAAAAACAAAAATTCTCGTTCAGGGAGAGTTTAATCTGTCTCTTCTCTGCCCGTGGACGGCCAGTCGCCGTCCTCCTTCGTCGTCGAATCCAGCCTCCTGCCGGCGCAATTCATTCCACACAAAACGAGACTGCGCCGTAGTGTGGCTCGTGGTGGCGCCTGTCTCCGCGCACCAGCATCCCGATTAAGCATTGCTGCTCCGCCGCTGCTGCCTAAAACGACGGGCGAGTCGTAGGTGACCATGCCTAACGCACCACGTACGACACAACTCTACCGCCACGCCTAAGACACGCGGCCACACGTAGCAGGAAGAACGTATCACTCCTTAAGGGTGAGTCCGGCATTACACCCACCAGAAAGCCCCCCCCCCCACTCGCTACAAGCCTACTAGGGCATGCTTTGCAGCATGCCTTACCGAGGCGGCAAGGGGAACGGAGGACGTATATACCACCCACCCACCCCACCCCCTTCCCCTCGAACACTCCGCCCTCTACTCACTGGTTGCACGACTTACAGGATATACATGTAAACTGGTGCATTCTTCCCAAAGCCGTCACATTTATCCCCTTAAATGATTTATAGTTTCCAAGCACAAAATGAGCTGCCTCAACCGTCCCCCCCCCTCCTCCCCCCCACCTTCGCTCCCTTTTGATCAAAACCAGGCCCCCACGTCCATCAAAACACCACCCTTTCCTCACCGGTAATTGGACTTACAGAATTCACTTGATAAACTGATGCATTTCCTTCCACAGCTGTAAGATTTTGCACCCTCAGAAACGGGTTTAAAACGTTTCCGCGCCCAGACTGACTATATCACCCTGTGGACCCTGATAGCTACACTGTGGTTGCAAAGGGAGTCGCCGACCTATATCCTTCATGAGGACACACAACCCGTAATACGCGCGATCGAAATATCACACAAAGATTGCAAATATGAGTTTCAACAAAATCTTCGATCTCACAGCTGGAGTGTAGTTTTTTTTGTTTTTAATATGGTACGCGGGACCGGAGTATCACACACAAGCTTGCAAAGATGAGTTCCGACCAAATGTTCGATTTCACAGATGGAAGCTTTTAAAGTACTTAAACCTCATAAACCCGCCCCATCCCCCCTCTTTTTCCCGCTCCCTCTTGCTCTAACGCCCCATCTAAGACCGAAATCTGCCAGAGGAATAAACACTTCCACGTACTTGATCTGACCTCATTATCTTTCTATAGCCATCCATGCCGCTACTGCAATTCACCCCCCCCCCCTCCGCCCCCAACGTCCATTTCTTCCCCATCACCTGTTCTATCGTCTAGACTTAGCACCACGCGTACAGCAAACCCCTACATCTAAGCAACATGATTCGACCCCGATAGCTACTCTGTAGTTGCACAGGGGGTCGCCGTCTATATCCCTAAGGAGGACACGCAAACTGTAATGCGCGAGATTGGAGTATCACACGCAGCTTGCAAAGAAGAGTACGACAAAATAGTCGATCTAACAGTTGGAGTGTATTTTCATATTATCATAATATGGTACGCGCGATCGGAGTATCACACACAAGCTTGCAAATATGAGTTTCGACCTAATGTTCGATCTCACAGCTGGAGGAGGTTTTATTTTATGTACAGCTGGACGATTTGACATGATATGTGACCTATCTAAACCTCTTGAAAGTCCTCCCCCCCCCCCCTATTTCCTGCTCCCCCTTGCACAAACGCCCCACCTAACATTGAAATTTGCGAGAGAAATAAACACTCCCACGACTTTATATCACCTCATTATCTGTCTAGAGCCATCCATGCCGCTACTGCAACTCACCCCGCCCCATCCACCCTCTCGAACGCCCCCTGTTTCCCCACCACCCACACCATCGCCTATACCTAGCACTACGCGTATAGCGAGCCCCCACATCTATGCGACATCATCCCCCCCCCCCCCACCCCCTCGCCCTAACGTCCTTAAAACGTCCGCCCTTCCCTCACCGGTCATTCGACTTACAGGATTCACCTGGTAAACTGGTGCATTTCGTTCCACAGCTGTCAAACTTTGTTCCCCTTGAAAACGGGTTTTATAGTTTCCGCACAGAGACTGACTAGCTTCACCTTGTTGACCCTAATAGCTACACTGTAGTTGCAACGGGAGTCACCGACCTATATCCTCAATGAATACACACAACCCGTAATACGGGCGATCGGAGTATTACACACAGCTTGCGAATGGGTTTCGACAAAATATTCGATCTCACAGCTGAAGTGTTTTTTTTTTTTAAACATATGGTACGCGCAACCAGAGTATCACACACAAGCTTGCAAAGATGAGTTTCGACCAAATGTTCGATCTTACAGCTGGGGGATTTTACATTTATATTGTGACCTACCTAAACCTCATCAAAACCCTTTCCCCCCTCGTCCCTTTTCCCCGCTCCTTCTTGCTCTAACGCCCCACCTAACATCGAAATCTCCCGGAGAAATAAACATTTCTAGAGTAATTCATGCCGTTGTTGCAATGTCCCCCACCCTCTCCCCTGGCCCCCGACTCCCCGCTGCCCCACCCTGCCCCCCCCAACGCCCATTCCTTCCCCACCACCCTCACTATCCCCTCGACCTAGGACCACGCGTATAGCAAACCCCTACCTCTAACCGACATGATTTGACCCCGATCGCTACACTGTAGTTGCAAGAGGAGTCGCCGATTTACATCCTTGATGAGAACACACAAACCGTAATACCCGAGATCGGAGTATCACACACAGTTTGCAAAGAAGAGTTTCGACAAAATGTTCTATCTCACAGTTGGATTGTATATGTTATCATAATATGATACTTGCGATCGGAGTACCACACACAAGTGTGCAAATATGAGTTTCGACCAAATGTTCGATCTCACAGCTGGAAGACGTTTTACAATATGTACAGCTGCAGAATTTCTTGTTATGTGACCTATTTAAACCTCTTGAAAACCCATTCCCCCCCCTCCTCATTTCCAGCCACCCCTTGCTCAAACGCCCCACCTAACATCGAAATCTGCAAGAGAAATAAACACTTCCACGCACTTGACATCACCTTATTTTCTTTCTAGAGCCATCCATGCCGCTGCTGCAATTCACCCCCCTCCACCCCCCCCCTCGAACGCCCCCTCCTTCCCCACCACCAACACCATCGCCTATACCTAGCACCACACGTATAGCAAACCCCTATATCTATGCGACATCATCCCCCCCGCCCCCCCTAACGTCTTTAAAACGTCCGCCGTTCCCTCGCCGGTCATTCGACTTACAGGATTCACCTGATAAACTGATGCATTTCCTTCTACAGGTGTCAGATTTTGTTCCCCTCGATAACGGGTTTTATAGTTTCCGCACACTGACTGACTAACATCACCTCGTGGACCCTGATAGCTACACTTTAGTTGCACGGAGAGTCGCCGATCTATATCCTTAATGAGGACACACAACCCGTACTACGGGCGATGGGAGTATCACACACAGCTTGCAGAGAAGAGTTTCGACAACATGTTCGATGTCACAGTGGGAGTGTATACCCCATTTTTAAACATAATTTGTTGCGAGCGATCGGAGTATCATACACAAGCTTGCAAATATGAGTTTTGACCACATGTTCGATCGCACAGCTGGAGAACTGTATATATAATATGACCTAATCAAACCTCTTGAAAACCCCTCCGCCGCCCCCCCCTTTTTCCCGCTACGCTTTGCTTAAACGCCCCACCTAACATCGAAATCTGCTAGAGTAATGAATGCTTCCACGCATATGATATCACCTCATTATCTTGCTACAGCCATCCATGCCGCTGCTGCAATTCACCCTCCCCCTCATCCACCCCCTCGAACGCCCCCTGTTTCCCCACCACCCACACCATCGCCTATACCTAGCACCACGCGTATAGCAAACCCCTACATCCATGCGACAACCCCCCCCCCCCTAACGTCCTAAAAAAATTCGCCCGTCCCTCACCGGTCATTCCACTAACAGGATTCACTTGGTAAACTGACGCATTTCCTTCCATAGCTGTCAGATTTTATTCCCCTCAAAAACGGATTTTATAGTTTCCGCGCACAGACAGATTTACGTCACCCTGTTGACCCTGATAGCTACACTGTAGTTGCAAGGAGAGTCGCCGACCTATATCATTAATGACGACACACAACCCGTAATACGCGCAATCGGAGTGTCACACACAGGTTGCAAAGATGAGTTTCGACAAAATCTTCGATCCCACAGCTGGAGCGTATTTTTGTTTCAGAATAATATACCGTAACGACGAGTGCACCGAGACGCCCATTTGCAGGTGACTTGATTCCGAGTGATATCATACCACAGCTAAAAAAAAGCCAACCCTCGATTAATCACCATTCGTGATGAGTAATCACCTATGTTACTTATTCAAGAACAAATCATTCACAATTTATTCGTGTACACTTCATCACCCTATCCTACCAGGTATACCTTCAGCACACCTAACATCTCCCACAAAATAGCACAATGTAGAGGTACTCCGAGTGGGGGATGCGTGGTTGGTCGGTGTTGGAAAGCGTGATCCTCATGAGTTCCGGTGCCCTTGTTTGGTCTCTGGTCGTGGGTTCGCTGGATAGAGTCTATCGTTTTTTTGCATTGTTTCCCTATAGAGGACACTAAAAAGCTGACATAACAGCCCTAAGCACGGTAGTGAGGGGGAACGCAGGGAAACTCAGGGTAGAGCAAGTGGAGCAGGTAGTGACATGTGGGGCGTCCTGCTTGTCCCATCATCGTCGCCTACATTATTGCCCATCTATGATGGCCTTGACCTGAATGTGACATCTACTGTCACGTGGTTTCACCTTAACCATGACATTGTTTCACGTCGAATCTTTAAACTTTCCTTCTACGGAGGGAACTCCATTACAACAAACCAGCCTGAAAAATCCCAAGAATATCAAAATAGTGTCATAAAGGGTACCTTGTGGAGATAGAATGTTTCCCATTTGCATATTACCATAATTGACACAAGATATCACCCGTACATAAGAAATCACACCTCCCACAAGATAGGACACCCCGGTGATAATTTTGGACGTTTCTGGCAAACCATCGATTTATCACCCGGGGTACACAAGACAACACACCCCGTTGACATCGTAGTGTAGATTTGTGGTTTGTGGCCTCGAGGTTTGGTCGTGGTGTTTCAGCGTAACTTTTTTTTCGTCGTACCGATAGCGAGGTAGTTAGCAGAAAGTCCCTTTCATGTGAGGGCAGGACGGATGGCGCAGCCGCTGCCTCGTATCATATCGGGCGAGGTACCTTCGATTTACGTATAATATATATATATATATATATATATATATTTCTATGCTCCTATCCGAGCCCGTATTTTATTTGAACTTTCTTCGGCGTTGAGGGGGTTGAGTCATCGCCAAGGTCCTGTGCTAAGAAGTTTCGTCACCTAGGTTGGGCCCCTTTGTTATACCACAACCTGGATCACAGGTACGCACCTACTGTGGAGGAGTCGTGGTGCCGGAAGGTGTGAGGGAAGGGGCGCAGGGGTATCAGCTTCGTTTGGAGACAGCACCGGTTTTTCTTTGTAGATTTCTTATTGTTGACATTGAGCCATGAGACGCTCGGGGCGACAGGAAAGGAGGAAGATGAGGAGTGAGAGCATGGGGTTGGGGTGAGGCTCACAGAGTTCGCTTCACCCCAGCATTGCTGCTGCGCTCTCTCCTGGACCTTTACCTATGGAACATACAAGGAACCTTTTTCTAGATGTTCTATATTCCCAAGAGCGCTTAACGCGTTTACTTCTATCTATCTTGCCTAAAGGAGGAACGTTCCATACACTCCTATGAGCGCTTAACGCGCTTACTCCTACCTATCGAGTCCAGAAGAGCAACGTTCCATTACCGAGAACGCTCTTGTGGTATAAGCTAGCTAGATTCTATGGGTTCTCTTCTCCACTAAGAATATTCCGTTGAAGAAGATATTCTTGAGCCCAATAGACTATGACTCCGCGGGCTATGTTACCGAATCTATTGCCAGCTATACTGACACTCTACTACATTAGCCCACCCCGAATAGTCGTGTATGCAGACCTCAAAACGGTCGAAGGATGACGACAAAGTTCATCCTAAGAGACCGGGAAAGGGGGTCGAAAATGCGGCTATTTGAGCAAACGAAAGCGAGGCTATATATTTCCCCACGCCTCGTGATTATGAGGCTTAAATGCCTCATTGGAAAATATAAGACCCTCGGATGGAGCTCACAACAGTGAGAGCTCGAGAAAGGTTATGAACTCATTGTATACCCGTAGCAATAGGCCTATGAAAACACGAAGGGCGTGGCCACTGAGCGCGAGGATGCGACGGGAGCCAAACAGGAAAATAGACCCGGGAACCTAGTCAGACGAGAGGAAGGGAACGCGTGTCACGCTGTGAAGGCCAGCCGAGTTTACGGCTTGAAGCGTAGTGCCGAAGGGGCGGGTGGCGGGTGGTCGGTCCATTTGCCGGAAGACAAGAGAGAGATCAAGAAACACTGCCTAAACGAACGTCAGAGTCCGCTACGTTGGAGATGGGCAGGTGACGTGGGGCCATCGGTTGAACGGTGAAACAGAAATGATCAAGACGCGAAGAAGAACGCAAGCCACGGGCCATTGGTCGAAAGGCAGAAGTGCAAGAGCCTGAACTACGAGAAAACAAATAGCAGTGCCTACTATATCGTCAGGGTCCGCAAGGTTGGACCTGGAAGGCTGACGTGGGACAATTGGTCGAAAGGCAAACCTATAAAGAACCAGTACGCTGAGGTGTAACTGAAGCACAGGGGCCGTAATGTGGGACCTAGGAGGCTACCATAAGGCCATTTGTCAAACGGTAGAACGAGAAACCGAGGCTACCGAAACAAATCTCGAAAACGCATTGAAAGACAACACCTAAACAGTGACACAGACAACACCAAAATGGTGGTAGTAAAGGCGTGTGTGATACGCCGGAAAGCTGAATCGGAAGGCGATATTGGATTACCCTTAGAGGCTATCCGAGTATAGTACCAGAAAATCAGGAATAGATAATTGGTGAGGTCACCTAGCCAAAGCAATACGCAAAACAAGGACGAAACTGAAACGTGGACACACAAAGACTGAAGGTACTATCGAAAGCCGGAAGGAGAGTCGACATATGACACATTAAGAGGCAATCAAATAACGGTAACAATGCCAGCAAACGTAGCGATGCTATTCAACCATACCAAAGAAAGCTAAAAATGGGGTGAACAATGAGATACTCGTTCAGCCCGAAGCAACGCCAGAAGTGTCTAACTCCAGAAAGAATGTCGAGAACAGAGAAGACCGTGTGAATAAGCGAACAGAGAAGACCGTGCGAATTAGCCGCAGCTAGGTACTATACGGCGGGAACACGGGGTCGCTAACGTGGAGCAGCCATAAAACGGTAACCGAAAACAATGCACGGAAAAACAGGAAGCAGGCAAATCGTGTCGTAGCAACGTAATGCAGCCTGACAAAAAAAAAGAGGGTCCATAGCAAGGAACCTTGAAACGCTACTTTGACAAAACAAGCAACACTAGGTACGTAGCAAAGGCATTACTCCGAAACGATTTCGCCGAAAACGTAACATGAAGGCGCGTCGACAGGAAACGACCTATACGGGCTTCGAAGCCTAACTGGTGCTAAAACGTGGGACCGATGCGACAAGTAAGACAACAAGCCAAGAGAAAAAGGGGGCCACGAGGGGACGGCCTGTGGACTGCACATTCAGGGCGGGCTGTAAACCCGTGATTATGACTTGTGTCGTTAACCCCTACGGGCAGGTATGCCGAAACGAAACGAAACAAGAAAAGTGGTGGAGAACAAGACCTGTTAGCTGCAAAGCCAGGACGGGGGTCAGTGTCGTTGGGCCGTAGGGGCAGGGGTGGCGAGAGATAAGGTAAGAAGGAGTGGTCCAGCGGAATAGATCCGCTGGCTACAAAGCTAGAACGGAGCTCGACAGCAAGGGGCTCTTGGAGGCAGGTACGACCAAACAAAGCACAGGCCAAAGAGAACCGACAGGTAGGCTGGAGAGTCAGCACGGGACCCTTAACGTGGAACCTAAGGGGGGGCTCTCAATATGAAGCCAGTGGTCGACAATATGGAGCCATAGACAGTAGCAATTGCTGAGATGCCGTAGAACCAAGCGGCTGGGGCTAAAGTGCAGCGACGCCAGTCGTCGGAGGAAATACACCAAAAAGCAAGAAATGTCCAACAACAAAAAGGAAATAGGACAAGAGGCAAGGAAAGTCCAACAACAACAAGAAAGGAGATAATGCCTCCCGAAAAACGAAGAGAAATAACGCGGGAAGCATCTATGTTGTCCCCAATCGCCTAAATATTTTCGAGCGTTTGTCGGCCTCGGAACCACTGTCCCAGGTAGGTAAGAAAAGAGGAGCTCCGGCGTTTGTCGGCCTCGGAACCAATGTCCATGGCTGGTCGTAGGAACGGTTCCGATACTTGGTCGAAGCCGGGCGAGCTACGGGGTCGTGGTGTTACTCGAAATGTCGGTCTCGGGCGATGTTGGAAACTACTCCACACGGTGATAAGAAAAAACCGTAGAAGAAGAATCCAAACGCGTGGCACTGCTAAAGGTTGAACATCTCAGAAGAGGTAGTTAGGTGTAGACTGGCTGCGGTGAGCTGCCAAGCAGTGGTCAGTTGCCGCCGTCTGTAGGACTGTCGCGTGGCGATGGCGAGGTTGCAGCTGGCTGCTCTAGAGAGGAGAGCCAGCTGGATCCACGTGATCGCAAAGGGAGTCTCGGTATTGTATCACCGAGGCCGGTCCCCGTGAGTGGCGTTTAGGAGTGCGGGGCGAGGATACCCTGGGGGTCCTGTTTCGAAGCGGTGTTGGATGAGCAGGATAGAACTCGCTAGGAAATGCAGTACCCGTGGCCTGTGTCCATGCAATCCACAAGGGTTGCGAGGAAGACGGGGCAGGGGGCTAAGGGCACATCCTGGTCAACTATGGCCGTGAGTCATCCATCGTCATGACGGGACCGTCCATTGGTCCCAGGGGCAGTGGTGCTGTCAACACCGTGGCAGCGAGTGGGGATCCGTCGTTCGCGGGCCCAACGTCGACACTGGAATGGTGAACGTCCTGTGACGAGCGGGTGAGCATCCGCCAATCTGGGGTCGGGGCGGGCGCAGGAGACGATGGCCCGATAGGTGAAACAGCCGTTTCGTGTCAACCGGAACTGCTGGTAGTCGTAATCGTCGAGACTTCGCTCAGGTTAGCTATGTCTAGAGTCTCAGCGATAGTATTCAGGTAGCGTTGCACATCGCGGGAAGGCGTCGAGTGGAGCATTCCAGTAGGGATCGACGCCTTGGCCTCCTCGCACCCACCCCTGAAGACCATCGCCAGAAGAAGGGGATCAGGCTTGGACATATCACATGTATGGGGCTGGGCGGGGGGGGCAGATTGTTGGGGGGGGGCGGGGGCGGGGGCGGAGCTAGTTCTTTCGAAGTTGAAGCTGGCACCTTGTCCCGCAATCAGATGGCCTGGCGTTGGTAGTACTGTATCGGTTGATCAACGTGTAGCCTCCGAGGATTTGTGCCGTAATGGTTATCGGCCGGCCACGCTGTTGCCGTTGATGTTGCCGTCGTTGTCGCAGCATTTGCCCAGGAAATAAAGGTGATCGCGGCGCTTTCGACCCGAAAAGTAGTTGCCACAGTATTTACAACGAGCGGCACTGGCTGTCGCGGGTTATTGCGGGGTGATGGCGCCGGGCTTTGCGGTCCGCACGTTTCCGCAAATACCGAAAGTAAAAACCAACATCCTGACGTACGCCCATAACTGGGTTAAGAGCACCAGAGGCATAGCGTTGTTGCAACAGTGCGAGAGTGTCGCCAGCACGATGCAGGCGTCATGAAGAAACGCCAGAAAACCAGCGGAGTGATACTCGATGGTCAGGTGGTTGGTAATGAGGCTCGTCGCAGGTTGTGTCCCGTATAGCAATATGTGGTGGTTGCGAGCCGATATATTTTGCGCTTCGTGAGACAGACGCAGGCGCCGTGGACGCCACAATTCGGGTGGTCTCGACCGCCGTCGCGGCCACTACGGATAGCATGGCGTCTGCGTCGTTGAGCGACTTTGCTGTCGTTGTTACTGCGGTCAATATCGGTGATGTAGGTGGTGGGCGGAGAAGAATGGTGGTGTAGGTGGTAGTCCGATAAGAACGGTGGTCTTGACCCGAGGAGTAGGTGATGCGGGGGGGTGCGTGCGGCATTTTTGGGAGCTGGATATGGAGAGCGTGTGCGGCGTTTCGAGGCCGTGGGTTCACGGGAGGAAGTTGGAATTTCAAGGAAATCGACCAAACTGGCAGATGATCGCAGACGAGCGTCTAACGACGCCGACATGAGTCGTAGTTGGGTAGGTACGACATGGCCAATATCCGTTTTTTCTCGCCGCAGACAGGGGTGTCTTGGGGTGCCGCCCGGTCGAGACCGTGGGCGCGTTGTATGCAGCTGTGAGCGAGTACCAGCAAACAAAAGCAGGGGTGATTGGGCGCAGGGGGTTAAGCGCTGTGTTGGGCGAGATTTTCAACCGTTGTAGTGATAGAAGCGGCCGCGCGGGGTGGTCGGCTATGGGAGCCGGCGATGGGATGTGAGCAGCAACGTGTCGGTTGGGGTGGTAGTCGTGGCTCAGATGGGAGGGTGGGGCACAAAGGGCTGTAGTCGCGGTGGCATAATATTCGGTAACCACCGCGGCACTGGCCGGATGGGTGCCGGTGCGGCGACACACTCTGTGGTAGTCGTCGCTGTACTTGCGGCGTTGTTGTGATCCCCCACGGAAAAAGAAATTGGCCTCTTGCCCTCAGGCGCTAAACACAAATCGCAGTTGTATAAGGTGGGCGTCTCTCGTAGAGGGATCCACCCTCCAAGTCTCGGCGTGTAAGGAGGCTGTACCAAACGTCGAGGGATCCGGTTTGGCTGAAATTGGTCGGGGTCAGTGGCGATGGTGGAAATGCCGTCACCGATCCCGGACGCAAAAATGCGTTCCGGGCATTGTTTCGATATTTTTGAACAGAATGACGAGGTCCTTCACCGTAGCTGTACCACCCATGGCTACAGCAGGAGACAAACTCGACGCACACTGTTCATTGTGAGGGTTAAGGGTTTGGGTCATGGTTGGTGCGGGATTTACCGCGAGGTTTGAGGGGGGGGTCCATGTTGGTCCGGAATGGATAGGAAATGAAGAGATTTGGTATCATACACCCGGAGTAGAGAGGTAGGATGTAGTACAAGTAGTTTTCGAACGTCACCAAGGAGACCGGAAGGTGATGGACAGTTGTAGATATTCCCGGGGGAAGAGCGTGGTGCTCGGGATATGGTTAGAGCCACCGATTGATCCAGTCGAAAACAAAACAAAATATACCTTATAACACCAAAAATATGTGTACCTCTTGTACCCGTCGATAACCTAGCTATACTTGTGGTTTTCCGAAACAAAAATCCGGACCTGATAATGACGATGTACTTCAGGGGGGCACTTTTTTAAAATAACCGGGGGGCTCTGTGTATCGCTCGAAATATTCTCGTGAAAAAGTGGGGTAGATGGCACTCGGAGCGCGACGCACTCGGAGTGTGCTTTTACTCAACAGTATTTTTGCTCAAACACGATCCTAATACAGTTCGGGTCATTCCAACGCTGCATCAGGTCGGGGGTGCGTAACAGCAAAAACCGAAGCGTCATGACAATAGCTCAAACACGCGTGGGGTACTAAGCGTATTGACGTGGCTTGCGGCACGTTGAGTCTTCACCCTCACAGAGGTTTTCCAAATAGAACACAGTGCACCGTGAGAGGATTTATAAAAGGTGCTCATACTACCGATATGATATAATGGGATGTTCGACGTGTAATAATGTCGTACGCGCATTCCGGCGATGACACCTAGAAAGAAAATGCAACGTGACAAAGCAATCATTGTCAATTGCGTAAGTCAGCATGTTAAATGCAACGTGGCAGCATAGCAATACTATTTTGTTTTTTTGGCACGAAAAATAAGAAAGTAAAACACAGGAGCACGTCAGAACTGAGACATGCCAAACGAGTGTCAATTTGGAAGAAAAGAGGGGGAGAGGCATTTCGTGGTTGCTCGTAAGATCATCATCAGTCGATTAACAGCAGGAACGAATGCCGTCAAACCAAAACAAAAAACCCCAGCCATAGAAAGAGAAAAACCAAGGGAAAAATTAAATGACCATAGGCGCACATCATGTCATAAATAGTGTAACAGCCAGCAAACACAGTGTTAATGGTAACGATGGCACCTAAAAAAGAAGGAAGCTGCTCTCTGCCACCTCAAGAAAACGGCTTAATAATAATAATGAGAGACAGCTGATCCAGGATTTTGAGAAAGGGTGCTCTTCCCTATTCCACTGTAAATCCCAGCTGTTTTTTCTCTTATATTGCTGCTGTGCACGCTGACTTGAATACGCCATATTCTTCTAACCGTAGCACGCTATTTCCGCAGGGGGCTAGTTGGTTGGGACCAAAACAAACGTTCCGGAGATCGCAGAACGTTCTAATGGTATTGTCATAACGTACGTGTCATATCGATATGTACCCTAGGACCAAAACCTGCCAATAAGAAAAAAGCCCTAAGGACGAGAATTGTGCCGTATTCGATACCAGTGTATGATACGTAGCTACGATACATAAAGCAAAATATTGCTTGAGGAGAAACAAAACAGATAAATGGTAGGACTGGTATCTAGGACACCGCGTATGTTATAGCAATGTGAGACAACAACAGCAGCACACCACTAGGACGCTTGGTGATTGGTAGTTTCACTCACTAGTGTCCATCTCACACACAAGATGCTTTAAATGTTCAAGACGAAATGTTTCAAAAGTTTCATCAAAACCAGAAAGATTGCCAGAACGGACGCTAGTAAACGTAGTCGCAACCTGCACTACTGCTGGCTGAACGAGTCAACACAGTAGTACGGCTAGGCGTCGCGGACCGCTGGTGGTGGGCTTATACGAGTAGATCAGGCGTACTCTGTGCGAACACACATACAGGTGGGGTGTCTCATACCTGGTAGGTCTGATGTGTTGCTCGAACAGCACACTACGTGCTGGTACCTGGTAAAAATATGCCAAGAAACCAAAACCCCAACATGGTTGAGCTAAAAACGAAACCCAAAAAATAATCACGCACCGCTGTCAATCATAGATTATTAGAAGAAATGCTACGAGATGACCGAAAGTAGGAGAGAGAACAAAGGCGAGTTATTGCATTCATTCGAAGGGCGCAACTCATACTCGGGGGTGTGTGGTTGGGCAAACTATTTCGTGTAACCCTATTAAGGTGTGGTGCAACGGAGCCGGCCATTCGAATTAGTCGAGTGCAAACGGCTCATAGGGTTCCAACTGCGAAATTTCCTACAAGGTTTTATTAACCTGGCGAGGTATTCTTTTAGACAGGAATCAACATAGACACAAACAACTTGGAATTAGACTAGAAACGCTTGTGGAGTGGGAAAAGAGCAAAGCAGAGGTCCGAAGGGGCCCGTAGTTGACGGATAGTTAGGAGACAAAAATAATAACCAAGCTCGCTACTGGATGAAAGTGAGGATTTTGAAAGGCGAAAGGAAAAACAAAACAAAAATGAACCCTATCTATCCTGTCTCTTGCCATCTACTTTGTAGCTCACATTATAGGATAACAAGAAACCGAGACGAGGCGGGGCTGCCGTTCGAAGCGTGAAGCTCACACGTCGTCCATTCAAGGACGCCAATTGTCGAGGAGTCGTGGTGCCGGAAGGTGTGAGGGAAGGGACGCAGGGGTATCAGCTTCGCTTGGAGACAGCACCGGTTCCTCTTAATAGATTTCTTATTTTTGACATTGGGCCATGAGAAGCTCGAGGAGACAGGAAAGGAGGAGGAGGAGTGAGAGCATGAGGTTGGGGTGATGAGGCTCTAAGAGTTCGTTTCACCGCATCATTGCTGCTGTGCCTTCTCCTGGATCTTAATCTATGAAATGTACAAGGAACGTTCACCTAGATGTTCTAGAGTCTATTCCCATGAGCGCTTAAGGCGCTTACTTTTATCCATCTTGTCCAGAGGAGGAACGTTCCATTACCGAGAACGCTCTTGTGGTATAAACTAGCTAGATTCTACGGGTTATCTTCTCCACTAAGAATATTCCGTTTAAGAGATTCTTCTTGTGGCCAATAGACCATGACTCCGCGGGCTGTCTTGCCGAATCTATTGCCAGCTATACTGACACCCAATTACACTACAGCAGGAGTGCGGGGCAGCTGCAAGTGTTCGTGCAGGCATACCACACCCCTTCAAATGTGCGGCAGCAGCGGTCAACTGCTATCACACCCACTTTCATCACACCCCCAAACACACCCTATGGATGTTCGGACGTGCTATCACAACTTCATTATATCACCCCCCCCTCACTTATCGCACCCCTAAACACACATTGTGGGTGTTCGGACGTCTTACCACACCCCCTGGTTAATCACACCACCCTTGGGCCCGCTGCCAGCCGCACTCTATCACCCGGGGTACATAATATGCCACACACCCCACAGGATACCACACCCGGTAGTAATGTTTTTAAATATCAAAATGTTATCACCGGGGCGTGTTATCTTGTGTCAGTTACGGTAATGCAGCATGCCTGATCGATTCTCTGCTGTCTCATGGCGGGGGGGGTACATACATGTGGTCTTACCTTACCTATCAACTCAGTCACGGGGGGCTTCTACATATCCCCAACCTCCTATATACAACCTCCTATATATAAATAATTGCCTTCCTATTTAGAAAGCACGGGAACAATGATTTATTTCGTCGGATGGCATACCATCATCTGCTGCTGCCAGATAACTCGTTAGAAGCGTACTGTCTTAGTAAGCACACAAAAAACGCAGAAACCAAAAAAAAATATAACCACCGTGTTGAAAAGTCTTTCACATTTCATCTCGTAGTACATCCATCCCTCTCTCGTACAATTGACCCCGGCCATCCTGGCCGACCTTCCCTCCGCCGCATTTGGTCTCCTGGCCGAGGCTGGGTCCTCTTTTCCACCTTATCCACCTGGGAGATTGCAAGCTGTCGTCCAAAATAGGCTTGACACAAAGGGAAGGACACTGGGCTGGAAGAACCACGAGTGAATGTACCATCTTTGTCAATGTTGCAGCGTGTCAGCCATACACATACGCGTTCTCACCATAGCAATTGATTCATAGAACCGCAGGTAGACCCGTTCAAAACATGCAACCAATAATTTCTTGCGATATTGAGACTATAGAGCTACTGCTGCAATACGTACATCGGCACGGCAAAAATCATAGGCGTAAAAAACGTATATATTAGACAATAATAATGTGAAAAGGAGATACTGACAGAGATGCTATAATTGCGGTAAACCGCACTACCAACCTATTACGTAAGGTATTCCTTACATACCGTCTGCATGATCGCCTCCCATCCTATGCCAAGCGAAGTATGACTAACGAAGTAACGTAATTGAGCGCGTGTACACTAAGCGTTCTTCTCAAAATAGTAACGATTCGCATCTCTCCCTTTCGTTCTCAATGGCGGTGACATTGCATTACCACATCACCTCGCCTCTGTATTTGGCAATTTGTATATCTTTCTTAAATTTAGCGATGTCAGAAAATAATGGTATCCACATGATTGTACCTACCGATTGAAATATTCTATATTTCGACCCATGTACAATAACAAATTATGAAGTTTTTAACACGTTGTTTACTACATCTAAGAACTGGGTTGCATACTACATGTAACATCAAACCTTCTAGAAAAAAAACATTACCAGGCGGGTGATATAAAGGGGTGTCTTCTTGCTGCCACTGTCAGATTCGTCCCCTTTAAGGGTTTATAGTTTCCGCTCACATATTGAAATGCTCGCCCCCTTGCCCCCCCCCCCCGATCCCTCTTGTTCAAACGACCCACCTGAAATCAAAATTTTCCAGAGTAGTAAACACTACCAGCCAGCTGATATCATCTCATTATCCATCTAGCCATCCATGCCGTAGCTCCAACTCACCTCCGCCTCCCCCCCCCCCCCCCCCCTTCCTTTCGTTCCCCGCCCAGTTCGTTAGAACGCCCCACTTTCAATCGAAATCGGCCAGAGTAATAAACACTTCAAAGCAATTGATATGACGTCACTATTTTTCTAGCATCCATGACGTAGCTTTCATTCATCCCCTCTTCCCCCCTCCAACGTCCCCTTTTTCCCCGCACCCCGCACGATCGCCTAGATCCAGCACCGCGCGTATAGCAAGCCCCTACATATATGATTTATACGCGCGATCGGAGGATCACACATGATGATGCGAACATCAGTGTCGACCAAATCCTTGACCTCATACCTGGAACGTATTTTAATACTTATGTGACCTAAACCTCCTCAACCCCCCCCCTACCCCTCTCTCCCCCCCTTTTTTTCCCTCGCCTTAAACGCCCCACCTAATATCGAAATCCTCCAGGGTAATAAAAACTTCCACGCCCTGGATATCGCCTCGTTATCGTTTTAGAGCCATCCATGCCGCTGCTGCAATTCCTATCCACCCCCGCCCCCAACGCCCCCTCCTTCCCCACCACCCGCACCATTGCCTAGACCTAGCACCACGCGTCGAGCAAACCCCTACACCTACGCGACCTAAAGCCCCCCCCCGCCGCCCCCGCCTCCCCTGCCACATCCCCCCCCCCCCTCCCCCACAAGGAGGATTCATAGTCAACACGCACAAATTGACCTGCCCCACCCGTCTTCTCCCCCCCCTCCGCCCCTCCCGCGCCCCTTTGATCAAAATCAGGCCCCCACGTCCTTAAAAATTCCGCCCTCCCCTCACCGGTTATTCGACTTACAAGATTCACTTGATAACAGGAGATAATTTCCTCCACAGCTTTCAGACTTTGTTCCCCTCAGAAACAGGTTTTACAGTTTCAGCACACAGACTAACTAACATCACCCTGTTGACCCTGATAGCTACACTGTAGTTGTAAGGGGAGTCGCCGACCTATATCCTTAATGAGGAAACACAACCCGTAATACGCGCGATCGGAGTATCACACACAGCTTGCAAAGATGAGTTTCGACGAAATCTTCGATTTCACAGCTGGAAGATATTTTAATTTTTAGAATACGTACCAGCACCACGTTTTGTCGAGTGATCACATCATACACACACGCAATCGAACTAATATCTCCGAAATTCACCAAGAAGAGTGGGTTGTATTCCAAAATACCAGCAACGTACATACTACCACCCCCCTGCTTGGCGTTCGCAGCCTCGCTCGGTACTCAGTTCCCTGTGGTTTTGTACCGATGCTATTGCACGTACGTATGACTAGAACAACTGCTGTCGTACCAAGTAAAACCCATCAAATATCCAAGAAATGAAATAACCATTCATCCATGAGCCAGCACCTCAGAAGTATGGCGCAGCCAGCACCTCGCAAAAGTACGGCGTAAGTCGTGCCAACTTACATCCACCCCTAATCATGAATTATATCGCATTGTAACATATATACACCTCATTATCTTTCGAGAGCCATCCATGCCGCTGCTTTCCCCCCCCCCCGCCCCAAACGCCCCCTTCTTCCCCACCACCCGCACCATCTCCTAGACCTAGCACCACACGTACAACAAACCCCTCATCTAAAACCATTCCTCCCCCCGACCCCCCCACCCCCCCCCCCCCCCCCTCCCGCCCCCTCCCCCCCCCCCCTCCCCCCCCCCCCCCCTCCCCCTCCCCCCCCTCCCCCTTCCCCCCATCCCCCTCCCCCCCTCCCCCTCCCCCCCCCCGCCCTCTCCCCCGCCCCCACCCCCCACCTCCCCAAACCCCCCCAACCCATCCCAACCCCACCCCCTCGAACACTCCGCCCTCTCTCTACTCACTGATTGTACGACTTACCCCAGGATATACATGATAAACTGATGCATTCTTTCAAAAACCGTCACATTTCTCCCCTCAAAATAATGTATAGGTTCCACGCACAGATTGAGCTGCCCCACACGCCCCACTCCCGCCCCAACCCCCGCCCCCAATAATAAACTGGTCGACTTTTTTTTTATTTATTTATTTATTCTTCCCAAAACCGTCAGATTTATCCCCTTGAAAGGATTTATAGTTAACACGCACAAATTGCCCGCCCGTCCGTCCCCCCGCCTTTTCCCCTCCCCCCCGCCAACCCTGCTCGCTTTTGATCAAAACCAGCCCCCCACGTCCTTCAAAACTCCGCCCCCCCCCTCACCGGTTATTCGACTTACAGGATTCACTTGATAGAAGGATACGTTTCCCTCCACAGCTGTCAGATTTTGTCCCCTAAGAAACGGGTTTTATAGTTTCCGCGCACAGACTGACTAAAATCACCTTGTTGACCCTGATAGCTACACTGTAGTTGTAAGGGGAGTCGCCGACCTATATCCTTAATGAGGACACACAACTCGTAATACGCGCGATCGGAGTGTCACACACAGCTCGCAAAGATGAGTTTCGACGAAATCTTCGATCTCACAGCTGGAGTGTGTTTTCATTTTTTGTAATATACTTCGATCTCAGCTGGCGTGTATTGCCATTTTTTATAATATACAAGAATCGGACGGGGCCACCTATCGGCGGCCCCGCCCTCCATGATATTTGCGCAAAAATTACCTGATTAGGACAAAAGGGGTTACTGGACGGTACCAAGAGGTTGAGGTGCTACATGTATAGTATGTGAAATATATGCCACAAAAAATATGGATTTTGTCGGGAGTCGTTCCGAACACAACAAGCGTATGTGAAAGCAGGTGTTGGTGCACTGCATAGTGGAGTTGAAAAGACGTAACAAAACGCGAATAAGGAAATTGTGTAAAGTAAGGAGAACTGTGGCGTGGGGGATAGGCGATACATGGACGAGAAAAATATGGAAAGAAAACCGCGGTTGAAAAAACGAAAAAAACGTGGACGAGACGTATTAGACTATATGTAAGGAAAACTCAATTGGAAAAGAAAGGTAGTAGCCAAGACCTTAGCTGAATCCGGAGAAGGATTGGGACGGCATGACATCTGCCGCGAGCGCTGGAGGATGGGAGACGAATCCCGTTTGTTTTTTTACATGGAAAATCCTATCGCAACTGCAGGATAACACACAACGTCAAATAGAGCAGTCATACCATGACCCTGACACTAAGGTACGCTAAAATACAAAAGCTAAACCGGACGTCAGACCCCGTTCATCTATTATAGCAACAGCAGCTGCGGGGGGGGGAGAGGCGGACGACGGTCCATCGAGCTATGGCGGCTCAGCAGCAGTAGTGTCTACAGCAGCCGCCGTCTGGCAAAGGGGAGGGGGCACACACATTGGCTCTGCGAGCTAAAGATCACAGACAGCCGAAACTTCATTTTTAGAAACGCACTTACAGGAGGCATCACCGGCGGCAGCAGCAACAGCAGCAGCTGCTGCTGCACAGCAGCTACACTACACACAAAAAAACTTGATTTTTTTATGAAATGAAACAAATAATTGTGAAAACGTCATCTGTGAGTACGACCGATTGAATCATTGAAACTCAACTTTGCAAGCTGCGTGGTGCATGGTTACGACAAAAACACAAAACAGGCGGAAAAAAGACTAAAACCTACACAGATCCACAGAGACATCTGGCTATCTCGCACTTATGGCATGCAAAGAAAACTATAGCGCTCAGCATGGGAAATGAGAGTTGAAAAAAATCACGTATATCATAAATCAGCACAACGAACACAGCGCACTTGGAAAACATGCACAGAAGCGGGTGAGACCAGCACCAGCAGCAGCAACACACAGCAGTTGCAGCGGCAGCTGCGGCGGGTGAAGAGACGGGTGACAGCCCAGTAAGGAATTGCGGCACAGCAACAGAGGTGTCTACAGCAGCGGCCATCCGGTAGGAGGAGGAGCACACACGGCACTGGCACTGGCTAGGCGAGGTCATGACCACACAAAGCCGATTTTTGTTTTTAGAAACAAAAGCAGAAGTCACCACCACCACCAGCAGCAACACCAGCAGCAGCAGCAGCGGCACTACGACAGCAGTACACCAGCAGTGTAGCTGTTGTTGCTGTAACGCAGGTACAAAACGCAAAATAAAAGCTTGATTTCATAAAATAAATGCGCAAAACGTCTGCTGTGAGTATGACCGATTGAATGATTGAAGTAAAATGTTCGCACGCTGCGTGGTGCATAGTTATAAAGGAACACAAAAAGAGCGGAAAAATAGACGAAAAACTACACAGATCCACAGAGACATATGTCTATCTACGCAGCTATGGCATACAAAGAAACCTGTACACCTCAGTATAGAAATATGAGAGTTGACAATCATCTACGGACGTGATAGATCACCACAACAAACACAGCGAACTTTAGGAACATGCACAGAAGAGAGTCAGAGCAGCGGCACCAGCAGCAGCAACACAAAGCAGAAGCAGCAGCGGCTGATGCGGGCGCAGAGATGGGCGATAGACGAGTAAGGAGTTGCGGGACGGCAGCAGTAGTGTCTAGAGCAGCGACCATCCGGCAGCACGAGAAGCACACCCAGCACTGGCGCTGGCGTCTGCACTACACAAAACTAAAACATGACTTTATAAGACAAATGTGAAAAACGTCAGCTAGCTGTGAGTACGACCGATTGAATGATTTAAACTCAACTTTGCATGCTGCGTGGTACCAGGTACATGGTTATGAAAAAAAACACAAAAAAAATCGGAAAAATACTAAAAATTACACAGATGCACGGAGACATCTGGCTATCTACGCAGCAATGGCATGCAAAGACACCTGTAGGGCTCAGTATGGGAAATATGAGAGTTTGGGAACACCCACGCACGTCATAGATGAGCATAATGAACACAGCGCACTTTGGCAACATGCGCAGAAGAGAGTGAGACCAGAACCAACAGCAGCAACACACAGCAGTTAACAGTAGCGGCGGCGGCGGGCGCACAGGTGGGCGATAGCCTAGTAAGGAATAGCGGCACAGCAGCAGTAGTGTCTACAGCAGCCGCCATCGGGCAGGAGGAAGAGCACACAGGCGCTGGCACTGGCTCGGCGAGGTCATGACCACAGAAAACTGATTTTTGATTTCAAGAAACGAACGCAGTAGTCATCATCACCAGCAGCAGCAACACTAGCAGCAGCAGCAGCGGCACTACGACAGCAGTACAAAAGCAGTGTAGCTGTTGCTGTAGGGCAGCTACAAAACGCAAAAGAAAACATGGTTTTATATTTAAATAATGTGAAAAACGTTCTCTGTGAGTATGGCTGATTGAATGGTTCAAATCCAAGTTTACAAGCTAGCTGCGTGGAACAGTGTTACACGTAAAAAACACAAAAAAGCGGAAAATTACGCTTTTTAAACTACACAGGTTCACATAGTCATCCGGCTGTGTATGGCATGCCAAGAACCTGTAGGGCTGAGT
Source organism: Undaria pinnatifida (assembly GCA_012845835.1). Taxonomy (NCBI): domain Eukaryota; class Phaeophyceae; order Laminariales; family Alariaceae; genus Undaria; species Undaria pinnatifida. Next base: position 15,000,584 of record JABAKD010000008.1, on the reverse strand, counting down.
ACACAAGAATATGTGAATGCAGGTGTTGGTGCACTGCACAGTGGAGTTGAAAAGACGAGACAAAACGCAAACAAGGAAGTTGTGTATAGCAGGGAGAACTGTGGTGTGGGGGATACCAGTAGGCAAAAAATAGACGGGAAGAAAATGGCAAGAAAACCGCGGTTGAAAAAAACAAAAAAAACGAGAACGAAACACAATAGTCTATATGTAAGGATAACTCAATTGACAAAGAAAGGTAGTAGCCAAGACCTTAGCTGAATCCGGAAAAGGACTGGGACGGCATGATGTGCGCCGCGAGCACTGAAAGATGGGAGATGAAATCCGTTCGTTATTAGGTGGAAAATTCTACCACAACTGCAGTATAATGTGAAATTAGAGGGTGGGAGACACAGATTGCCCCGTGCAGGTCTGCCAATTGAGCAGGTCTTCGGAGAGTACTCACTTTCGTTCCTTCGTAAAAATGTAGCTTTATTCGTTTCCACCAGAGCCCGGGATAGCTTCTGAGATCGGAGGCGCGTGCCTCCGATCTAATTCCTAACTTCCCCGAATATAAAGCGCCAACCTTATCATACGAAACCCATCCAAATGATCTCAAATTCGGATACCTACAGGCCTTTCGAGGCCGTATATTAACACTAGCCCACCCTGATGAGTCGCATATGCAGAAATATGGGAGATTCGTGGAAACTCCGGTTCTACGAACTAGACCATGAGTCGAAGATGCGGCTCCTCAAACCCCACTCCCACACCTCTAACCGTCTGGCTATGGAGCCAGGAACACGCGAAGAAAAGCAGTAGAAAGAAAAGCAGACCCTACAGCAAGGCAATACTCACCCATCAAAAACCTGCCGCATGCCGCCGGGGTGGCGGGGGGGGCAGAAAAGGCCCTAGAACCTGCCGCATGCCGCCGGTGTGGCGGGGGGGGCAGGAAAGGCTCTGCGGTAAACCAACCACAGAAAACATACTATGGCGAGGCGAGCCCTCGTCGATATGGAGGGGAACACAGGCGCTAACACAAGGGAGAAGTCATGCGAAAAACCTCCCGCGGGCCATCGGCAAGGCGGGGGGTTAGACGAGGAAACGACGAATACCCGGGATGGAAGTTGTCAACACATACTGCCCCGCTAGGGGAGGAAGTGTTTAGACGACAAAAAAAAATCAAAGCAGAACAAACACAACACACAAAACATAAAAGAAGACACACAGACCCGTACACTGGTCGCCCCCCGGCTCTGGGCTGAGGAGGGCGTCGGCAGGGCGAAATTGAACAACGACAAAACGGCGACAGCCCTGCGCCTCAGATAGCGGCGTTTCACCCGAACCCTGACCCGGCACTGAGCAGGGGGTTCGGCAGGACAGAAAACAAACTGGAAATGACCGCCCCAAAACTCGACAAAGACCCTCAGGACACTACGAACAACCCAAAGACGAAGACGCAAAACTCATAACTAAAAAAAAATTAAGAACTATCGAGGAGCGGTGGTGTCTTGGAAGTCAACTGGCCACGGCCGCGCCTCGAGATTCGTCTACGTTACGTTGGATTCCCCGAGGAAACGCACTGGCGATGTGAACTTTCAAGCACCAAGAGCCTCGTACGGCTCCCGTTGAAGTCGTCTAGCGCGCCGGGGGAAGAGGGACTTTAATCGGTCCCTGGTCGTCCAGAAAGCGGACCAGGTATACCTTGTCCTCGGTAGTGCTCGCGCTGATTTTTCCTAGCCACCATAAACCATCGTCTCCCTTGTACCAAAAGTGGGCTCCCTTAGGAAGTACGGTGTCGTGGTAGCGACGGAGCCAATCGGTGCGGGGAACACAGGCGTAGCCCGGTGCTAGGAAACGTTCCCCGTTGTTGCGGGAGAGCTCACGCTGTGCCGCCCCGATCCGCATTCGGCGGTAAAAGCGGTTGGTTTGGCGGTGCTGGTCCGAGGTTCCGGCCCAATTACGCAAGATGTGGGAGCGGGAGAGGTGAAGGTCCATTTCCCGCTCCCAGGACGGTTCGGAGAGTCCTGCCCAATGCGTCTTGTATAGCACCGCGATGACGCCACCTCGCCCCCGTACCGACTGATGACCAGTGATCTGTTCCACCTCCAGCCGCTGGAGGGGAGTCGAAACGTCGTCTTGAGTGACGTGGTACGGCGGGGACTTCTTGGAAAATTTGTTGAGCACATACTGTGTCAGCCCCGCCGATAGGTATTTGGGCATGTCCCCGCTGTCGTGGGGGTTGGCACAGGGTTTGCAGCGCTCGATGGCCACACGCCGACGAGCGTCCGAACCAGGCAGGTCGGAAGGGAGATCCAAATAAAGGAGGTTGCTCCCGAGCGGCGAGCCGTCCGGGGTCTCGGCGGCGGAGCAGGGACCGACGCCCAGGACCTTGTATGGGCCCGTCCAGTTAAGTGCGAGTTTGTCCTTGAGTACCTTGGCGTCGGTATTCGCCTTCACACCCTGGCGGATGGTAGAGGCAGAATTGTATACCCACGCCCAACCACCCACAGTGAAGTTAGGTGCTGGACGCAGCGCGTCGGCGAGGGCGGAGTTTCTGCGGTTAACACGGGAAACGGTGAGGGCGTGGTGTGCGCGGACAATGTCGGTCGCGAGCTTTTGCCGGTCGGTGGCCAAATCGCAATAGGCCAGGTGGTCACGGGCCAGACTCTGGTGTCCCACGACACCTTTGCGGTCGAAAATCGTCAGGGGGAGCCGTGGGAGTCTGCCCATGTGGAGCTCGTTGAGCGCCAAACCCGTCGCCGCGCTGACAGAGTTGTTGTAAGCGAATTCAACGTGGGGCAGATGCAACTCCCAGTCGTCTTGTCGCTCGTTGACGACCATAGCCAGCATTTGTGCCATAGTGTGAGTTACCCGCTCAACGCCCCCGTTACAGTTGAGATGATAGGAGCTTGTAGCAAGCTTGTGTACACCTAACAGCTGATATACAGCTTGTGAAAGCTTGGAGCAGAACTGCAGTCCGTTGTCCGAGAGTATGGTGCGCGGGCACCCCCACAAGGGGATGTATTGGTTCACCAGGATATTGGCTGTACCTTCCGCGGTGAACTCAGCGGCAGTGACGGGGAACATGTCGGCCTGACGACTGAAGCGATCGGTGAACAGCAGGATGTAGGTGTTGCCTCGTGGTGTGGCCGGAAAGGGGCCAAAGAAGTCAACACTGACGGCGATACCTGGACCTTCCGGCAGAGGCATTGTGATGATGGGCCAGCGGACAGCCAGCCGTGAGGTTTTCCGCGCTTGGCACTTCAAGCAGTGGCGGAGCCACCACCGGGTGCACACACTCATGCCAATCCACCAATGAAAACGCTCCAGCATGCGCAACGTGCGCGTGGTGCCAAGGTGGCAGGAGGCCGTCGAGTGGCAAGCTTGCATGATCCAAGGGCGCATGAGCAGGGGAACGTAGATGCGAACTGGCTCGTCATTTAGCAAGCAAGCAGCTCGCCCCACAGAGTTCGGTTTGTCAGAGCTTGTTGGCGGCAGTGTCGGGTTACGGACGAGTAGGACGATGTCGTCGTTGGTTGTATGTCGTCGACCCTTACCCGCCAACTCCTTGGTCTGAGAGGGAGGGACGCTTGTGCGAGAGGTAGCACGCCAACGTCGGGCGGCAGGACCGATGGCCGGCCGATAGAAACGTAACGCATCATGGCGTGCCACGTCGGCTCAGCGTGCTGCTCTCGCTTCCAATCGTCATGTGAATACCGCGCGATGGAATCAGCGAAACGCAATTCAGCAGCGTTGCCGAGGGCGTCCGACCTTGTATATGTGGTCGGCGTGCCACCAGGAGAAGGCGTGAGCCGTAAGAGAGGAGTTCCCATATAGGCTCTGCGTGGTCGCGGTCGGACGGTAGTGGCACGCTGCGGACCGGCGAGTCGACAAGAGCAGGGGTCGCGGCGGCGACGGGGTCGGCTGTGGCCGTGGAACTCACGACGGGGTTGTACTTGGTCCGCAAGATGGCCGAGGGGCCCCGCCAAGCCCGAATCCATATTCTACAGCGGGGGTGCATTACCCGTTGTTGTCGCTGTTCGTCGGCGCGTCGTCGACGACGGAGGGGCTGGAGTGCCAAGCATGGCGGAGACGGACACAGTCGAACCGGTGGTCGTGGCGGGGGCCGTCTCCTGTAAAGAACTCCGGGATAGATAAGTCGGCTGTGCGATGGGCGTCGCTGCAGCCAGGGCTTCTGCGGAGCCCGTGCCGCCCTCGATGGATATGGCAAAAACCGAAGCGAAAACAGTGTCGGCGGCAGGTGAAATCGACCCGCGGCCGGTATAGCCTTCGGTAGTGGCGACGGAGGCAGAAACACGAGCGACGAATCTCCCCGGGGAAACAGAAAGGCCGTCAATCCTTATACGTGGCTCGTGTGTGCGAAAATCGTGAAACGCGGTAGAGGTGAGAGGGAGCCCACCCAAGGCAGCATGTTCAGTGCGGGGCACGAGCCCACCCAAGGCAGTGCTTTCAGCGAGGGGTTCGAGTCCACCCAAAGCAGTGTTTTCGGTGTGGGGCACGAGCCCACCCAAGACAGTGCTTTTGGCGAGGGGCGCGAGTCCACCCGAACCGACTCCTGGGATCGGCGAGGGGGGAGCGCGCAGCCCGCGGGTCCGTAGGAGGTAGATACCGCTATCTCCAACGGGGTTGGGGCTTGTCAACTCCACGAGGTTGAATTTTTTTTTTCAACAAGCCACTGCGGTCGTACTCCATAACAGGCTCTGGAAAACGGGCCGGAAAAATCGGCGATGCCCTTGTCGCTGCCTTTGCGGTACTCGAGTGTGCAATCAAACGCGGTGACGAACTCAAGCTACCGCTGGACTCGTGCATTGAGGGTCCCCACTTTGCCAATGCTCCCCTATGTGTTGTGGCCGGAGGATATGTGGAACTTTGTTCCCCTCAGTATCCTCGGAGGCGTTTGGGAACCCAAGCAATGCTGCCGGTCCCCAAATCTAGAGGAGTCCAGTGCCTCTCCAAGTCGAGCGTTGCTCGACTGATATACGCGATTTTCATAGTGAACGAAACGTCGTCCAGCGTCACAGTACCCTCGACGAAACAGGGGCAGTGTTCTGACATCGCAAGGTCAGGGCCGACGCTAGAAGCTATCTCCACAACTTCACGGCTTTTCATTGGGCAACGCGCCCGAGAAATAGGTCGGAAATGCCGAAGGGGAAGCTTTGCGAGAGCTGGCCGCTGTGAACGGTCCGGTTGCGGCGCGGACGAGATTTCTTGATTCTTGCACTCGCAGTGCCGGTGCGGAACCGACTAGGGGAGGCCGGGTGCGCCGACCCGGTCTCATTGTCGCAAATAGCTGCGCGAACGGCAGAAAGTGCCTCACCGAGCAAGTTTTTCCTCTCCCCTGGCATGGGTTGTTGGCCCGGGGACCATCCGCCCGGAGGCCAATGCCCCACACTGGGTTCAGAGGGCTGGATTCAGCCAGAAGCTTGTTGTCAGAGCTCAAAAGGTGATTTTTTTATGGCTGGATTCTGCGTGAATTTGGCGTAGGTGCCAGGCGACACGGCGTTTTGCTTCTCCCTGTCCCCAACAGCGGAGTCAAAGTTGCGCACGCCTCGACCGATACGTTTGCATGTGCTTGGACGAGGCGACGACATAATGAGCCCCACTGCTCGATGGCTTCGCAAAAACTTGGTCTTTTCGGCCATCATGTACTGCTCCGCGCAAGAATATGGCACGTCGTCCACGGCAAACGGCGAAGGAGACCACGGTGGGAAGTAGGATGGGGCTGCCAGAATAACACCACTTTGGCTGTGGAGTATTCGAGAGAAGGGTCAAAATCCGTGTTGAAATTTGGGCCTGCAATGTCCTCGTCGAGGAACATCAGGCCTCGGGAGCACGACGCGAATACGAACCCGTGGTATTTCGCCTCGGGTCTTTTTTCGCTCGTTGGCGGAAAAGCGCGAGAATACGCTCTAACTGCGCCCGAAAAATGGCAAAAACCGACGGTGCCAACCCGTCGGTAGCCTCGTTGGACATTTGTGGGTCTGCATCTGTCCTCGGCTCTTTGGGCCTGTAGTGTCCTCTTGCGGGAGCACTAGGCCTCGGGAGCAAGATGCGAGTCCGAACCTTGGGTTTCTCGCCTCGGGTCCTCTTCACTCGCTGGCGGAAACTCGTAAGAAGCCGCCCTCGCTGCCCCCGAAAAAGAGTCCGACACCGACGGTGCCAACCCGTCGGTAGCCTCGTTGGGCATTTGGGTCTGCAATGTCCCCCTCTGGGAACACCAGTCCTCGGCTCTTTGGGCCTGTAGTGTCCCCCTCAGGAGCACCAGGCCTCGGGAGCGCGACGCGAGTCCGAACCCACGGTTTCTCGCGCCGTGGCCTCTTCGCTCTTTGGCGTATAATCGCAAGAAAACTGCTCTAACTGCACCCGAAGGGGCAGGGGTTCTGAGCTGTTTCTGCTTGACGAGAGGCGCGATTCTTCCGTAAAATTACGGGAATAGCGTCCAGCTGATCAGGCTGGAGGCCGTGGAGTCACCACTGGCCCGTCGCGCAGTGTCGGATCTTCTTCCTGTGCCACTGGGGCAGACGTAGCCTGAAACACGTGGGTTAGCGTGTTAAAAGACGAAGCAGGGTCCGTAAACCCTGTGGGCGTCTTCTGGAGCGGGGCTCGGGCAAGGCAATATTATTTTTACCCGAGGAGGCTCTCTTCCGTTATGTCTCTTGGAAAAGGGAGACGAGGTAGGTAATCTTGTCGACTCCTCCTTCATGGAAAAAAGGACAGAGCGTCCGCTGTTATCGCGAGCAAACACCGGACCGAGCCTCGCAAAAGATATCGGTGTTGTAGTGTTGGCCTTCCCACACCTCAAATCGACCGCCACCTCGTGGTCAGAAAAAGTGTTTCGAGGGTCGACCGTCCCACACCTCAAACCGACCGCCACCGCCTGGTCAGGGAGAGGGGGGGATGAACACATACGCGTAAAAAGGCGACGCGCCGCCACCGCAGCTATATTGTTGCGCGGCGCGTGCCTGGGGGGGGAGCGCGCAAAGCGCAGGCTCCCGTGCCATGGTTGATGGGGGCGGCGTTTGAAGCGCGTACCCCCTTTGCTGAGTTTATGCCGCGGCTGAGGGAAACGGCGCCGGAAGCGCGGTTCCCGTTGCCGAACTCAGACCATGACCGAGGGGAACATCGCTGAAAGCGTGCGTTCTCGCCGTCGAAAAGGAAAGCAAGAAAAGAAAAAAACGCACCTGGCTGGAGGAAATCACGCTTGAAGCGCTAGTTTCCGCCGCCGGTACTACGCCGTGAGAATCGTCGGCAGACGGCGTAGGAGCCCGTGGGCTCTTGACAGAGGCAATCTGTGCTGCGTTACTGGACAGGCTAGCAACAAAACACGAGCATCTTCTGAAACCAAAATAGGTACCCCCCCGACAGTGTTGTCGACGGTGCCGTACCGCCGTCAAGCTGTCGATTGCCGTTACGGAATGTGCCAGGTTGGCGCGCAAATTTATTTTCGCCCCGGTGGTGGGCGGCTCCAAAGCGCATTCGACGAGCAGGAGCGGGGGCAGAAGAGGCGGGCGAGCGCTGGATACGCAAATGGTGATCCGACGTGTATGTGGTATCGTTATGACAGTTTACCTGGCCCTGATCCTGGAAGATGGCGACGATTCTTCGTGTGGTTGTTCGGGCGAGAAGATTTGTCGTCTCGGCGGAGGCAGACCATGCGTGTTTGTCAACGTCGGTGTGCGTCATCGTCGCCAAGTTGGCCTAGTTCAGGGTTCAAGCAGCCACTCGCAGTAATGAAAGGATGCCTACAATGCTTGAAGGAATGGCTGTCTTCGTGGCAGTTGAGGCAAAGCCCCCGGTTTTCTCGGAGGGCATCAGCGCGAGGTGAAAGGATGCCGCTCCAAAGGGGAGGGTCGCCTATCTTAAACGAGGCCTTAACGGCGAAACCTTCTGCATAATGATGCTCTTCTAGTGGCCAGCAGTTCGATGTGTGGTCAAGCCAAGGGTCAGATGAATCATCGATGGGCATGACAGTTGAATGATGGCTCGATCCCGTCTGCCACGAAAGCGACTGGGACGGCACTCGGCCCTGGCCGCGCCCATGATCTGCGGGCCGAGGCCCCGACAGGGCGCATGACCGCGCTCCCGTCGAAGAAACAGGGAGAGAATAAAATGTTTCGCCGTTGACGGCAGGTGTCTTATTAGTCACTAAAAGCCCGCCACATAGCATCCAACGAGGCGTATGGCCGCGGGTTTGTTGCCTTCGAACCAGGGTACAACGCAGGCAGGAGAGCCGGAAATTGCTCCTTCGCCGCCACCCGAACCACCTCCAACACCACATCCGTTCCCGGAGACAAAACACTCTCACTCCGCGTAGCGGTCGGCATAAGTACGCGAAACTCCACTGAAATCAGAAAAAGGCATGCCGTTACACATTCCAAAAGTATGCAACTTAGTGTAGCCCTCCTCCGTGTCAACCCCGTCGAAGTGCGTGATCAGCAGACGCAACAGGAGGGTGAAAGCCTCAGGCAGATGCTCCTCCTGCCATGGCTCTTGACACTTTTTGCCTGCTACCACGACCACCTCGCTGTGGTCCGTGCTCGAGGACGAAGACGAGCGGGAGGAGGTTGACGAGCCGTCCCACGCTGAACGTCCTCTCGCGCCATTCCTCTGCCAGAGCGGCGGCCAACTGCCCCGGTTGTTGGACCGAAGTTGTCCCCTCGGCGGCGCCCTCAGGCACACCAGCACCCGATGCGCTGTCACCCCCGCGGCCGTGGTGGTGGTCCCCACCCCCACCATTTTTGCCACCACCCCCACGGTTGCGGTCCCCGCGGTCGCGACTGTCGCGACATTTTCCCCGGTTTCGTTCTGCCAACTCTTCCTCCGGGGTCCGGCCAAACGACAGGGTCGGGGTCCTCGTCGTGGGCTATCAGCAGTGCCTTGACGAGGGCAAGGGTCGGGGCGGCTCTCGTCTGTCTAGCATAGGGCGTATAATCCACGCGAGCCCAGGCCGCTTCCATTGAGGACGTCCGCTTGCCGCGACGCCGGCCTCTCTGACGGGAGGAGGGCGTAGGCTATTTCCAACACCGCGGGTCGCCAACGCTGAGGAGAAGTCTACTCGCGGTGCAGACGCCATGCACACGACGATGCCCATGAAGAAGGCGTCGTTCCCGGGTCGTGGTCGCTGGGATGCGACACCCTGCGGGCGCGACGAAGGCAAGGGGGCACTCTGTGTCTCCCACCCTTTAATTTCACATGTGGCGTCGTCGAGCTTGATGTGCTATTGTGGCAGCGTTCTTCCGGTTTCTCCGATTTTGTTTTCGTAGCGATTTTGCTTTTGCTTTCCATCGAGCCGACAACCCCTGTTCCTTCTCGGGTGGCTTCTCAATGGAGGGAGCGCCCTTCCTCCTACAACGGCGACCACAACAGCAGTGAGATGGCAGGGGCCCCTCCTGTTGGTCGCCGCGCACGTACCACACGAACGACACCTTCCAAGTACGTGCGGACGACTCTGCTCTGCGGAGCACACTTCTCGTCTCGAATTTTGGTCCCTCCTGTTGGTTGCTGGGCACGCACCACACAGAGGACACTTTCCGAGTACGGGCGGACGACACTGCTCTTCGGAGCACACCCCTCGTCCCGGCCTTTGGCCGCATCAGTTCACCGCCAGCTGGTCATAGACCACTCCGCAGTGGAACTGCCCGAGCCCACCCATCAGACTTGTTTGCTCCGCGCTCTGCCAGCATGTTTCACAGCACATATCCGCGAGTTGCCAGCACAAGCCCCAAGATCGGCCATCGACTCGTAATTTTTTTTCGCGCTTTGGGGCTCGGAGGCATATGCACGCATGCCACGGACAAGCATACTGGAGTCAACCCTTCGAATGACATTCGAAGGGGACTTCGCTCGCTGAGAGAGCCCATCGCCCAGCACATCCTTGCTGTCGGTGCCAGACCGTCCTTCGCGGGGCGTCCTGCCGACGACGCCACATGTGAAATTAAAGGGTGGGAGACACAGAGTGCCCCGTGCAGGTCTGCCAATTGAGCAGGTCTTCGGAGAGTACTCACTTTCGTTCCTTCGTAGAGATGTAGCTTTATTCGTTTCCACCAGGGCCCGGGATAGCTTCTGAGATCGGAGGCGCGTGCCTCCGATCTAATTCCTAACTTCCCCGAATATAAAGCGCCAACCTTATCATACGAAACCCATCCAAATGATCTCATATTCGGATACCTACAGGCCTTTCGAGACCGTATCTTAACAATAACACAACACGTCAAATAGAGCAGTCAGCCCAAGTCCCTGACACTAAGGTACGCGAAAAATGTAAAACCCACGCCGGAAGGAACACTCTGTTAATCTATCATAGCAGCTGCAGTGGCTGGGGCAGAGGCAGACGATTGTCCATCGAGAAATTGCGTCACAACAGCAGTAGTGTCTACAGCAGCAGCCGTGAGGCAACTGGGAGGGGACATACACACTAGCTCGGCGAGCTCAAGACCACAGACAGCCGATTTATATTTTTAGAAACGCAGTTACATGAGGCACCAACAGCGGCAGCAGCAACTGCAGCTGCAGCAGCTGCACAGAAGCTACACTACAAAAAAACATGACTTTGACCGATTTTACGATAGCCCCCTTTCAAAGCCAGCGATTTTCTTCAACAAACGTTTAATGGCTGCTCTACACAAGGACGGATAAACTTGGCAACAAAGTATCCATATATTTTCTTGTGTGCAAAGGCCTATCGATCGATGACGTCGACGTGTCGAGGGACACCGTATTTCAGGAAGCACGACCGAGAGCTGGTTTTGAAACCAGCTATTTAGGTAAAGAAAAGTTGGGGTGGCTACCGTGAAACGACTCTTTTATTAAAAAAATGTGAAAAAAGTCATCTGTGAGTACGACAGATTGAATAGTTGAAACTCAACTTTGCAAGCTGCGCGGTACATGGTTACACACTCCGGACAGCTCATGAGCTAGCTCATCTGTCATGTATAGCCCAAGCTTTGAAAGCATGTGCAGATGAGCTAACACCTATAGCTCAAGCCGGGGGAAACATGTATAGCTCATGTAGCTCCCATAGCTCATCTCGGGTGCAGATGAGCTAGCTCATGTAGCTCCTATAGCTCAAGGTTTGGAAACATGGGCAGACGAGCTATCGCCTATAGCTCAAGCCTTCGAAACATGTGCAGATGAGCTACCGCCTATAGCTCAAGCCGGGGAAAACATGTGCAGCTCCCGTAGCTCCTATCCCGGGTACGGATGAGCTAGCCCATGTAACTCCTACAGCTCAGCCTGGGCAAATGTGTGCAGATGCGCTATCGCCTATAGCTTAGCCTGGGCAAATGTGTACAGATGAGCTATCACCTTTAGCTCAAGCCTTCAAAACATGTGCAGGTGAGCTACCGCCTATAGCTCAAGCCTTCGAAACATGTGCAGATGAGCAATCGCCTATACCCTAAGCCTTCAAAACAAGTGCAGATGAGCTACCGCCTATAGCTCAAGCCTTCGAAACATGTGCAGATGAGCTACCGCCTATAGCTCACCCCCGGAAAACGTTATCATAGTGTTGGTGATGGCGACAGTGTGTATCGGCCGAGCTGCTGTAGATCTTCTGATTGGATAGTTTGAATATTGAATTGTCAATTGCAGTAAGTTGATGCTGGATTTTCTGGGAATACTCTTTGTGGTAGTTCGGTAGGTTGTACACAAGTACGAGCTATACAATGGACCGTAGGTGTGTGTCGGTACACTGGTATGTGGTACATTGGACACTTATCCAGTAGGAAGCTTCAGGCATTGTTGCTGTAGGTCTGCCTATCTGGCTATTGTAATGTTAGGGGTATTGTTTGTGGTACGGGCAACAACCCGAGGGTTTTGTGGCACGTCTGAAAGTACATTAGGCCGTGTTCTGTGTTATGCGTGATCGGGTAGTTGCATAGCGTGATCCTGAGGGTGAGGTTGTGCGCGCCCACGAGAGCCCCCACCCTGCTCTCTTCACCTTGCCTACCTGTCTCAGAAGGGCAATTGCTCAATAATACGACATCTTTTCCCCAGAAGCCACGAGTTTACCAACACGCTATAGCGACAAAGGTGTCTACTGCTCCGTCGTCCCCTTGGACTACACTAGACTGTTGTGCGAGAGAGGCCTGATCTACCTGTCTCATCATGGCTGAACCGGGGACACCTGCGGGTGGCCGAGTTCAGAGTAATCCGCAGGATGTTGGTGAGAGGATGGTTTCCCTAGAGACGCAGTTGTCCCAACTTACGACTCTAGTCACGTCGCTTGTTGATCAACAGAAGGGGCAAGTGGAGTCCTCTGTTTCTGCTGTCGCGCCTGGAGGCGGCGAAACAGAGTATGCTGGTGGTACGCATTCTACCGATGATGCTACTGGCAGGACCGCGGGAGGTACGGGCGGCGATGCCCAAGGCCTTGGCGTGTCCAGCATGGGGGTTGGGAGTAGTAGCCTTGCTGGCTCAGGCTTGAACCCTAATGTATTCGCTGTTAATCGTTCCTCTGCTGGTGCTGCAAGCTTTGGTTCGATTGGGATTGGAAGTGGGGCTGTAGGTAGCCAGTCTTTCGTCCCCGGGACTGTAGGTAGGGCTCGCGGAAGCCAGTCCTCTGTTCCTCCCGAACCTACTCCGTCGAGCAGGTGGTGGGAAAGTGTCGCCAGTGGAAACAATCTGATTCCTGGGGCCGGCACTACTGATACAGGAGAGAAGTTGGGTGGGGGTCCTTTCAAAGTTCCCAAGGCTCCTGTTTTCGATGGGACAGACGTGTCTTACCCCTCATGGTCGCAGAATTTTCTGCTAAGTGCCCGGCACAACAATCTGTATGAGGCGTTTGTTTCTGAGACTGAGATTCCGATTGCTGACATTAGTTTCGACTTGACCCCCTGGGTAGAGAAAGGATTCAGTGTGGGTGTGCTGCGTCAGGCTGGGATGGCATGGTGGTTTCTGTTCGACTGCTTGAAGAAGGATAGTATGAAAACTATGGTTCGCCACGCTGGTTCTTCCAGCAAGGGTTTTCGAGTGCTGAAAGATCATTTTCTGCCATTGAGCCAGAGTCAGATTCGTGTGCAGGAGGAGAAACTCAAATCACTGCGCATGCGTTCGACTGAGAATCCCTCGATCTTCTTTGCATCTGTGAGAGAGACGCTTGGTGTTCTTCAAATGCTGGAAGTCAAGAAAGACGACAGAGAGGTGTGCAACCTGATGCTCGAGGGGCTGTCGCATGAATATAAGACTCTGCGTGAAACTCTGGTGGTGTTCTGCCCGAATGACCCGTCGTTCATAGAGACTAAAGTGCATGAATATAAGACTCTGCGTGAAACTCTGGTGGTGTTCTGCCCGAATGACCCGTCGTTCATAGAGACTAAAGTGCGTGAACGGTACCTTGACTTGCAGACTCAAGGTGGTCCGAAGAAACACAGTGTTGCTCTGATGTCAAGGCCTGAGAAGAAGGGTGCGAAGAAGCAGAACTACAAGTCAAGGTTTAACTCCGAGTCTGATTCATCTAAGGAAACGGCGTTTCAAGCGAAGTGTTCCAAGTGTGGGGAGGTCGGTCACGTAAAGAAGGACTGTCTGGCTCGTGTGATCGCTCATCCCTCCCAGACCGGATCACCCAAGGACGCGAAGAATGAAAACGGTGAGATATCTGAGTTGTAAGTGCTTCCGTCCCAAACTGACTCGGACCTGAGGGATACCTGGAATGATACCATGGTGTTTCTGTCCCAAAACGTCTCAAACGATTGGAGTGATGACACGTATCTTGCATCGTGGTATGACTCTGTACTGGTGAATTGGGTGAATTCTTTTGGTGCTGATATTCCAACGCTGTATAGTGAAGTGGCGGAAAGGATAAGGAACTATGTCGGTAGTGATCGTTTTATTCGTGATTCTATTCGTGAATATGCCACTCTCACCAAGAAGAGGTGTTTCGAAGATTGGTATGCAGACACAGGTACCGCTTTCCACATGACAGATTCTCTCTCGTGTATGAAGGATGTGAAGCCTTGCCACAAGAATGTAAAGGGAATTGGTGGCGTGACTTGTGAGGTAGCTCTTTCAGGAACTCTGGAATTGGTGTTTCTGTCTGCTGACAACGAGTTTTTGGTAGAGTTGAAGAATGTGCTGTACTGTCCCAAATTGGGGTACAACCTTTTTTCCCCGAGCGCAGAATTTGATGGCGAGTCATGGAATGGTTTTGGTGGTCCTCGTGGTGTGATGACTGCTTTCCACGGACGTGTGACTTTTGATAATTTCGATGGTGTGCTTGTTGCGACTGCGTATCGTATGGGTGATGACTCTATTGGATCCGTGTTGGCTGCCCTCACTCCTTCAAACCCCAAGTACGAAACGAGTATGGATGTGAATGACTTTCATAACATTTATGCTCACTCACATGAAGGATTGCTTCGTACTACTGCGAAGCGACTGGGTATCAAGTTGACTGGTAGCCTAGATGCTTGTACGGGATGTTTGATGTCGAAGGCAATTAGAAAAGGGATTGCTCGTGAAACTTAATGTAGATCAGATAAAAAGTTAGGGAGAGTTTATGTTGACTTGGGAGGGAAGAAGGCCGTTGTGTCCATAGGGGGAACGTATTACCCCATGATCGTGAAGGATGATTTCACAAGGCGTGCATGGATCTATTTCCTGAGAAGTAAATAAGACGCTGCGAGTGCTTTCCGGAGTTTTCTTGGTAGTGTGCGTGCCGATGGAATTTCATCATTGGTTGAGATTGTTAGATCTGACAATGGAGGTGAGTTTTTCGGTTGAGAATTTGCATCTGTGTGCAATGACCTCTTGATTAAGCAAGAATTCACCCCAGCTTACAGTCCGCAATACAACGGTGTTGCAGAGCGTGGCTTGGGATTGATAGAGGAGGCCGGCGGCTCGTGTTCAGGCGAAAGTTCTCTTTGGGCATGTACGGTTACCTAAGACTGACAGACTCTGGGCTGAGGCAATGCACTGGGCTTGCGAGGCACTTAATCACACGGCTTGTTCTGCTAACCCCGATTCCGAGTCGTATGAAATGTGGTATGGGGAAGCTCGTCCTGCTACACCATATCAATTTTGAAACCGGCGTACTGCAAGTGGCAGCGACCGTCGAAGCTGTTTCCGAAGGGTGAGAGTTGCTTTTATGTCGGTCGTTCGAGAAGCCACCCGCGTGATTGTCAAAGAGTACTTACGAGGGCTGGGACTTTTCAGGAAACGAGGGATGTAACGTGGGAGGCGTTGCCGTCACAGCTCCCTCGACCGCAACCTCCGTTGCCGATAG
The DNA here is from genome assembly GCA_012845835.1 of Undaria pinnatifida. Classification (NCBI taxonomy): domain Eukaryota; class Phaeophyceae; order Laminariales; family Alariaceae; genus Undaria; species Undaria pinnatifida. The sequence goes on along the minus strand of JABAKD010000008.1, from coordinate 14,985,364 downwards.
AGATCGCGGAGGAGGGAGGGGAGGAAAGTGACAACGATGTAGAACACGAGGTATGGCCGCTTGTAGGGAGGGGAGTTGCCCACACACTGTTGCGAAATAACGCGGCAGTGGTCCCCTCTGGTGCAGCAACGAACGAGGTAGTGGTCCCCCCTGGTGAAGCAGTCGATGTTGTTGAAAGTGTTGACGCAGAGAGTGTAGGTCGATCGCCGTTTGCCCCCTCTGTGGCATCTTCGCCCGTTCCCTCTGTGTCGTCTCCAGCACCTGAGTTCACCGATGGTGAGGGGCAGGGAGGGCAAGATGTGGGGGAACAAGAGTCGGTGGGTCCTGAAGAGCAGTGATACCGAGTCTGTAGGGCCGGGAGGGCAGGAGGCAGAGGCAGAGGCATCTCCTCCAGTTGCTCGTCGTCCGCGGCATGTAGCTGAGCTAGCTGATTTCAACAACTCTGCGCGTGAGAATGATGAAGTAAGAGAAGGTAGAACTCGCGCGCAGACCCGTGCAGTTAACCAGCAGAATGTATCTGGCCTTGTTGACACTCTAAGGCCCGTCTGCGCAGCAGAGTTAATATATGCGCTGTTGGCGGAGCAGAGAGCAGGTGACGCAGTGGAATTGCCGAAATAACTAGTGCAGGACGTAGAGTCTGAGCCTGATAGATATCAAGAAGCCCGGCAATCGAGTACGCCACGATCTGGGATGGAGCTATGTCTGTAGAAGGTGAAGGCTTGATAAGGGCAGGAACGTTCACGTTAGCGGTAAAGATCCCAATAAGCTGTAACGTGATAAAGGCTCGATGGGTTTTCAAATGGAAAGCAGACGAAACAGGAAATACAGTGAAGGCCAAGGCTAGGCTTGTCGCGAAGGGCTTCAGGCAGAAGTATGGTGTAGACTATCTTGAGACTTTCTCGCCTACTGCAAATCCTGCATCAATTCGATTGTCGGTAGCATTGGCGTGCAAGTACGATTAGGAATTACTCCACTGGGATATCGAGTAGGCGTTTGTTCAGTCGAAGTTGGATCACGAGGTGTTCATCAAGTTGCCTCCTGGATGTGGTTCGATGTCAGGAAAGGTTGTCCGTCTGAACAAGAGTTTGTACGGATTGAAGCAGGCATCTAGAACATTTTACAAGAGGCTAGTATTGGATCTAAAGAGGATTGGTTTCGAGCAGTCTCTGTGTGACCCCTGTGTGCTGCGTTTCATGATGGGAGACGAGGTGATAGGGATGGTCGCGATTCACGTGGATGACATTCTGTATGCAGGAACTAAGAGTCTTGCCAAGGTGGTTGCAGAAGCTCTAGGCGATTCTCTTCCTACGAAGAATTTGGGTGAGGTCAAGTTCTTTCTTGGTTGCGCATTTTTTCGCGACCGCGAGGCTGGCACGATTGAGATTTCTCAGGAGAGTTACATCAGGAGTGCGCTTGAGAGATTCAAAATTTGTCGCACCAGCCCGATCCCTGCTTCCCCTGCTAACGATAACAGGTCCGTGATGGAGGATGAGGAGGCAGGAGATGTGCCGTTCCGAGAGGTGGTGGGGAGCCTGATATGGGTCGCCAATGGGACGAGGCCCGACATCTCTAATGCTGTGCGGGCGGTGGCGAGGCACTCTCATGAGCCAAAGAAGAGAGACTGGAAGGCAGCTCAGAAGATTGTGGACTATCTTCTGGAAACGGCACATCTATCTCTGAAGTACAAGAGAGACAGTACGGTTGATGACGTAGGCCCGTTGGTGTACGTAGGTGCAGACTTTGCCAGCAAGGCCACTGACCGTAGATCAGTTTCGGGAGCACTAGTTATTGTGGCTGCCTGTCTTGTAGCTTGGCATTCTGGGACCCAGGAATGCGTTTCGCAGTCGACTTCTAAGGCAGAGTATCTTGCGATGGGCGATGGTGTGAAGAAGTCTCTATTTGTGAACGGAATGCTTCAGTTATTGAAGCCTAGTGTAGAGCCTCGTAAAATTGACGTCCTTGAGGACAACGAGGGAGCAATTGCGCTTGCAGAGAATCCGCTTAGCTCGAGCAGGAGTAAGCACATCGACGTGAGGCACTACTTTCTCAGAAATCTGACCGAGGAGGGTGTGATCGAGATCACGCATGTTACCAGCGAAAAACAACATGCGGACATCCTCACGAAGGCTCTGCCGAGAAGTATTGTTCACCGTGACTTTGCATTGGGCTCTAGGAAGTAGGAGTCTGAACTATTTTTGTTTGTCATACTGCATCTTTTGGGTCTGGTAGATACAACAGCCCCTAGGGAGAGTTTTGGTGAAAGCGGCAGTGTGTATCGGCCGAGCTGCTGTAGATCTTCTGATTGGATAGTTTGAATATTGAATTGTCAATTGTAGTAAGTTGATGCTGGATTTTCTGTGAATACTCTTTGTGGTAGTCCGATAGGTTGTACACCAGTACGAGCTATACAATCGACCGTAGGTGTGTGTGTCGGTACATTTGCATGTGGTACATTGGACACTTATCCAGTAGGAAGCTTCAGGCATTGTTGCTGTAGGTCTGCCTATCTGGCTATTGTAATGTTAGGGGTATTGTTTGTGGTACGGGCAACAACCCGAGGGTTTTGTGGCACGTCTGAAAGTACATTAGGCCGTGTTCTGTGTTATGCGTGATCGGGTAGTTGCATAGCGTGATCCTGAGGGTGAGGTTGTGCGCGCCCACGAGAGCCCCCACCCTGCTCTCTCCACCTTGCCTACCTGTCTCAGAAGGGCAATTGCTCAATAATACGACATATTTTCCCCAGAAGCCACGAGTTTATCAACATGAGCTCAAGACCACAGACAGCCGATTTATATTTTTAGAAACGCAGTTACATGAGGCACCAACAGCGGCAGCAGCAACTGCAGCAGCAGCAGCTGCACAGAAGCTACACTACAAAAAAAACATGACTTTGACCGATATTACGATAGCCCCCTTTCAAAGCCAGCGATTTCCTTCGACAAACGTTTAATGGCTGCTCTACACAAGGACGGATACACTTGGCAACAAAGTATCCATATATTTTCTTGTGTGCAAAGGTCTATCGATCGATGACGTCGACGTGTCGAGGGACACCGTATTTCAGGAGACACGACCGAGAGCTGGTTTTGAAACCAGCTATTTAGGTAAAGAAAAGTTGGGGTGGCTACCGTGAAACGACTCTTTTATTTAAAAAATGTGAAAAACCGTCATTTGTGAGTACGACAGATTGACTGGTTGAAACTCAACTTTGCAAGCTGCGTCGTGCATGGTTACACACTCCGGACAGCTCATGAGCTAGCTCATCTGTCATGTGTAGCTCAAGCTTTGAAAGCATGTGCAGATGAGCTACCACCTATAGCTCAAGCCGGGGGAAACAGGTGTAGCTCATGTAGCTCCTATAGCTCATCTCGGGGGCAGATGAGCTAGCTTATGCAGCTCCTATAGCTCAAGGTTTGGAAACATGGGCAGATGAGCTATCGCCTATAGCTCAAAGCTTCGAAACATGTGCAGATGAGCTACCGCCTATAGCTTAAGCCGGGGAAAACATGTGCAGCTCCCGTAGCCCCTATAGCTCATCCCGGGGACGGATGAGCGAGCCCATGTAACTCCTATAGCTCAGCCTGGGCAAATGTGTGCAGATGAACTATCGCCTATAGCTCAGCTTGGGCAAATGTGTACAGATGAGCTATCACCTTTAGCTCAAGCCTTCAAAACATGTGCAGGTGGGCTACCGCCTATAGCTCAAGCCTTCGAAACATGTGCAGATGAGCAATCGCCTATAGCCCAAGCCTTCAAAACAAGTGCTGATGAGCTACCGCCTATAGCTCAAGCCTTCGAAACATGTGCAGATGAGCTACCGCCTATAGCTCACCCCCGGAAAACGTTATCATAAATCATGTACGCAGCTCATCGTAGCTCTTTCTCGGCAACACATGCATGTAAGATGAGTAGCTGAAAAAGCCCGCCTTCCAGGACACGTGCGAATGTATAGGAATAATATGGGTTGTACAGCTTACCATGCATATAAAAATTCAACGATGGTACGAGCGACAGGACAGCATTAAGACATATCAATATTAATATTATTCTGTTGTTATTATTAGCAGTGACGTTGCCAGTCTGCTTGGCCTGGCAGTGGATGCCTCCTTGGCCCCTCATCGATGATGCCCGGCAGGATTTGGAACACGCGCAGTACCAGCGCTGCTTCCTCGGGTCTGGCTCCGCGCAGTCTTGCTCGAAACGCACGCCATGGTCGTACACGATAGAGCGGGTCGCTGTCTTGCCGGGTACGGGACACCGCCTAAACCCAATTGGTGTTGGTATGTCACGCATGGCTGTCTCCTTCGTCTCCTGTTGGTGGGCACAGCGTGAGAAGATGCACAGCACGCGTTAAAGTGCGGAACAACGAGGCATCTCGTACACGCATCATGCACAACGTATGTGTAGTACGAGAGAAGCATAATAACATCAACAACAAACAACAAACTCTTACTGGTACTGCATCGTTCCTGCTGTACTCGTGCGAGTACGGTATACACACACAAACACCTGCACGAGTAATGAAACCCCGCACAGCTACAGCTCGCCACATACACGTACAGACCCTTACCCTTCAACTATACTACTACTACTCCAGAGGGGCATGCAGATACAGATTGGATGATGCCGCTCGAACAGCAGCATTATGGTCTAGGGGGACACAATCAAACCCTCTGAATCACGCACCTTGTTTTCAGCCTCGGTTTGTTCGTTGTCTACATCCACATCGATGGCGTTGTTGGTGGGGTCCACATCCATCGATGGGTCCGCTTGCTGCCCGCCGCCAGCCTGGTCTGTGGTCGAAGCGTCGCTAGAGCTGCTGCCCCGGATCGAGGGCATGGTAGGGGTGTTGCTGTATGGTGTCGGTGTTGTGTTGTGTGCGAGCGCTTCTTGTGTGGTGACAGCTGACAGCAAGTTCTGCCGAGTGTCGACCTATTCGTTAGGTATATTATATTCATGACAGAAGCAGATTCGATCTCATATAATATCACATCACTGGTACTGCTGTACCTTGGTACGTACAAAAAGTAAAAGTATATGGTTGTTAGTGTTGATGTCGTTCTATTATGCGTATTTGTATTCGTCACTTATACAGCTCGTGAGCTAGCTCATCTATCCCCTATAGCTCAAGCCTTGAAAACATGTGCAGATGAGCTATCGCCTATAGCCCAAGCCTTCAAAACATGTGCAGATGAGCTATCGCTTATAGCTCAAGCCGGGGGAAACATGTGTAGCTCATGTAGCTCCAATAGCACATATCGGGGGCAGATGAGCTAGCTCATGTAGCTCCTATAGCTCAAGGTTTGGAAACCCGGGAAAATGAGCTATCGCCTATTGCTCAAACCTTCTAAACTTGTGAAGATGAGCTACCGCCTATAGCTCAAGCCGGGGAAAACATGTGCAGCTCATGTAGCTCACGTAGCTCACCGGTGGGCTAGCTCCGAAAAGAGCCAGCTCGAGCTGCGGTAAGCTGATCTGTCCGAGGTGTGCATGGTTATAAAAACAACACAAAAAAAAACAGGAGAAACAACTAGAAACTGCACAGATCCACAGAGACATCAGGCTACCTACGCAGCTATGGCATGCAAAGAGACCTTTAGTTCGGTATGGGAAATATGACAGTTGAAAAATAATCACGCACGTCATAGATCAGCACAACACGGCGCACTTTAGGAACACGAACAGAAGAGAGTGAGGCCAGCACCAGCAGCAGCAACACACAGCAGTTAACAGTAGCGGCAGCGGTGGGCGCACAGGCGGGAGATAGCTCAGTAAAGAACCACGGCACGGCAGCAGCAGCGTCTACAGCAGCGTTCATCCGGCAGGAGGAGGAGCACACTCAGCACTGGCACTGACTCGGCGAGGTAATGACCACAGAACGCCGATTTTTGATTTTCAGAAACAACGCAGTAGCTACTAGCAGCAGCAGCAGCGGCACTACCACAGAAGTTCACAAGCAATGGCGCCGCACGTACAGACCAATCCACAACGGCAGCAAAGCAGTACGGCAGAAGGCAGGAGCTGGGTGGGATTTGCACTTTCTTACGACTCTCCAACTTTCGGGCGAAAGCGCGAGCCGTCCCCGGGAGAGGCTTTCCATTCCCCTCGCTTGCGGAGTTTGGACTCGTCGGCCGTCGTGTCGCCGGGACACGGAGGGCAGATGTGTGGAGAGGGCGTGGCACGGGCGTGCGGTCGCTAGCGGCTGGGTGGCGAGAAGTTGAGCGTAGAGTTGTAAGTGTTCCGATAAAAGAGTACGGTGAATTGGCCCGCTTCACGCTCAGTGCTCACACACGTACTATAAATTTCCTATATATCATACCAGGTATGTGCCTTGAAAAAAAAAAAACAGACTTGAACGCTTCTGTAACTAATGACACTACTGAACCGTACGTACAACCTGATATGCACACAAAGACAACAACACATGAATTAACTCTAGAGAAAAATATGGGACAACGCCAAAATTCAAGATTGTTGAATACGCGCATTTCGTGAGCCAAAGCTCGTGCTGGTACGGAAGGGGCGCCCCCCTCGTCCCTTGCTTTGTCCTTCTCCCTTCCTCCCCCGACCTTCCCCAAGTCCCTCGCTGTACATATACATGCTGCTGCTCCACGCTCATTCCCATTTGATACGCTGGCTGTCTTTCACCTGCCATCCCCCCTTTCCCAATCATCGTCACGCAGAAGTGCTCAAAACCTACAGCTCAAGGCGCCAAACCTGAAATCGCTAGCTCAATGAAATAATGTGCTAGTAGATCTGGCTAGCAGGTAAAGGACCGTGGCTCTTCTGGCCCACGCTGTCCATCCCTGACTGCTCCGCTTCCTTGTGTATGTGATTGCCGTAGGCTGCGTCTCGTTGGTCTTGCTGTCCGTTGCTGCTGGTGTACGTGCGGGTTCCTTCACTGTCGTGTAGGGTGGAGGTCGATGACGAAGAAACATCGACCCTGAAGCATTCAGGGAAAAGTGTGCATTTCGTTAGCCCCGGTCCAGCGCGTTCACCTCCACGAGCACGGTTACAATGTAATGGCCGTCGTTCACTGGTGTGACGGGAAAACCCATGCGCATGGTTGGCTTGCTCGCGTGGCCCACCTCATGCGGGGACCTTGGTTGCGCGGTGGCAGCGGACAAAAGAGAAGCCCCAGGTGCTGTGGTCATATGGTAGAAGTATCCATTATATTACTGTCGCGTACATCCGACAATGTTATAAAAATTAAAATACACTCCGGCTGTGAGATCGAAGATTTCGTCGAAACTCATCTTTGCAAGCTGTGTGTGATACTCCGATCGCGCGCATTACGAGTTGTGTGTCCTCATTAAGGATATAGGTCGGCGACTCCCCTTACAGCTACAGTGTAGCCATCAGGGTCAACAGGATGATTTTAGTCAGTCTGTGCGCGGAAACTATAAAACCCGTTTCTGAGGGGGACAAAATCTGACAGCTGTGAAGGGAAAGGGGGGGCCTGGTTTTGATCAAAAGCGAGCGGGTTTGGAGGGGGGCGGGGGGGGGGGGGGGGGGGGGGGAAGGCAATTTGTGCATGTAAGCTATAAATCCTTTCGAGGGGATAAATCTGACGGTTTTGGCACCAGTATATTATTGGGGGCGGGGCGGGGGGGGGGGGGGGGGGGGGGGTTGGGGCGGGGGGGGGGGGGGGGGCAGCTCGATATGTGCCTGGAAACTGTACATTATTTCGAGGGGATAAATGTGACATTTTTGGAAATAATACATCCTGGGGTAAGTCGTACAATCAGTGAGTAAAGAGAGAGTGGAGTGTTCAAGGGGGTAGGGTTGGGATGGGTTGGGGGGGGAGGGTGGGGGCTGGGGGCGGGGGTGGGGGGTGGGGGGGGGTGGGGGGGGGGGGGGGGGGGGGGGAGGGCTTTAGGTGAGGGGTTTGTTATACGTGTGGTGCTAGGTCTAGGCGAAGGTGCGGGTGATGGGGAATATTATCGCAATCAGGACGTGTGATATGTCAAGATCGACCAGAAGCCGTCCACAAACCAGATACTAGAAACTGAACCAAAAAGAGACCGAAACAAGACCGTAACAAGACCGAAATACAACTAAAATATAGGGCGTACCCCGTCGGAATCAAGCCAGAACTAAACATATCATAGAAGGCATGTTTCCAGCGAGGTGGCTGACATTCTGACAACACACCATCATCCATTGGAATTAACTCATTTCCCAATACCAAATATCCTGTAACGCTCGTTTACGTGAATCATGAATCATATCTCCGTAGATTACAAAACCGCACTGCTCATCGGGCAGGCTGCAAAATGTACTATACCTTTTAGGTGTTGGCTCTCGCACGGAAGCTCCAAACAACACACTCTTTCAAGCCGAGTCCCTGGCGTCAAAATGCACCCCATCGCGCAGCTTACGTGACACCAAACAGCCTCACAAAGTTTCAGCTTCATTAAATATATCTGTGTTGAGTTTGGTCCATGCGGGTGTCGGGCCCTTCGCTGTGATCTGTGTCGTGTGTCCTTTATGTGGGCGTTTGGTGTTTGCGTATTATCATCGAGGCACGAGAAAATATGGGTTTTGTACGTACGGAAGAAGATTGGGGTTACTGCAGTTTGACCAATGAGATCAACGCGGGTGGATACTTGTGCTTGTCCTGGAATAGCAAATGGAACCTTGGATCAGTCTGTCTGGTTGCTGACTAGCAAGCGATTCACGCGGAGAGGAGGGAAGTATATCACGCGGAGAGGAGGGAAGTATCGTCAGCGAGACAGGTTTAAGGCGTGATAGACTGGCTTATTATTTTTAGTCGACGTAACTACTTCAGCTAGTACGCAACCTTCTTATTTGTGCCTGGCGGAAAGAAATGAGAAGTTGGATCTTGACGTGCGCATCCTAGGGTACAGCAAAAGGGGGTAAGGGGGGGGACGCAATGCGTCCGTAAGATTAGCCAAATACCACTGTTGGAGGTTGGCGTCGAGGACTCGACATTGCCGGTTGTGATGGGAGTTGACTCAGGGTTCCGGACGATAGCGTGGGGCTGCTGTTGGAGCAGCCCCGGGGGCCTGCCCCTATCTTCGCCCTCCCGTGATCCGAGCGGGAGGTGCGCAATAGTATGATACAAGTTCAAAAGCAAAATACAAAATCAACGTTTTTGCTATGACGGCACTCTTTCCCCTTGACGGACGTCCGTCAGTGAGCTCTCCATACAAAAGTTAGCATGTGCAAGTCTTTGTATGCATTTACGGGTCAACAGTTCTTCGTTTTATTTGGTGTGCAAAAAAGTGCTACTGCTGTTCCCGCGGCGATAATAATACTTGCAATAATGGTGCGTGCGTGCGAACAAGTTCCAGGCCGCGGTTCTATGAGAGCAGGCGGCGTGGGGCACAAAACAAGCGTAAACGTTATCGCATGAAACACCCTGAACGTCGCTGACTCGGGGAGAGGTACGCATCTTGCACACGTATTACAGGCTAGCGGTAATGATGCAGTGCACAAGGTCGACGATAGAAGCGAGGGAGAGAGGCAGGGTATTGCACGACGCACTCGATATGTTAGCCGGTTTAATGTAATAATTTCATTTCATACCAAACATTATTCCTGGAAGCATCGACGCCATCGGTTGAACTAGGATGCTGTGTTTTATCGGACCGCCCTGGAGCCTGTCTGCTCTTGAGTCTTACGATACACAGACCAGCATGAATCCCGTGTCGAGATGCCCCTGCTGTTGGTAAGTTCTTGTTGTACGCGAGTTATTTTTGAACAAAGCGACGTAAGTATTGTACACGGCTGCGACTCACTGCTCGTGATGACCCGACGCTGCGGTCGTAAATATATTTACCGTCATTCAAATACATATGATGTGTAACCGTCGTTACATTTTCCGCCATTCAGCCACATGATCCAAACAATGGTTTTGGTTTCATAACTTCAGAAAATCGATTTGAAAGATTAAGAATCATTTTCAGTTTTACTCTGTTTTTCTTCTTTGCAGACGGGCAAGCAGACGGACCTTGTAACAGGCATTTAGTATGTAGCATGCGCACCGTATTTCCCATTTACAGTTCTTGACACCATTTACAGGTATAGACCGAAGGGGGATGTAGTGGTCCTCCGAGTGGGGGATGAGTGGTCGGTCGGTGTTGAGAAGCGTGCTCCTCATGGGTTCCGGTGCCCTTGTTTGGTCTCTCCTCATGGCTCGCTGGATAGACTCAAAAGCTTACACATTATTTTCTCTACATTGAACACTAAAAGGCAGACATAACAAGACCGCGGGGTAGCGCAGGGTATAGCAGGCATAGCAGGTAGAGCAGGTAGTGAGATTTGGGGCGTCCTTCTTGTCCCATCATCGTCACCTACATTACCGCCCATCTATGATGACCTTTACGTGAGTATGACATCTAATATCACGTGGATTCACGTCGAATCTATAAACTATCCTTCTACGGAGGGCACTCCATTACATTAGACTACCCTGAATAGTCGTAGATGTACATCACCTGCTAACCAAAGGAGGTGAACGAAATATCCAGAATTGGAAAGGGGATCGAAGATGCGGCTTTTCAAAACAAACGAAACGAGGCTATAGATTCCCCGACACCTCGTGATTGTGAGGCTCAAATGCCCCATTGGCAGATTTACAACCCTCGGATGGAGCTCACCACCGTGAGAGCTCGAGAAAGGGCATGAACCTACGGTATGTACCAGTATCAATCGGCCTATGAAAGGACGAAGGGCGCGGCCACTGAGCGCAAGGATGCGAAGGGAGCCAAAGAGGAAAATATAGACGCGCAAACCAAGTCAGAAGAGAAGAAGGGAACACGCTGTAAAAGCGAGATGAGTTGACCGCCTGAAGCGTAATGCCGAAGGGGCGGGCGGTCGGTCCATTTGCCGGAACATAAGAGAGAAATGAGGAAACACTGCCCAAAAGAACGTCAGAGTGCGCTACGTTGGACATGGACAGCTGACGTGGGGCCATCAGTTGAACGGTGGAACAGAAACAACCAAGACGCGCAAAAGTACACAAGCGTCGGGCAATTGGTCGAAAGGCCGAAGAGCAAGAGCCTGAACCGAGAGGAAACGAAAACACTGACTACATTAATGTCAGCATCCGCAAGGTTGGACCTGGAAGGCTGACGTGGGACAACTGGTCGAAAGCAAAAACTTTAAAGAACGAGTACGCTGAGGTGTACCGGAAGCACAGGGGCCGTAATGTGGGACCTAGGAGGCTGGCATAAGATCCTGTTCAAACTGAATAACGGGAAAGTAAGGAAACCAAAGCAAATAGCGAAAACGCAGTGAAAGACAACACCTAAACACCAAAATGGTAGTACTGGAGGCGTGTGTGATACGCCAGAAAGCTGAACCGGGGGGCAACAGAGGAAAACCCCTAGAAGCTATCTGGGTGCAGTACCAGGAAAACGGGGAGAGATAAGTGGTGAGGTCACCTAGCCGAAGCTATACGCAAACAAGGACGAAACGAAAACGTAGACACAGAAAGACGGAAGGTACTATTGGAAGCCGGAAAGAGAGTCGACATATGACACCTTGAGAGGCTAACTAATCACGGGAACAATGCCAGCAAACGTAGCGAGGCTATTCAGCCTTAACCAAGCAAGCCAAATGGGGTCAACAAGATGCTCCTTCAGCTCGAAGAAGCACTGGAAGAGTGTAGCCCCAGAAACAATGTAGGAAACAAGACAAGACTGTACGAATAAAGCCGCAGCTAGGTACTACACCTAGGGATCAAGGGGTCGCTAACGTGGAGCCACCTTAAAAAGGTAACCGAGAAAAATGTACGGAAAAACAGGAAGTAGGCAAATGGTGTCGTGGCATCGTACGGCAGCCTGACAAACAAACGGGAGGGTCGATAGCAACGTACCATGAACGCTACTTTCAGAAAACGAGCAACACTAGGCACGTAGCGAAGGCATTCCTCTGAAAATGATTTCGCCGAAAAAACAACACGAAAGGGGGTCAACATGGAAAACCTAAATGGGCTGCGAAGCCAAACAAGGAATAAAACGTGGGACCGATGCGACACGTACGGCAACAAGCCAAGAGGAAAACGGAGGCCAAGAGGGGACGGCTTGTCGATTGCACAGTCAGGACGGGCTGCAAATCCATGCTTAATGTCGGAAAATTAAACCCTATGGGCAGGTATGCCGAAAGAAAACAATACAAAGTAGTCAAGAGAAACAAGACCTGTTAGCTGCAAGCCAGGCCGGGAGTCAAAGTCGTTGGACCGTAGGGGTCGGGGTGCCGAGGAAAAAAAGATAAAAAAGAGTGGGCCAAGGGAATAGGTGCGCTGCCTACGAAGCTAGAACGGAGCCCGACAGCAAGGAGCTCTTGGGGGCAGGTACAACCAAACAAGAAGGTAGGGGCCAAAGAGAACCGACAGGTGGGCTGGAGAGTCAGCACGGGACCGCTAACATCAGACCCAAGCGAGGGTTCTCAATGTGACGCCAGTCGTCGGTAATGTGGGACCATAGACGGCAGCAAAAGCCGGAATGCCGCAATACCAAGTGGCTGGGGCTAAGTACAGTGTAGTTAGTTGTGGAAAGAAATACGCCCTGAAGCAAGGAAGGCACCACAACAAAAGGGAAGTACGCCAAGGGACAAGGAAAATTCAACACCAACAAAAAAAGAGGTAATATCTCGCTAATAACGAAGAGAAATCACGCGGGAAGCATCTAAGTTGTTGCCAATCGCATAAGGCGAGGTGAAACCGAGACGATGGGAAACCATGACAAGGTTCGGGAACGCCATGTTTCGTCGGTATGCACGAAACGTGGGCAGGCTACATCATCGGTAGAAGGCGGAAGCAAAACAACAAAGGTGACCACTCGTCGTACTGTAGGAAAATAGAACAACTTGGGGACAAGTTCAAGATCAAGACGACCATGAAGATCTTCGAAAAACGAACAAATGCCATGCTTTGAATGCGCCAAAGAAGACAGAAGACATACTACTACGTTAATAACACGTTGTTGGGGCTTCAATGATACGGAGACGCTAAGAGAATACTTCGGGGAGCCTCGAGGCAATAACACTGACGGTACTGGCACCTACCAAGTAAAATTGTACTGAGACGGTAGGGTCCAAATACAATACCCGCACGAGGCGTTCACGAACAAATTCACCCAGAACAAAGGAGAGAAGGCTACTACGGTCGGTCGTTTGCTGCGCACAGCGATGACCACTTAGGAGAAAGCGTGTCCAGAAACGACAAGAAAAAACTAATAATACCCGCGTTGTATGGACGCGAAAGCGGAACGTATAGGTGCCGAAAATGCACGAATGCCAGAGTCAGGAGGAAATATGTTCCAAAAATGCACACACTGCAGAGGGGCGGGGTTGTACGTTCCCATCCGGCACATAGTGCAGGAGGAAGAAAAACCGAGATAGAAAAACAACCTAACACGGGAATATTTTCATCTCATCTCGTAAGAGCAGTGAAAGCGGGGTCTTAACACAAGGGAGGGTCCACAAACTCTGCCAAAGAGCACGCACATATTGCAGACGATATCTCGGCCGAGAAGGAATCGGACGAAACTGTTACGATGTAGCGGGCTGATACCGTAAGCAGGACAGAGGGAGGGGCAAATCACGTACAACTCTAAAGATGCCAGAGGGGCGCATGCACAGTGTGCAAGCGAAGTTCAGGCTAATAAGGATCAAGCGAAATTACCATGGTTTCGAGAGTTGATTGCAAAAATAAACCTTGAGGGGGGGGTCGTGAACAAACGACGGACTCGAAAATACTAGCAAACGTTAATGTCGGGAAACTCTGAAAATGTAGCCTACTGTAGAGCCATTCCTACTGGAAGCTAAGCGACGAAATTGCGGGGGAAACATTATCGAAAGCACTTGGATGTCCAACCGAGAAGAGGGGTCTTGGGCAGGGCAATATGACGCAAACAAGGTGGACAGCACGCCTCAGTGAGCACCTACGGCGTGCGTAGTGCAGAAAAGAGAGGAAGGGTCAGAGGACATACCAGGAACATCACAGTCGTAAGAGAACAAATACGACGCCTCAATAATCACCTATGACGTACGTAGTGCGAAAAGCAGAAGGATAGCGTAGGTTGACATACAACAGCGGGTTTGGGGACATAAACGATCCCCAAATATGCACCTATTTCGTACGTAGTGCAGAAAGCAAGAGAAAGGCCAACAAAAAATACCACACCGGGTTCGCGGGCTGTGAAACAAGATTACGCTTAACCGACGAGAGAAAACGAACACATCACGGCAGGTTTGGGTCAAGTTACCAAAACGGGGTAGGCTAAACCGGCACACACAGGAAAACGGAACCATCACAATGTTTTGGCCTGGCTACGAAAATGGCGCCAGCAAAATCGGCGGCTGGAATGCCAGGGTAGCACACCGACGCAAGCACGCAAACATATGTGCCGGTCAAAAGTAAGACAACCCGGAAAGTCACGGTAGCACACCGACACAAGCATACGGACATACGTGCTGGTCAAAAGTGTGACAAGCCGAAAAGTCAAGGCAAAAAAGAGGTACCTTGAAACCAACTAAACAGCTAAATCAAACCCAAAAGAGAAAATCAAGAAGCCAATGCGCGCAAAACAAATCCCGTGGAAAAAACTCAAGAAGGAACTCAAGAAACATGGTTAGGGGGAAGGGCAACAAGACAAAAGGGTAAGTGCGACCCAACGCGATAATTCGCTGGCTGCAGATATCCCTGCCGCGTGGCGTTTTAGACACACCGATCCGTGGATGGTGCTCCAAGAAGATGTGCAGTGGACACGCCGTAGGTTGATCGTGAAACCGGATGGTGTAGGGCCTTAAGAAAACTCAGATGAAACGCAGCTGGTGGTCGTACTAAGGTGTGCTGTAGCGCTCCGATCGCGAGGCGGTGGCGTCGTAGTGCTCGCGGAAGATGTGGTAGGGGCGCTGGAGGCGGATAATGGTCCAGTAGAACGCGTTGAAGAACTCCGAGAACGAAAGAGTGAGGGCGGGATGTTCGCGGTCGATGCGGTAGGAGCTCTGTGACGGAAGAAGGCGAGGCTGCAGTAGCTCAATATGCTTGGTTGAAGACGGTGGCGGATAGCGTACGCGGCAGTGGAATGTGCGTGTTCCGCAGCGTACATGCAGGCGGAAGCGTTGACGCTGTAGTTGTCGTTAAATGTGGGCCAGTGGAGATGCCTGCCGTGCTCGTGGTGTTGGACTTAGCATTTTCCGCAGCGAGGATGACGGCGTGGTTGCTGGACAATGCGGTAGAGAAGGCCCTAAGTTGCTGACGATAACTGTGACGCCGGGGCGGTTAGTAGCGGACTGAAGGAGCAGAGTTACCGGCGCGGTGGCTGCAGGAGTCTGCGAAATATGTCCCAGCTGGGCGACGCTAACGGTGCAACTTCGCCGGAGTCGGTGATAGTGGCCAGGAAGAGGGTGCCTAGCCGCTGGTTGCGGGTGAAGCGGCAGGCCCATTGGTGCATGGCTGCATAAGTCGGTGAAATAATTGCCCGATTGTCGGAGTAGATGATGGCGTCAACGCCGAGACCGGTGGTAGTGGCAAGAAAAAATGGTTGCCTTGACGTTGGTAGTGGCGTGAAGGAGAAATACATCGAATGAAGAAGTCGCGGAAGACGGAGGTGGAGCTCAGGTGAATAGTGGAGCTCTGACGAAGGTGGAGCTCTGGTCGCGAAGCTCAGGTGACGACAGGTGACGATGAATCTCCGTGCAGGAGGAGTTCTGGTCGCGGAGCCCAGGTGACGACGAAGCTCTGTCGAAGATGGAGCTCAGGAAAAGGTTGTTCTCTGGTCGTGAATCTCGGGTGACGACGAAGCTCTGGTGAAAGGTGGAACTCCGGTGAAGGTGGAGCTCTGGTCGCGAAGCTCAGGTGACGACGAAGCTCTGGTGAAGATGGAGCTCTAGTCGCAAACCTCAGGTGATGACGAAGCTCTGGTCACGGTGTTCGCCCAGCATTGGGGGTGTTCGGTGATCTTGGAAGTGTAGCCACATGTACTGTCGAGAAAAACCGTAGTCGGGAGGGCTTTCCACAGTTTCCAGCGGCGGCTGGGGAGCGATGACGGCTCTGGGAAAACAATGGTCCGACGAAGGATGAGGAGGGCCAAAAAATCATGCGCCAATGGTGGAAGCTGGGGAAAACGAAGGACGAATAAAACGCAGATCCAGGAGGAGCGCCAGCATCCTCGGCGCCTTTCTCGGAGCTGGCTAGCGAACCGCAGGCGATGTAACGAGCCAAAGTAGACCCGACGGAGGTTTTGGGGCGGATAGGGGTTCGACGGATTTCTGGTATGGTCCGCAACGGTGAGTTGCCGAAAGTATCTTCAGTGAAACGTGGTGGTGCATGAGGCCGGAGGGAGGGGGTTTGAGCCCACCCAAGTCAACGCCTAAAAGGAGGGGCGCACGGTTTTTTCGTGTCGCCGGTGGAATGGGGCGGTTGGTTATGGTGGCTCAAAAGTGAGGGGAAACTAGCTCACCCAAAACGATACCCGGGATGGAATACTCAAAAACATTTCGACTTGGGCAGCGAAGAGGCCGTGGCAGGGACTGATTTCTGGTTCTATCGGTTCCATATGTACCAGGCACTGTAGGTTGAAGATCCCGATAAAAGCAAACAAACTCGGAAAAAGCGGAGCGGTGCAATGGTAGAGGTGGGTCGTAGAGGACAGGGAGCGAGCCCAACCAAACTGATGGTCGGTTCGAAACGCTTATGTCCGGAAAAAAAAATCAACACCAACTCAGAAGATGGGAGCAGCGGGTTTTGGTGCTGGGTTGTGAGGGACGGGGGAACGAGCCCGCCCAAGCCGACGCCCGGCTCGGGGCAGTCATAACCGGAAAGAAACAAAACCACAGGTTCAGATGGTGAACCTATAGAAATGTTAGGGTAGGGGTGGTGGCGACAGTGGCGTCACGGACGTTCCTTCAGGGACGGGTGGTGGTTGCCTAGGTTAAGGTGGTAAACCTACAGGGTTGTTGAGGCAAAAGGAGGGTGGTGGTATTGGTGTCGCCGACGTGTCTTCAGGGACGGATGGGAATTCGCGACCTTTGGGTGGGAGGGGATCTATCCGGTGTTCACTGGCAACGGAAACAGAATCAGTCGATGGTCGGAAAAGAAACACACGTATCGCAAGAAAAAAATAATATTACCCACTGGAGAATAGAACGCCGTGGTGGCGAACCAAGATGGATATGAGAATGGAGGTGTAGACGGAAGCATCGACGCGCGAGCACCAGTGAACCGTGGTTGGGAAGGTCGTCCGTGGTTGTGTCGTCGAGGAAGGCTGAAGGGCCGTTAGGGGGTTTGTAGCCGGTTAATGGGGGCTTAGCTAATGACCTCGGTCGGGAGCAATAAACCGTGGGTTTGTTGTGGTTGGGGAAACCAGGGCACGCTGGTGGGTAAACTGAAAATCTTGCCGGGAAGGAACGTTGGTGGCCTGGTATAGGCGTGATGGTTCGGGCCAGTGTAGCCGTGAAAAGGGGTTGGTGGGGGCTCCAACGTTTGTCGAACGGGGAACTAACCAGTCCGTGTGGAGGAGGGCGGTTGCTTTTTCCAGATGGTCGGCGGTGTTGGGGACAGATCGGTACAACCAGATGAAAGGAATGGCTGCTATCCTCGAGTCCGTAAAAAACATCCCCAGGCGGAGACCTTCGGCGGGATTTACGGGACACGAGCACCGTGGCTCTGTTGGGTCGCGTGTGATCAGAAGCGTGCAGGCGGTGGGCCGTGGTATAGGCGGAATCGGCGGAGACAGGAGCAAGGCGTTTTTATGGTAAAATGTCGGGGTGGAGAAAGACATGGGGGAATCATCAGGTGCGCCTCGGTGGCAATGGAGGGGGCCGGGACAGAGGTGCTCCGTGGAAACAGATTGCGTTGAAGGAGGGGACGCGACAGAGTTGTTCTGTCGCGTTCGAAAGGGTCGGAACGAGGTCGGTAGTAGGAGGGGTCGGTGAGAAATGCCGAAACCGAAAGGGGATGACTCGTTTACAACGCCGCGGGTTAGGGGGAAAAGGCGGCTATCAACCGAATAAAGAGGTTGTTGCTTCTCCCTATGAATGGGATTGCCAGGCTCGGGTGTACAGTTGCCAAAACTACATATGCGAACTGGGGGGGAGGTTGTAGATGTCGAGGGTCGATGAGTAGTGTAGGGGAATATTTTCCGCTTTTTGTCGGCCTCGGAGCCATTGTTTCAGGTAGGTTAGAAAAGAGGAGCTGCGGCGTTCGTCGGCCACGGAACCAATGTCCAGGGCTGGTCATAGGAACGGCTCCGATACTTGGTCCATACCGGGTGAGCTACGGAGTCGTGGTGTCGCTCAAAATGTTGGTCTCGGGTGATGTTGGAATCTACTCCGCACGGTGATAAGAAAAAACCGTAGAAGAAAACTCCAAATAGTGCCATTCCTAAAAGTTGGACATCCCAGAAGAGATAGTTCGGTGTACGCTGGCTGCGGTCAGCCGCCCAGCAGTGGTCAGTTGAGGCTGTCTGTAGGACTGTCGCGTGGCGATGGCGAGGATGCAGTTGGCTGATCTAGAGAAGAGAGCCGGCTGGATCCACGTGGTCGCAAAGGGAGTCTCGGTATTGTATAACCGAGGCTATGGGAGGGTCTTCGTGGGTGGCGTTTAAAGGAGCGGGGTCAAGATACCCTGGGGGTCCTGTCTCCAAGCGGCGTTGAATGAGCAGGATAGATGTCGCTACGAAATGCTGTACCTGTGGTCCGTGTCCACAGAATCCACGAGGGTTGCGAGGAAGACGGGGCAGGAGGCTCAGGACATATCCTGGTCAACTATGATCGTGAGTCTTCCGTCGTCATGACGGGACTGTACCTTGGGCCCAGGGGCAGTGGTGCTGTCAACACCGTGGCAGCGAGTGGAGATCTGTCGTTCGCGGACCCTACGTTGCCCCTGAAACGGCGCACGTCGTGTTACGAGCGGGTGAGCAGCCGCCAATCTGGGGTTAAGGCGGGCTGAGGGGGCGATGGGCCGGTAGCCGAAACAGCCGGTTCGTGTGAACCGGAACCGCTGGTAGTCGTAATCGTCGAAACTTCGCCCAGGTTAGCAATGTCTGAAGTCTCGGCGATAGTCGGCTGGTAGCTTTGCACATCGCGGGAAGGCGTCGAGAGGAGCATCCCAGTAGGGCTCGACGTTTTCGCCTCCTCGCACCCACACCTGAAGACCATCGCTAGAACAAGGGGATCAAGCTTGGACTAGCGATATCACATGTATGGGGCTGGGCGGGGGGGGTAGATTGTTGAGGGGGTCGGGGGCATGGGTGGAGCTAGTTCTTTCGAAGTTGAAGCTGGAACCTCGTACCGCATTCGGATGGCCTGGCGCTGGTAGTGCTCTATGAGTTGATCAGCGTGTAGCCTCCAGGGATTTGTGCCGTAATGGCTATCGGCCGGCCACGCTGTTGCTGTCGATGTTATCGTCGTTGTCGCAGAAATTGCCCGAGGAAGAAAGGCGATCATGGCGCTTTCGACCAAAAACAAACAGTTGCCATGGCATTTATAGCGAGCGGCATTGGTTGTCGCCGGTTAATTGCCGGGTGATGGCGCCGGGTACACGGTCCGCGCGTTTCCGCAAATACCATAAGTAAAAATTAACATCCTGAAGTATGCCAAAATCAAGGGTTGAGCGCACCAGAGGCGTAGCCGTGTTGCTACAGTGGGAGAGTGCCGCCGGAAAGCTAGCGGAGTGATAGTCGATGGCCAGGTGGTTGATAATGATGCTCGTCGCAGGTTGTGTCCCGTATCGCAAAAAGTGGTGGTTGCGAACCACCACGTTTTGCGGTTTGTGAGACAGACGCAGGTGTGACAACTGTAGTGGCGGCAGAGGGGCGAAATTTCGAGGAAATTGACCCAACCGGCAGATTACTGCAGACGGAGCGTCTAGCTATGCCGACATCAGTCGTAGTCGGGTAGGTACGACGTGGTCAATGACCGAACAATATTTTACCGCAGACAAGGGTGTCTTTGGGGGCCGCCCGGCCGAGACCGTGGGCGCGCCGTATGCAGTTGGAAGCGAGTACCAGCCAACAAAAGAAGGGGCGATTGGGCGCAGGGGGTTAAGCGCGGTGATGAGTGGGCGATTTTGAACCTTTGAAGGGATAGGCGCTGTTGCAAGGGGTGGGCGGCTATGGGAGACGGGGTGGGGATGTCAGCAGCAACGTGTCGGTAGGGGCGGTAGTCATGGCTTAGATGGTGGGGGGCGGGTCAAAGTCGAGCGCACGAATTGGTGGGGCACAAAGGGCTGTATTCGCGGTGGCATAATATTCGGCAACCACGGTGGCACGGGCCTAATGGATGTCGTTGCGGCAACACACTCTGTTGTAGTCGTCGCTGTACTTGCGGCGTTGTTGCGATCGGCCACGGGGAAAACCAAAAAAAACTCTTGCCCTCAGGCGCTCAACAAAAATCGCAGTCGCACCAGGTGGGCGTCTCTCGTATACGGATCCGTCCTCCCAGTCTCGGCGTGTAAGGTGGCTGTACCAAAAGTCGAGGGATTCGGTTTCACTGATATGGGTCGGGGTCATTGGCGGTGGTGGAAATGCCGTCACCGACCCCGGCCGCAAAAATGCGCTCCGGGCATTATTTCAGAACGGCAAGGCCTTTCACCGTAACTGTACCACCCATGGCTACAGCAGGAGAGGAACGCGAAGCACATTGTTCATTGTGAGGGTTGAGGGGTTGGGTCCTGGTTGGTGCGGAATGGATGGGGAATGAGGAGACTTGGTATCGCACGCACCGGAGTAGAGAAGTAGGATGAAGTACAAGTAATTTTCGAACGTCATCAAGGAGACCGGAAGGTGATGGACGGTTGTGGATATTCCCGAGGGAGGAACGTGGTGCTCGGGAGATGTTAGGACCACCGACTTATCCGGTCTAAAACAGAACAAACGCAGACCTTACAACACGGAAAATATGTGTACCTCTTGTACCCGTCGATCACCAAAGCTACATTTGAGGTTTTCCGAAGCGAAAATCCGGACATAAAAATGACGGTGTACTTCTGGGGTGCAACGTTTTAAAAATACCGGGGGGGGGTTCCGTGTAACACGCGTAATATACGCGTGAAAAAGAGAGAGAGAGATGGCACTCGGAGCGCGACGCACTCGGAGTGCGGTTTTACTCAACAATATTTTTGCTCAAGCACGATTCTAATACAGTTCGGGTCATTCCAACGTTGCATCAGGTCGAGGGTGCGTACAGCAAAACAAATGGGAGCTTCATAATAATAGCTCAAGCACCCGTGGAGTATTAAGCGTATAGTTGAGGCTCGTGGCAGGTTGAGTCTCCACCCTCACAGAGGTTTTCCAAATAGAACCCAGTGCACCGTGGGAGAATTTTGAAAAGGTGATCATACTACCGATATGATATAGTGGGATGCTCGACGTGTAATACCGTCGTTCGCGCGCCTGGTTTGAAATCGCCAAAGATTAATGCACCGTAACAAAGCAATCATCGTCAATTGCGCAAGTCAGCATTATTTGCAGCGCGTGTTAATGCTCGTGACAAGGCGATCATAGTTGCATGACCATTTTTTATCGTATTTTACACGACGAAATTACGCGCCAGCATAGTGAAGGCAACACGTGCATCATAGATAGCTGTACTGATTTGTTTTTTTGTCGGCACGAACAAAAAAAACACAAGGGGCACGTCAGAATTAGATGAGACATGCCAAACGAGTGTCAATTTGGTAGAGAAACGGAGGGAGGCATTTCCCGTGGTTGCTCGCAATATCATTATGAAGCAATTAATAGCAGAAATGAATGCCTTCACACCATAAAAACAAAAGACCAGCCGAAGAAACAGAAACAAAAAGGGAACTCAAAAATGACAAAAGGCGCACAGCATGTCATAAATAGTGTAACAGTCAGCAAACACCAATATTAAAGGTAACGTTGGCACCAAAAAAAAAGAAAAGATACCTAGCTGTTTTTTTCTCTGAAACTGATAAAAGTGCATGCTGGTTCGAATACGCCACAGCCACCTATATTATTACAACCATGGCACGCTGTTTCCGCAGGGAGCTAGTTGGTCGGCACCCATACAAACGATCCGGGGGTCGCAGAACGTTGTTATGGTGTCGGAACCACATACGTGTCACATCGATATGTATCAAAGGACCAAACCTGTCGACAAAAAGAAGGCACTAAGGACAAGTGTTGTGCCGTATTCGATACCAGTGTATAATTCGCAGCCGCGATGCATAACGCAAAAGAGTGCACGAGGAAAAACAAAACAGATACCAGGTAGTCCTGGTATCTGGGAGAGCGCGTATGTTATAGCAATGTGAGACAACACCAACAACAGCACATCACAAGAACGCTTGGTGCTTGGTACTAGTGTCCATCTTACATTCTCTAATCTCCATCTCACACACAAGATGCTTCAAACGCTTCGTTAAGGCAAGACGAAATCTTTCAAAAGTTTAATCAAAAACAGATAAAAGATTACCAGAATGAACACTAGTAATAGTAGTCGCGACCTGCACTACTGTTGGCTGAACGAGTAAACACAGTAGTACAGCTAGGCGTCGCGGACCGCTGGTGGTGGGCCTATACGAATAGATCAGCCGTACTCTGTGCGAACACACATAAAGGTGGAGTGTCTCATAGGTCACATGCAATGCTCGAAAGGCTACAGCACACTGCGTGCTGGTACCTGGTAAAAATATGCCAAGAAATCAAAACCCAAACATGGTTCAGCTACAAAAAGAAACTCAAAAATTAGTAACGCATTGCTGTCACCAACAGATTATTTGCAAAAATGCGACGGGATAACCAAAAGTAGGAAAGAGAACAAGAGAGTTATTGAATTCATCCGAAGCGCGCAACTCGTACTCGGGATGGGGTGGTAGGGCAAACTATTGCATGTACCCTTACTCCGTAGCGACACGGTACAGTGGCATGTGTGGTGCAACGGAGCCGGCGTCTCGAATTAGTCGAGTGCAACCAGCTCACAGGGTTCCAACCGCAAAATTCCCCACAAGGTTTTATTATCCTGGCGGGGCATTGTGAGAGACATGACTCCCAACATGGGCACAAACCACTTGAAATAAGACTAGGAACGCCTTTGGAGTGAGAAAACAGGTCAAGACAAGCATAGCACTATAACAGATATAGGGGAGGACTTTCTTTGTTCGATTGTCAGTAGTGTCCCACGAATAGAGAGCACGGGGAGACAATATATCGAAAAGCTGCTGCCGCAAAGCCGTGGTCGCTGCAGACGCAACGTGTCAGTCGCGAAGTAGAGGCCCGGAGGGGCCCGTGGTTTACGGATAGGAGATAAAGGGATAAATCGCTGCTGGGTGAAAGGAAGTACGATGTGTTAAAAGGCGCAAGGAAAAAAAAACAAGCATAGAAAAACTACCTGACAAAAACGGAAAAAAAGTAGAATGAAAAGCTATGTATGCAGGGCGGAAAGAGCTTGCCTTGGGGAGAGAAGAGCACCGAGGAGAAGGTCGCGCAGCCCATGGTCGACACGTTCAGTCCTGCCGACGACGCCAATTGTAGTGGTACTCCGAGTGAGGGATGCGTGGTTGTTCGGTGTTAGGAAGCGTGCTCCTCATGGGTTCCAGTGCCCTTGTTTGGTCTCTCCTCATGGCTCGCTGGATAGACTCAAAATCTTATATATTATTTCCTCTACATTGAGCACTAGAAGGAGGGCATAACAGGACTGCAGGGTAGCGCAGGGTAGAGCAGGTAGAGCAGGTAGAGCAGGTAGTGAGATTTGGGGCGCCTTTCTTGTCCCATCATCGTCAACCTCATTACCGCCCACCTATGATGGCCTTAACGTGAGTGTGACATCAAATATCACGTAGCTTTACCCAAACCATGACGTGATTTCGCGTCGAATCTAATTACTATCTATCTACGGAGGGCACTCCATTACAGAGAGCACACGAGTGTGATGTACTCGTACATTAATACAAACACCGTGTATGTCGGTATCATATCATACGAATAAGTTCGTTTTGTAGACCAGACGTACTGCTGTGAATCGTGTATCGTTGAGAGGACGAAAAGAGACAAAATGTAACTTTCAGACTCGTTGAACGGACACAAAATGCTCCGAGACTGTCACGCCTATTATACTAGACTGGAACAAAGAAAGTAACTCCAACATTATGCCGCGTTTTCGACAAACTTGAACAACACGATACGACGTGACGACTGCTGTATATTATACAAATCAAAATATACTCCAGCTGTATGATCGATACTTTGTCGAAACTCATCTTTGCAAGGTGTGTGTGATACTCCGATCGCGCGTATTACGGGTTGTGTGTCCTCACTAACGATATAGGTCGGCGACTCCACTTGCAACTACAGCGTAGCTATCAGGGTCAACAAGGTGATGTTTGGAAGTCTTTGCGCGAAAACTATAAGACCTGTTTCTGAGGGGGACAAAATCTGACAGCTGTGGAAGGAAATGCATCCGTTTATCAAGTGACTCCTGTAAGTCGAATAACCGGTGAGGGGAGGGTGGAGGTTAAGGACGTGGAGGCCTGATGTTGATGAAAAGGGGGGGCAGGTGGTTGGGACGGAGGGGAGGGACAGGTGGGGCAGCTCAATTTGTGCGTGGAAACAAAAAATCCTTCTTGTGGGGGAGGGGGGGGGAATCTGGCGGGGGGGGGGGGCGGGGGGGGGAGGGCTTTAGGTCGTTGAACTGCTGTATACGTGTTATGCCTGCACTGTTACGCCCGCACTTATATGCCCGCACACACCATGTACGCTGCTGCGTGTTCGCACCACTGCGATTATTGCTTGTACTCGGCGATCTGCACTGTTGATGCGACCGTGCGAGCAACAGCGCGCTGAACGAGACGAATGGTATTTCCCGTTGCCTTCCATACCGGCACAAACATATTAAGTGCGATGCAAGCATTGTCAGACCCGGAAAAGTGGGGCTACCTGCTTATATTTCTAGTCTTTGGGTACCACTGAATCAAAATAAAAACGAGGGGGTTGTGTTTGATGTTGTTACACATACATACCGGACTTGCTTCCACGTATATGCTTTGCACTTGTAAGACCTTGGACGGCATAGTGCAAGGTGAGTACTCCTGCTGTCACTTATTATATAGAGCTATGTCAGGTATATTATAAAAATAAAGATACACTCCAGCTGTGAGATCTAATATTTTGTCTGTGTCAGTTAATGCAGTACTCACCTGTTGGATATCTCAAATTTTATTACAAATTTGACAGGCAACCAACGATACGACGTGATATACATCAGACACCTGGTGGATCCTTGTACTTATCGTCCATATGACGACTGTAAAACTAGAGAAATTGATGTGATACTATTAATATGCAGCTTGAACGGTCGCCGGTGTGGTCTAATGTTCACCCTCTTATACTAGCGGCGTTGGTTTTTGAGTTCGACTTCTTCTATGGTGAGATTTTGAATTAACATTTGCAAAAATGCAAAAAAAAAAAGATAATTGCTTAGAGAATGCCTAGCAACGTCGGTATTTGACGAGAGTTGACGAGGGAAAAAAAATACGGTATCTTTCTCACGATAAAAACGAACGCGCGTGTTGTGAAGAAGGAGGACTCGCTACGTAACCCCGGACCTGAGTTACTACTTCTGGGAAGGGGCACGAGAGTAGTGCAAGGTTAATATTGGGCACGAGAGTAAGGCGGATAAGGTGTAAAGTATACTTTGCCTTCTCGAATGCTGTTCTCAATCGTATCATTTGCGGCCACCGACATTACTCTCGGCACTTCCGGCACTGCTTGCTGCGCACATTTATTTGCGCCAGGCAATGTCGTCAACCCAAAGACGATCCACACCGTCATTGTTGCCATGACGTCCGATGTATTGAGGCCCCTTTTTGGAGGGACATACCTAGCCGCCTCCCGAATGACGAACTATCCTCTGCACACTGCACGTAAAGAGAATACGGCTTTTTTTTTCTGTATAATTTCTCCCTGCCTTCACTACGCCGGTTCGCCCGGAAGAACCAGAGGGAAAAGGGGGCCAGGCGGACTCTGAGATAACAGCAAGTCGCCTGATGCGAGTGGGTCTTTGCAATATGGAAGTAACGACGTCGTTTGAAAAGAGACAAAATACGAATGAAGCAACGTTTTAGATCTGTTGCATGACAGCTCAAATATGGAAAAACTACGGCCACAACATAATACGCGTGGCGTAATTACCATCGAGAAATATCCTGGATGAGAAGCGAAAAGCAGTCTGCAGGGTGTTTAACACGCCCCCTGCATTACTACGTAGAGCTACATGAAACCGAAGAAAATATAGAGCTGTTCTAGACGCTGGTCCAGTACGGCAGTGCAAATGCGTCCAACTCAGTTTTAAATATGTACGTACGGACTCGAAATAAACATTATTTACGAATTCAGATAGTACGGTTACGTACTATGAGTGTAGTCATATAACGAGCTCTGTACTCGTGATGCTGTTGAGATGATGAGAGTGGTAAAACCTGGAGAAAGAAAGAGGACGAAGGCATCCGTTGTGACATTTCTGCGCCGCTTTAATTTAACGTAGAACATATATAAAATCGGAAATAATGGAAAAGAAAATGTGGACTATGGACACGCGTGTGCCAGGCAGGGTCTATTCACCAGAACCTATTCCCCCTTGGTCGGACGGGGGCTGGTCAGCACTATTCAGGTGCCAGAAAGAGAGAGAAGCTGTTAGGTATTAGTTTAAAGCACGAAAACACCAGCGATGCGATCTTAAACTTAATCCCCGAATCCCTATACCCGAACCAAGAAAAAGATTGATGGAAATCCCTATGGTCTCCAGATCGAACTAACCTTCACACTTCACATCAGATCATCAGCAGTCCATCACAACCGAGAGGATGAACTATCATTTCGTTTCGCCAACAACACACACTCTCTGGTGCTCCACTGTCCACAATGCCCCCACAAGCGAGTTGCTGTTCGAAGCAGTTCACAAACCAGCTTTGCTCAAAAGTGAGCACCAGCTACACAAAAAACATAAAAAACATGCATGTCGTTTTTGAACGATGAACGACCTCGATACACCCAATCAATGATTACGAATAACGAAACATTGCGATTTCGCGCAGAGTTCATCGATATAGGCTATCCCTGAGGGATCGTCAGGCCGCGAGGAGAAGGGAGGAATATTCGAGAGGACTACGGCCGCTGGCCTGGGGTGGCCATGTATTAATAAAACATATATATATGGAAAGGAAATTGTAGATGAAAGGAGAATATGTGGGGAAAGGAAATAGATAGGTAAAAGGTTGACGGAAGATACCACTGCATTACAATGGTGCGATTATTCGACTTCATACTAGATACTACTGCTGCTTTATGGAAGGATACCCAATTTACATCGGAAAGTCATCTACGCTATATTGACGGAGGGCAATAATGATAATAACAATAACGAAACATTACACTACTTCACCAAAGCCTTCATACACGAACACCAGAGACAAATCACATTTTTACACAAATCATTTTCGTCAATAACACTACATCGGCAACCGTCATTTTGCGCAAGAAGTAACTCAAAGAATATATATATATATATATATTCGTCTTACACGCGCATACAACACGCTAAGATAACAGGTATTAAAATAACGTACAACTAGTCAACGAACCAATTCCATCAAAACAGTCCAGGACGACTTTGGCCCAAGTCACGCGAAAACCGCCGAGAACAACTCACAGCATGATACCATGTTGGTGCTTCAGCTGCTTCCTTCTATGCAATTCATTGACATCGCACGAACACGCATCACGCATTCAGCGAGACTCGGGCGTTTGCAGACACAAACCAGCAGCGATAAGTGAGCACACTCGTCGTACTACGACGGAGCAGGGCAATCGTCTCATCCACCCAAGAACAGATAGCACGGATTACCCCGCAAAGATGACCAATCCATGCCAACGTACACGGAAGATACAAATATCTACAAGTCGTAAACACAACAAGCACATATGTACCGCTGTATATCAAACTTCAACATCGCATTATGTTGCTTATCGGCTTGCCAGCAAGCAGTTTCCTTTGACTCGAAAGATTCCTAATTTTTTCACTAGAAACTCATCGGAATGCACACAGCGTTATAGACTATAGACTATAGACTATCATACTGCTCCCTCTCTACTGATCAGAAACTTCGCACGTTTGCCCATTAAACACGCCAATCCGTCAAACGCAATCAAAGTTTTTTTTAGTTTCCACGGGACGCAGAGCACACTGTACGCATACATACGTCTGCACTCAGCGTGTGAGAAAAAACATGCACAACAAGGCGCGTACGGAAGTACAGGTTTTGCATCGCATTCGACACTCCACGATACCGCACGTGCTCGCTTCAATCTATCGGTGAAAAGGCCATGCCAATGCGCACGTATTATGTAATATAAAATAAAAGTACAATCCAGCTGTGAGATCGAATATTTTGTCG
The DNA here is from genome assembly GCA_012845835.1 of Undaria pinnatifida. Taxonomy (NCBI): domain Eukaryota; class Phaeophyceae; order Laminariales; family Alariaceae; genus Undaria; species Undaria pinnatifida. The sequence goes on along the minus strand of JABAKD010000008.1, from coordinate 14,956,977 downwards.
AGGCTCATCTTTGCAAGCTGTGTGTGATACTCCGATCGCGCGTATTACAGGGTGTATTTCCTCATAAAGAATTTAGGTTGGCGACTCTTTTTGGAACTGCAGTGTGGCTTGTACCAGGGTCAAGAAAGGGTGATGTTGGTCTGTCTGTGCACGGAAACTATAAAACCTGTATTTGAGGTGAACAACATTTGACAGCTGTGGAAGAAAATGCATCAGTTTGTCAAGTGCATCCTGAAAATCGTATAACCGGTGAGGGGAGATCGGATAAATTTTTAAGGCGTGGGGGCCTGGGTTTGAACAATAGGGAGCAGGGTGGCGGGGGCGAATGCATGGAAATTACAAATCATTTAAGGGGAAAAATCTGACGGTTATTGAAAGATTGCATTAGTTTGTTGTGTATATCCTGTAAGTCGTACAACCAGCTAGGACAGGGCGAAGTGTTCAAGGGGGTGGGGGGGGGGAGGGGGGTTGGGGGGGGAAAGAGAATTATGGACCGCTTTAGGTTGCATATACATTCAACCAGTGAGGAGAGGGCGACGTATTCGAAGGGGGGGGGGAGAGTGGATTCTGAGCAGCTTGAAGTCGCATAAACGTAGGAACTTGCTATGCGCGTGGTGCTAGGTCTAGGCGATGGTGCGGGTGGTGGGGAGGTGAGTGGGCCTGGGGGAGGGGGGGGTGGGATGAATTGGAGCTACGGCATGAATGGCTAACAATGATGATGGGATAACGACTACCTGGTAGTGTCATTTACTCTGGAAGATTTGGATTTTTAGGTGGGACTTTTGAACAAGATAGATCGGGGGGGGGCTGGAGGGGGGACAACTCAATATCTGCGTGGAAACTATAAATTCTTTAAGGGGGCAAATCTGATTGTTGTGGCAGGAATGCATCAGTATCGTGTATATCCTTTAAGTCGTACAACCATGGAGGAGAGGGAGAAGTGTTCGAAGGGGTGCTTGGGGGGGGGGGGGTTAACAGCCTTAGGCCCCTTAAATGTAGGCGCTTGCTATACGCGTGGTGCTGGGTCTAGGCGAGGTTGTGGGTGCTGGGGAGGGAGGGGGCATTTGGCGGGGGGGGAGGCTGAATTGGAGCTACGGCATTGATGGCTAAAACAAATGGGGTGATATACACTGCCTGGTAGTGTCTATTACTCTGGCAGATTTTGATTTTAGGTGGGGCGTTTGAACAAGAGGAAGCGGAAGCGGGGCAGAGAGAAAAATAATGACCAAAACCAAGGGAGGGCGGGGCGGAATTAATTGGACCTAGGGCATGGATGGCTAGAAAGACGATGAGGTGGTATGATATCAGCTGCCTGGTAGTGTATATTACGCTGGCAAATTTTGATGTTTAGGTGGGGCGTTTGAACAAGATGGATCGGGGGGGGGAAGGGGGGGGGACAAGTCAATATGTGCGCGGAAACTATAGATCCTTTATCGGGACAAATACAACGGTTGTAGAAGGTGTGCATAAGTCTATAGCACCTGCCTGGTATTGTTTACTACTCTAGAAGATTTGATGTTACGTGTGGTATACAAAATAGTTTATAGGTGCGGTAAATAATGTGTTATAGCTTCGTGGTGTGTTCATTGTACGTGGATCGCAAGATAATCTTTCAATCGGTAGGTGCAACCATGTATTTACCATGATTTTAAAGGCCTCTGAGGTCGCTAATTATAGGACAGAGCTGCATCTTGCGAAATACAACGAGCGAGGTGATGTGGTCATGCGATGCCATGTCGATTGAGCACGAGGGGGAGGAATGCAAAAAGTCATTGTTTTAAAGGAACGAATTCGAACAAGATGGGTAGGGGGGGGGCGTGCGGGATAACTCAATATTTGCGCGGAAACTATTAATCCTTATTATATGTGTATTGTCCTCGAATGTCATATTCTGTTTTGATACGATTCGAAACACGAGCTCCTCCAGGCTGACTCGTCGATATGCAGGAGGGAAAGCAAGTACCAGGTTCTTTGCGGCAATACGTGGGCATTTTTGTTTTCGTGCAGAGGCCATAGGCATGCACACACGAATTTGAACCCCCCCCCTTCACTATTCCTTGCTCAGATACGAAGAAGTTTTCTCTGTACAGAGGCATGCAGCATGTACTCGCAGCATAATGCATTCATTTTTGTCCGCGACATAAATTTTCTGACACACACAAGCACTCAAACCAGATTGACACCAGTCGCAAATTGTGGTAGTATGCCGCAAACTGCTGTGTGGAAAATCAGCATGACACGAACCATTACGGGATATATTTTGAACAAGCGAAGCCACGCAGCACGATTGCCCCTACCTTCAAAATAAGACACGACGCGCAAAACATTCCAGGTACAGCAGTATTTTCTAAAAGAATAACAAACTCACACCTTGAACGCAAGTAGTGCGTGGGCTCCATGGTGGAAGCGAAGTCAGCACGTAGCCTTGGAAACACAAGAGCCAAGCTTTCAGCGCCAGGAGGCATTGGAGTTCTCAATCACCCCCTTTTTGCGCACTCCAGCTCCTCTTATTCTTAAACGCGGAGCGCAGCCGCCATCTCGAATGGCTGTATACACGTGTGCTCTCGTCACTCCTGGCTCCACCGCCCGAAGTGGATTCCTCCGACAAACTAGAAGCCCAGAAGGAGAGATTGAACCATTTTGCCAAGTTTGTAACATATACACGCTTCGCACGCGTGATGGCGCGCCTTCCCACTCGAGACGCGCGACGCGACAGCCCTCTGTCGGCACCGCGAAACCACCGCATTTCTCTGTTTTTCATCTCGCCAGCATAACCCCCGAACGTCTCAAGCCCTCGTGAGCGGCGGGTGTGTCTGTGCTGCCCGAATAGAACCTTTAGCGGATCGAATCGTTCTCGCATCGCGGGATTTCACTGAACCCAGTCAATAAACTCCGTTCGCACGTCACCATCAGCGGATGCGCAACCTGCTGCTGCAGCCACTACACGCTGCGATACTGGGAAATCGCCTGTAGCGGCCCCTCGTACGTCTACGGCTGACCCCGTTCGGAGTGCGTAGTCAACGCGTGGACAGCGCCCGCATCGGGTCAGACGGATTCCTGATGAAAGGCGGCCTAGTTCACCTGCTTGCTACTGCCGCAATCGAACCAGAAAAAAAACTGATTAACGTCGGTGTGTTCAACCTGAGCTATTGAAAATCATAGACACGCCTGGGCCAGGCACGATCGTTTGACCAGAGATTATGCCCCCTTGATCTGGGGGGAAGTGGTCAGCACCATGCAGGTGCTAGATTGAGAGAGAGTGAAGTTGTTGTGTATAGTTTCTAGCACGAAAAACACCAGCGATGCGATCTTAAACATCATCCCCGAATCCCTATACCAGAATCCAGAAGAAGGTAAATGAAACCCCTATCGCATTACGATCTAATTAATGTTCACACTTCAGATCGGATCTTCACCAGTCAATCACCACCTAAATCAGCTATCATATCTTATCACCGACGATACACACTATCTGGCGCTCCACTGCTCACAGGACGCGTGTTCTTAGTCCTGTGTTACACGTAAATATGTACCGCGTTCAGTTTGCGAGCCTGTAGGTATGGTACACACTCGAAAAAGAAATCCAGAAAAGCCACACACTCGAAAGATTGTACCTGGTAGACGTAGGTCAGTAACACAGAATAAGTGTGTACTTACCAACCAGTTTTATGAGCTTGGATGATACTTGTGTTCATACGAATAATGCGAATGCTATACAGGGGAGCCAATAGAAAAACGTAAACAAAATAACCCCCCCCCCCCCGGAGAAAGGCGATAAATATGAAAATCCTGCAAAGAACGATCTACTGGTGGTGCTGTAGAATTCCGTCGAATTCCCTGGTGAGCTGCTGTGTTGTGCATGAAGAGGGATGATCTTCGTGAAAGCGCTGCTCTGTAGATATGATTAATGACGTGGTCGTACATAGACGTGTTATGCTAGTGAAGTGCAGCTGCTGCTGCTGATGATGATGATGAATACGATTATGGTGATGATGATGATAGCGATGATCATACTAGATAGATACGAAAAAATGATCAGGAATGCTAGTATCTTGTCCTTGTGTGGTCGTCACGCATTGGTACTGGTCGTTAAGTGCAGCCCGGAGGCCGGTGTGTAGCGTTGCTGGCCTTGTGCGCGAAACTCTAACAATTACGGTGCAGTTTGAACGTCCCCAGCATCAATTGAAGAACGCCTAATAAAAAGTCGAAACCACGATTTCGTGTGGCTTACACTGTGGTTGCGGCGATGTCGATCGAGCTATATGCACAGTACCAGGTATAGTTTATAGCTCGCCAACAACGTATCTGGTGCGGAACGGGCTTGAGATGCTAACAGCTATGTAGTAGATGATAACCGTGGTGACGTTGTCGTCGAGCTCGCCGCTATGTTGCATTACAGTTGGCGATGGTTTCCGTCTCCATCGGAAAAATGACGAGATGATTCCGAATTTCTCTTAGGAATCTCTCTGGGGATGCTTCGTAGATATCAGCCTCATAGTGTTTGATCGTGGAGATGAAGTTGTTGTGGTGGATGGAGGTGTAGCCGTTGTTGTAGCCATTATTGTAGATGGCGTCACTCCTTTCGGCGGAAAGTACCGTGTTTGCACGTGTAGTCGCTAATGCCGCCTGGTTGCAGATGGTATTGTGATGATGCTTCGATCAACCTCAAAGAATTTGTTGCTGTAAATGGCTGTCGTCGTACACGTATAACACGATGAAGCCGTCGTAGTTCAGGTGTTTTTACTCGTGCAGATGTAGCCAATGCTGTTGTTGGCTTCAATCGATGATGGAGCAGGTGCACCTGAAAGGCATGCCACCATCAGTGCAATGCTGACGTGTGTTGTCGATGTGGTGTTGGCCTAATTGGCCTTGGCGGAAGTTAAGGTGAGTACCGTGTTTCATCTCCTACTATTAACTATTAATAGTGAACCGCTGCTGTGTAGGTCGGTGATACGCAGGTTACAGTAAAATTCCTTGTGTGCAAGGAAAGCTAACTTCCTCATCGATATCTCGCACGCAAGGCAATTTGGAACTCGATGACTTTACTCGCCAGGGCGGTCAGGTCGCAGCTGCTCTATCAGCAAACGAAAAATACCAAATACAGCAGTAATTTAATACGAGCAAACCGTTTATGTAAGCACGGTGCCATATGCGAGGTTGGGCCGTGATAGTAAGCAGTTATTATTAAAGTTATGGTGCGAGACCCCGGACTGCACTCGCAATGTCGGTTATTGATGTTGCATGACACGCCAGATGCCCCTGTCACGCAGCTCATAAACCCGTGAATGGGCGAGACCATCAACAGACACAAGCGATAAAAAAACAAAGAAGAGACCGTCACCAAGAGGAAAAAAATAAAGTAGTTCTTGTCTTGGAAGCGACATGCATGCGAGAGCTACGACGGAGAAATCCCCAGAAACTACTGTATGTAGGATGAGAAATACGCCGCCACGTTCGACAATAATGGAGTTACAACCCCCAAACCAAGCATATATAGCTACCAAACCTTGCACGGAAAGAACAACAACAATGGTCCCAGTGTGTGAAAAAAAAAGAGTGGAAAGCGAGTTGCTTTTTTGTGTTACTTGCATTTACTCGCATAATCAAGTCGCTACTAAGTGGAATAAGAGCAGAGGTGTTATTATTAATAGCATTAATTCAAGCAATTCATTCACATCCTTCTGAAAATATATCAAATAGTGACATGTACATGCGCACCACGCAACTTGCAGAGATTTTAAGGTACGGCCTTGAAAGGCCTGCACTTATCTGATTTGATAGGTAGTTGGCCGTTTCCATGTGATAATTTTGGCGGTATATTTTCGGGGTAGACAGGAAAGGAAACGGAGGCATGCACCTCGGCGCTTAGTTGCTACGCGGGACTCTGTGGAGGTATTTTAGCTACTTCTCTACTACGGCTGAGGAATTGAGTACTCAGCGAGGACCTGCTCAACAGGCAGACCTGAAGGGGACCCTGTGTTCACACCCCAAGTTAAGAAATAGCGCCGTCTTGGCTTGATGTTGCTTTAACAGCAGTGCTCCGCGAATCTATCCGATGTCTTACTTTTTTAGTACATTATTCTGCTTTTTATTGAGCCCAAAGCCTCTGTTCTCTCGCTGGTAGCATCTCAACGGAGGCAGCGCCGTTCCTCCTTTTACGACGACCACTGCAGCAGTGAGTCGGCAGGGGTCCCTCCTGTTGGTCGCCGCGCACGTAGCCCTCGGACGAAATCTTCGGATTACGTGAAAAAGACGCTGCTCCCCTGAGCACGCTCTTGGCCTCGGCCTTCCGGTCACACGTTCCCCGCCAGTTGCTCCACGAAACATGGACAGCTCCGCAACTGAACCACCCAGGCCTCACGCATCAGACTCGTTCGCTCCGCGCTCAGCCAGTGTGTCGCACCCTGCCAGCCTCGCGCTGCGTTACCTGCACATCTCCGCGAGCGGCCAGCACAAGCCCCAGCATCGCCCGTCGAGTTATCCATCTTTTGGTGCTTCGGGGGCTCTGGGATATCTGCACACACCGAAGACAACCATACTGGCATCAACACTTATGAGACACCGCATGCTGAGAGCCTCATCGGACTGCGTACACCTCTGCTGACGGAGCCAGACCAACCTTCGAGGTACCTTATTGGACAGCGGGCCCTGTGATAGAATGACCTTTCACATCGGCCCAGGAGCTCGCGTTGAGGCTCCCTCGTTTGATGCTCCTTCGATAGAACAGGCGGCGACTCGTGCAGAGTGTTTGGGCTGTTTTTTGTTCGCGTTTTGTTTTAGTACACGCGAACAGCAGGTTTCTATAAGGGTCTCAGTACATGCGCCGATCTGTTTTGCGTGTCGGACAAACTGTTCTCGCTTTCTGCTGAAAACAGTACCGCTACCTACTTGACGCAACCCGGACCCCACCCCGATCTTTGGCGATCAACGGGGATCCACTGCGCAACGTAGACTCAACCATGCCGTTCGCAGTGCTACCAACTACAGTTCAGAAAAATGGGCTCGCTGTAAATACATGCCATATACCGTCGGACTTTCTGCTGTGAAGATCACTGCACAGCAGCCGAACGGATACTTTCTTTCCACCCTTTCAGCACATAGCTCGACCCTTCACTGCCCCAGCGTCCAGATATACAGCACTGCAGCTCTGACACCCGCCGATGCTGTGCGGGTGCTCCTTGCAAGATCGATTCGAGAGATTTGTCATCATGGCCCTTCCGTGACAAGAAATTGAATTTTGTGAAAGCTGAATTTCTGGGCTGGCATTTTCTGGCGCAAGGTTGTCAGCGTGTGCGATTCCTTATATTTCACCACGCATGGGTACGTGGGTGTTAATACCACTCTCTGTATGGGCACAGCTGCGATAGTGCGACACACTGCACTACTGTCGACGTAACAGTCCGTTTGTAATACGGTTGGTGTGGGTAGGGATTGCTTTTCAGTTGCTCAGGCGTTAGGCCGTCTTCCTACTGCTGCCGGTACATGTGCTACCCTTCCACAATGCTGTGAGGTTGGATGTTGCAAATTGTGGTGCAGCTGTCACGACGGAATATGCCCGTTGCAATGCGGTTTACGGTTGGCGGACACGCTGACCATATTACTTTTGGCGCTAACGCTCCCTTTCTGCTGCTGCTAGTACTTATGCTGCCCTTCGCAGTGCTGCTAGGGTCGAGGCTGGCATGTTTTTCTCTGCAGGTGTTAGGACCGCTATTGCCCGTTACAGAGCGTGTAATACAGTTAGCGAAGATGCTTCGCTTTACTGCTGCTTGAAGTGGGGATCAGTCGTTTGATGCTGGTATTAGGCGGCAAACAGCCATTATATTTGTCTGCGGGCGTACACATCTTTTTTACAGCTGATCTTGGTATTATACTACCCATTTTCAGTCGGATGGTGTTGTAATCACACACACGCGCAAGGGGATACAGAGGGTTCCCTGCATGTCTGCCTACTGAGCAGGTCCTCGGAGAGTACTCACTATCTTCGCCTTGGGCACAGGAACAATCTTGCTGCAATCAGCACTACTGTTGGCGCGACCGTCCCCCTGTAGTGCGGTAGGTCCTAGTTCGGACGATATACTCCAAATCTTGGTGCGGTTGGTATTGGCGTTGAGTTTCCACCGTTCGATCGGTTGTCCTCACAGCTGACGTTTTTCATATCTCTAGTCTGCATAATATGTAGATAACATAATGATAACAGATAATCTTTTCCTAGGTTTTCGATTTTGAAACCTAATGAAGACGGGCGATCGATATAGACTAGTGCACAACATGCAAATATTAGTATTGACCCTAAAAAATCAGCATGGACCCTGAGACCATAAAACAGCAGCAAGCAAAAATAATACAAAAAGCGACCAGAGTGGAAAGGACATAACCCCGTTTCCTTTACGCGTGTGTGCGTCAATTTCACCAAGTTGAATTCGCACTCCAGAGATAGTTAGCTGGTGCGTCCTTCATTTAGCTCCTTTGGACCTGCAATAGCGATAGCGCGAGCTGTCCCTACCGGCGGTCCCCGGTACTACTCCGGCAGCGCAAGCTGCCGTTGTATACCGATGCATGTGTGAGTATGTCGACCCGCCCTAACCCCTGAAAAAAGCACGCCACAAAAATGAAACAAAATATACGAGAAATAGATACACTTCAACGTTTATCTTCACCCCCCCCCATTATGTAAGCAGAGTAGGCAATGCTATGACATAATGAGAAGGCACCCATTTTTATGTAAGCAAAGTTGGCAATACCACCGGAAGAATATTACATTACAAACAGTTGGTGCCAGGTATCTATACGAAACAGTCCTACTTTATAATCATTTGGCAAGCTAAGAAAGGTGTCCGGGACACAAGATAGTAGCCATGTTGTACGATGCGGTTGCCAGGTGAATATTACACTACGAGCGGTTAGTTTAACAAATGGATATTACACTTCGAGCAGTATTGATACCAGATATGTACGAACAATCATCATATAGAGACATTTGTGCTGGTGTTGTCGCTGCACAGTAGTACATGCTTCCTTTCCCCCTTGCCGCCTCGGTAAGGCATGCTGCGAAGTATGCCCTAACAGGCTTCAAGCGAGTGGTTGGGGGTCTTTCTGGCGGGTGTAAGGCCGGACTCACCCTCAAGGAGTGATACCTTCTCGATGCTGCGTTTGGCCGCGAGGCTTAGGCGTGGCGGTAGAGTTTGGTCGTACGTGGTGCGTTAGGCATGGTCACCTACGATTCGCGCGTCGTTTTAGGCAGCAGAGGCAGAGCAGCATTGCATGATCGGGATGCTCGAGCGGGGAGGCAGGCGCCACCACGGGCCACACTACGGCGCAGTCTTGTTTTGCGTGGAAGAAACGGCGCCGGCAGAAGGCTGGATTCGTCGACGAAGGGGGAGGGCGACTGGCGGTCGACGAGCGGGGAATAGACAGATTGAACTCTCCCTGAACCTTTTTCTTTTTCAGATATGCACCGCAAGCCGCGTGGAGCATTTTGTTTTTTTGAGACGGGGGAGAAGAGGAACCGATTTTTGAGGCGGGGGCGAAGGGGAACCGATTGGAATTGGGTGTCAACGAGAGCAAGTGCGAAGGAGCGGACTGAGTGAGCTAAGGCGATGAGGTGTCCATGGAGAGCCACAACATGAGGATGGCACACAGAGACCCACGACCCTCACGCACACCATCATCACGAGGGCCGCGATCGTCTTTTTTTCAGGGTTTTCTTAACGAGGGAGAAGTAACACATGCTACTTACGTCACTGAATATTGTTGAATTGGTGGAAGAGTTGTATACCCCTCAAGGGAAACGACCCCCCGCAATTTTCTATTTTCAGGAACGGGCGTCATAGCTGCGCTGCAACGCGTAGTATTTCCCGGACGAATTTCGATTTTATTTGGTTTGTCGGATCTTCCTAGGGCTCCAGCACCCTTGTGTCACCACGGACTCTAGATTTTTGACAAGAGGTAATGTGAGAACAACAACAAACAACAACTACTTCACTCTTGATTGTAAATTGTGCCGCAGCCGTCGGAGTCACGACTATAACGAGACCCAACGTTGAGTTCATCTGGTGGAGACAGGAAAATCAGACCTTCTCTCACAAAATACACTTATACTGGTTGGTTCCAGCAAGAGCAGGAACGTTTCGGCTTCGGACTATTGCGCCCTAATTGGAAACTAGCTGGGGAACGAAATTTGACAGGGTTGTTCTTCATTCATGGCCTTACGAAAAACCGCTATATTGGCCGTTTTTCTGGAAACGTTTTTTTTGTGAAGGAGGCATAGTTGAACGTTATTTATATTTTTTTTCGCCAGGTTGACCGAATTACAGATGAACAACAACAAAAATTTGAAGGCTGCTCTCAGGATGTTCCGCATAGTCATGAAGAACAACCCTGACAAATTTAGGTTTCCATGAAATCGAAAAATGTACGTAGGATTATCAAAGGTCCCAATGCATTGTCCTAGTACTCTGGCATGCGTTCCATTAAACAGCCTTGTACGGCTCGCCGAACAAAATGAATGCCATTGATGTCTTCCTCTAGCTGATGCGCTCATGCCAACATGTCTAGTGTTGAAATACTCGGCGTATTGGCCGATATATCAGACGAATACAATTTGTATATATTCACTATAGGAACCTTCAACTTCTACGAAATAACGTATTCACAAGCAATACGAACAAAACCCATATCTCGCGACCTACAACTCGCACGCCAAAATTCTCTTCGAGGATGTGTTCCCCTTGTCGATGCGGTCATTTTGACATATTTTGTTTTGACATAACCAACGTATTCCGTTCTGAATTTCATAGATGTAGAATTTTGTGCTTCTTCCTGGAACCAGCTCGTATTATGATTTTTGGCAAGACATTTGGAACCCCGCCAAAAAGATCCAAAAAACCTGCCTGGGCTGTGTGAGTTGCAAATTCTCCAAATTTTTACGTTTTAGAGTCCCCTTTACAGCATAGGTTATGATATGGAAATGGGGGTCCGCAGATGAGAAGCAATAAACATTTTTTAATATCGGTTAGTTGTAAAAACAAACTACACACCAGCTGTGAGATCGAAGGTTTTGTCGGAAGTCATCTTTGCAAGCTGTGTGTGATACTCCGATCGCGCGTATTACTCGACGTGTGTCCGCATTAAACATATAGGTCTACTTATGTAACATAATGGACGTTCCAATACGAGTGGCTGCTGTTCCAACTTCTTTGATGTACGAAGTGGGGTTACAGCAGCAGACCAGCTCGTCGAACATGGTTATACCATGCAGATACTGCTGTCTTCGTCACGCTATGATACGTACTTTCCCTTCGGCTGTTCCCCGGCCGAGGTGGTGCTCGGACCTGAGGCTTCCCCAGCACGTGCCAAAGCCCCTGAGGGGGAGTGTGGCGTCAACCGTACCCATGCGCTGAACTAGCGATCGGGTATGGCCGGGCCGGCGGTGCAAGCCAGCGACAAGGCAAAACAGTTCGTTCGTGAAATTGTTTAACGCAGCAGTCTTGCCTGCAGACGCAGTGTCGCGTCACTGCCGCGGAAAGCGTGGGTCTCGTTGCGAACAGAGAAGAGAGGGTCGAACCCACGTGAAAATACGTCAAAGTCGGGAAGGAGATGGACGTGGCGTGTCGGCCCTTCATGTTTGCATTTAGGCATGATCCGGGATGGGCAAAGGGAGACGGAAAGAGGAAATTCTTTGTTTGGGAAAAACAGAGGGTGAAAGGGAGGAAATCGGACTCTTGGAAGAAGATTAGGAGACGTGGGAGGATTCAAAAGGCTGCTCAAAAACTACGCACAGACGCAAGGGCTAGGTCCAGAGCAGGGAAACTCCTCCTAGGTACGTTCAACGTTCGATCACTCGCTTTCACGGGCACGAACAACATAGGTTACGCAAAAGCGATACTGAATACTCGCGAGGGCGCAGGTTGTTAAGTCATAGGGTTGCAGGAGGTGAGGCGCGATGAACAAAGTTCTTTTACGGCGGCGTTGTATGCTGGGTTTTGCTCGAGAGCAGACGGAGGAAAGCACGAGAAGAATGGGGAACTACAGGGTAGGCTTAGTTGTTCTAGAGTCTATCGTGGCAGATATGTAAAAGGGCGACGTCGCTGTTGAGCGCAGCAGTGCTAGATTAATGAAGGTTTGCATCCAACTCAAAAGGGAAATGCAACGTTGTGTCCATTAATTGCAGGTTGTTCTCCCACTCTCGAGACGAGAACCAGCGAACAAAAACGCTTTGGGAGTTCACTTGACGAGGTGGTCGATTTGGTACCCAGTAGGGACCACCTCCTCGTCCTGATTGACGCGAATTTTCGCACGGGCATGAGAGGAATCGAGTGGGCCGACAGTGAAGCAATGGGCGCATACGGACGTGACAACAGAGAGCGGACATTGGTTCACGCAAAATACAATAATCTCGCCCTCCTCAACAAGTAGTATGCTACACCCTCACGTCGTATATCGTACACTTTTTTGAGTCCTAACCGAGGAAAAGCCCAATACAAGCGTGGCTACATTCTGACACGGCAAGTGCGTAGACGATTGGTACATAATGTCACTTTGCGGACCCCACAGAAGAAGAACGATGAGTCGGACCACAATCTCGTATTGGGAAGTATTCGCCCTTCGCGTCGCATCGCACTAGATATGCCAAAAAGATTAATCAAGAGCTGGTGGGTTATCGATCTACCAAGGCTAACGGCGGACCCGCATTTCCGGCTAAATCTCTAAGAAACGGTAGCCGATACCCGGTACTGATACCGGACGTATTGATCACATGGCCTCAAAACTAGCCGATAATATACGGTCGAATGCAGCCGACATTGCGCGCCTTGTTCTACGCAAGCAATTACGAGCGGTTGGTGTGCGACCGAGGAGGCGAAAGCGAAGATGGATGCACAATAGCCGAGTAGGGAAGATTCGAGGAAACGGCTTAGTTCTGCTCCAAACATATTGTGGTTTACGGCGGGCCTTAAAGGCGACGAGCAAACAACTCAGACGCAAGCGAGAGGATGCTTCACAGAGATTCTTCGAAAAATTCGTCATCCAACTCGAAGCACGTGTCCGAGAGCGTTATCCGTTTGGCTTCTACAAACATTAAAAGGGCATAGATGTGAGGGGGAAAAGGGGATTTAACTCACAGTACCCCAAGAACGAGGAAGGTCGACTGAGCAGGATAATGCTTTAAACCGAGAGCGATTGATGTGGTGGTTTCATAAATTGCAAAGCATCAAGTCGCCGACCCTTGATCCAAGCTTTGTGAACAAGCTTAAGCAGTGAGCCCTTGCAGACCGCAGGATGATGTCTCCTCTAGGTACGAAGAAGTGGACGCGATCCGTGCGCTGGCGAAACGAAAGGTGGTAGGGTCCGATGACCTCCAGGCCGAGTTCTTGAAGGTCTTGGCGATCGAAAGAGAATAATACACGATCGGGAAGTTCCAAGAAAACATCGTCGCTGTGTGGTGGAGAGGTGGCCTGCCGCAACAAGTGAAGTATGCAACGATTAAGGTGCTGCACCCGAAGAAGTAGCGGACGCTGTGGCAACGACCGTACCATCTGCCTCGTGGCTCACGCAGGAAACGTATTCCTCGAAAGCATCACGGGCTTCCTTGTATTGACCATTGCGAACACAAGAAAATTTTGCCGGAGGAATTGCGTGGTTTCAGATCTCAATTCTCGACGGTCGACATGACGTTCGCAGTACGATGACCCCAGGAACTGGCGCAGAAGAAGGGCACCCCATGTTGGTTAGATTCAAGCGGAGTAGGTTTCAAGTCATTGTATACCTCTCCCAACCACAGTGTAGAGGCAAGTCGAGCAGAGAACTCATGAAACCTCTGGGAGGAGAACTCGTGCGTAAGACCTCCGAGAAAAGTGGGCTCCCGAGCGAGAGCGCACAACAGTCTACCATGAAGAACGCCACCCAGGTAGTACCCGGTACCGAATAATAGTTCAAAAGCCCGAAACGGCACGAAAATGATACGTAACTGTCATGCTGAAAATCCCAAATCAACACCCTCCCGGATTCTTCACACGACAGTGACGAATCAACAATTGACTCAATTCCATCACCTAAAACAACAAAAAATGGCGAGAGGAAACTCATCCCCATGAGCGAAAACCTCTCCCATACTCCCGCTTACAGTAATTGTAGTCACAACAAGAGATTACAACAGCCGAGCCATCAGGGCAAAACCTAATGCGACAGATAAAATGCCAGAGATTGCAAGGCCACCGGGCCAAAGGTCTTCCGTTGTCCCTTACTACCGCCAGAGATACACAGATCATATCGGTAAAATATTATAGCATAAATTCTTGTCCGCAAACACAGAATATATCTGACGCGACAAATAGCTTATGCCCTCCCCGATACAAAGGGTATCAGACCATCCACACGCCACCCCGGTTTTCATTGCGAAACAAATGCTAAACAACTTGATTGTGAAATAGTCAAATTCTAACAACATCTCGTCCTTTGCATCCCCAAACAACATTTCAACCACCCATCAAGTTCGGAAAGTCAACGTCGGTACTCCAATGACTGATTGTGAATTCGCATCCCTCCTCTCATTTGAGACCAGTATGTCCTGTATTGCGCGGTCACAAGGATGCCCCATCCCATCTCATCAACACACGTAGGCAACCACAAACTAGAGATACCAGCAAAACCTATTAGCCAATGTAACCAATCCTCGCCAACAAGCGTAGCTACCCGAATATTGGTCATTCGCAAACCATCCTAAAGCCGAAAATACTCCTCTTATGGCTTTAGTTTGCTATATCTCCGAACAATCGAATAAAGAAACAATCAAAATGTCGCCACTGTTGATACGAACAGCTCAAGCCATTTCAGCTACGCAAAGTGTTCGACCATCACAAAAACCTTTCGTGTTTCACTCCTCCTTTGCGAACAAGCATTGGCAATGATACGGTTGGTAAAACAATCAATCAATCATAAAAATGCCCACTTCTATCTTGAAATCAGTCAGAAGACTACTGCCAAAACAAAAGGTACTCGCAGAATTCAATACGGTCAGTGCCACCATCAATACCATACATCAGCGGTATACCTCTCGATTTGGTGCACCTACGTACCCTTTTATCCACGTCGTTATTGTATGTATATCAGCTCCACCAGTTCCCTTCTGGTCTCGTCTACACCAGAAAACCACTACCGGGTACAAGTTCTTGGGATTTACATCGACTGTGTGATTTGAACATTAAAAACACACTTTCGAATTTACCAGGCGTTATCGTAATGTACATCAGCGCCACCAGTTTCCTTCTGGTCTCGTCTACACCAGAAAAACACAACAAGTTTTTCGGGTTTACAAGACTGTTTGATTTGAGCATGAAAGACACTTCAAAACTACGTGGGTGAAAAGAGCTACTTGCACCATCCACAACGAATCTTAGACGATACGATCTGCGGGTTTCCACTCTAACCGCAAACAAACCGCCTATTATTGAACGGGTCTTCACTCTTGCCGTAAAACAAAAACGTCATATTCCACCAAAAACAATGCTTCGATCAGAAAGTAAATCCATCGTGAAAATAAATTCACCACTTTGACCAGACCTGTACCCTCCTCACGCCCCGTGATGTTGCCGAACCATGAAGCTTCGGCTGGCGAAATAATGAACCGATCTGATCCCTCCATGACCTCACCAGCTGCTGCTGTTGCTGCTGCAAATCATGGAGTGCGTGCGGCCATGCCGCTCGATTTGTTGCCAGGAAGAAACCTCATCGGTTTTTAGCATTGCGGCAGACAGCCCACGATTACCCCACGTCCTTTCCTACAACTGTTACCAGCAACAGGAAGCACGCGGCTATTATGCCGCGCTACTTTGCCATACCAAATCACTCACCATGGTAGGGTGCACACGGCTGGCGGCCATGCGACATCTCGCGGAAAAATGCAGATAACCCCATACCTGCTGCCTCCACAACCAACCTTCTGAAATAGAGGGCGCACGGAAAATATATGACAAAGTAAATGCCGCGCGGCTTAAATCCTTCCGTTCGCAACACACAGCGATGGTGCCTACGGCTGTTCGTCTGCCATAGGGCTTTTAGTTGCTGCTGTAAACACCCCCGTCCACTGTATACGGTGGGGGTGTCCAAGGTTATGCTATCACCATGGACGTAAGCTGCTACTACTCCCTGCCTACGGTCAGGCTCCACCGTAGGGTTTCGTACCCACTAGTGCTGTACGTAGTCTACAGCAACAGTGGCTTCTCCTTGAAAACGACGTCTCCACAAAATATCATCTCCGGGTCCGAAGACAACTGGCCTATCAAGCTGCCCCCCCTCTTCCACCATCGAAGAATCCTGACGATGGCGGCATAGCATCTCTCCCTGTCATACCAACGGTGGCTCGCTCCTTCTCTCCACCGGACTCCTCCTTGCGCCTCGCTGCTCGTCTCCGCTGATCTCCAAAAAGGTTGGCTCCACAAACATGGCCCTTCCTTTTCCACCAAGCTTCGACGAAAGCACGGCCCTGTTTCAATACTGCTGACCCGTAGCCCCTAACGAGGCTAGCCAGAATTGGTTCGCTCTAGAGTGTTCGCTAGCTCCACGCGGGGTAGGTTTCAGGTCATTGTACTACGTCTCCCAACCACAGGGTAGAGGCAAGTAGAGCGGAGAACTCATGAGACCTCTGAGAAGAGAACTCGTGCGTAAGACCTCCGAGAATTGTGGGCTCCCGAGCGAGAGAGCACAGCAGTCTACCATCAAGAACGCCACCGAGGTAGTACTAGGTACCGAATAATAGTCCAATAACCCGAAACGGCACGAAACTGATACGTAACTGTCATACTGAAAATCCCAAATCAACACCCCATTTTACTTGTGCTTTATCGACCTCACCAAAGCATATGATTCCGTCGATTGAACATCTCTGTGGGATGTCCTTGCTTGTTCTGGCGTGCCAAAAAGAATGCTCGCCGTCATTCGCCAAGTTCACGACGGCATGCAAACATGCGTGCGGTTCGATGATGGAGAGTTCTCGGATACGGTCGACGCGGGGCAAGGTCTCAGGCAACGGTGCGTGCTCGCCCCACTGTCGTTCAACCTGTTTTTCACGGTGGTACTGCGTGTGGCCGAGAGCCGCCTCCTATCTGATGCAACCATCAAAGGACAACATGGTGCGACTCCAACGAAAGAAGCAGGTTGGAGAGAAGAATTGCACATCACGCGCAGGCAAAGTCCACGAGCGCAGGAGGGGAGGACGAGATGCAGAGGGTGTTGGATATCCTGTACGCTGATGACGCGGGCATCGCATCGTGATCGTCCGACGGGCTAGAGAGGACGATAAATGTGATTTTGAGTGCGTCTTCGGCAATCGATCTTACTGTCTCCAAGGCTAAAACGGAGCCCTGTGCCTGCAGATTAAAGGTGGGGAGAAGGTGTCATTTACCATCAATGCAGCCGGCCAGGTATACCCACAAACGATCGAGGTTGTAAATCGTTCTACGGTAACCCCCCCAACTATCATTTGACGAAGTCCCTGGTTTTGAAACCAGCCCACGGTCGTACCTCCTGAAACACGGTGCCCCTTGCCACCCCGACGTCATCGGTCGATAATCCTTCGCGAACAAGAAAATACATGAAAAATTGATTTTCATATCGTATTTCTTCGTTTTGAGCAGCCGCAAAACGCCCGTTAGAGGAATCGCTGGCTTTGGGGGGGGGATACGGTAGAATCAATCTTGAATACTTACCGGGGCTCTCAGCGCAGACAGAAAAGTCAGCACCGAAAAAACGCGGCGTCATATTCCAGAGGGCCTGGGTGTGCGTCTAGCGGCACAATATGGGAGTACACGATCGCCCGGATATACACTTGCGATTGAAGGTGCGGATGATAAAGCCGAGGTGATCGAGACAACACTCTAAGGCTGCACGACGGGGATCTCGAACAAGCCTGCCTGTGACTGGCTAGGTCGGTTTCACTACTTCATGCTCCTCCAATACGTCGGATGACGTAAACGGAAGCGCGACGACCACACCCTATCGTACGCCGACGCGCTTGCCAAGACAACTTCCGAGAGCATAGCGGCGATAGTGCTCAAACGGAGGATATTGTTTGCGAGATTTGGGGCACGTATGAGGGAGGGGCGTCTGCCACAGATGGTGATTTTGGGGAGCTTGCTGGGCGTAAGGGCTGCCCAGCGGGGCAAGAGAATGACTGAATGGTGCACTTGAAAGAGGATATGTCGGCCTTTGGAATGAAGTTCCAAGGGTGACGAAAGGCTGCACAGGACGAACGCAGGTGGTTGCGACTGGTAGAGGGGGGAGCGGAATCATTCGTGTGGTAATGGCATGACGCGGAGAGATGCAGAGCTACAGAGCGACATTCAAAGGCCGCGTGAGCGCCATCCACCGTGTGCCTGCCTAAGAGGTCCGGGGAGGGGGGGGGGGGGGCAGGAAGCGGGGAAGAGGTCGGGGGAGGAAGGAAGGGTTGGCGGCCATTCCAAGAGACTGATGTCTGGGATTGGCGATTATTGTCTTGAAATATATGAGTCTTCCAAAGCCCGTCACATGCAAGCATAAAGCCGCCCTGACGTGTACGCTTTGATGCGTTCTCCCCCCAGCGCCATTGATGCACTTGATACCCTCTATGATCCCAATGCCGCCTTTAATCCGTTTCTAGGTTCTGCTAGTATGATGTTTTTTCCTTTCCTTTCCTTGCGTCCTCTTCTTGTCTTTTTTCCCTTTCTATTTTTTCCATATTTTCTTTGCCTTTCCTTCTTTTTGGCTTTCTTTTCTGTACTTTTCCTTTCATTTATCGTTTTTTTGCTAGATTATTTTCTTTCATGTAGTAGTATTTTATTTGAGTTGAGTATGACATGCATATGCACAAGGGGTAAATGCTACGACTCATTATATAAGCGGAAGTATTGTCTTGATGGCGAGCGATGTAGTCGGCCATTCAGGCGCGAGTAGAGAGACGTATGTACCAGTGTAGACCTGGCACATCGTAGACTGACTCCCGAATTCACATTTTTACATCTTTCCTGGCGGATGTATGAATTGCGTTATCAATGGTATATGCGTTTATCAATTTTGTTTTTTTTAGGCTTTTTCGCTGGGGTATTCCTGTACCCCAGAGCGACCGGAGCCTGTCCTGTCTTGATTATGCGAGTTTATGTGAGAACAACAACAACCACTGTGGTCGTTACCCACAGAGCTCGGCGGTGGATCTTGAACGCAACCAGTTGACAAACACATAAAAGGGACAGAGTCAGACCGCCGACCCCAAGGGATCCGTGGTTACTGTATCTTCCCGGAGACAACAACCACCCCCACGTCAAGCTGGGCCAGCCAGGTATCTGCCAGATACGTGGATTGGTCATGCCCCGCTCAATTTTAAGTGTTCAGGTGTGAGGTTCGGACACGATGTTGATCATGGACCATCAGACAACTAGAACGCCGGGCTTTCCTTGTGTTGAGGCTTTTCTTGTGTTATTTGTTATTCGAGGGATATGGCCGATGTTACGATCCGAAAAAACACAAAGACACCCACAACTTGCGTTAAAAAACGAGAGCAAGAAAAACCCGGCTCTCCGTCGGTGAGCACATTGATTCAGTTACTTGGCTAGCATGTCAGATCAAAACTCTCAACAGTGAGTGGGATATCGCAGAAATGCCATTTTGGTAATATTTTATCGAAATAACTTTACTTATATATGGAATCGGATTTTGGCCACTTCTCTTGATGGGTGGCGAACTGCGCAATTATATACATATCGATGTTCTTCTAGAGTCTTCAGCATTGCTTCAGCCAAATTCCATCTTGATCGGCATCGACGATTGATATAGAAATTGAGTTTGGAAACGTTGATTCGGTCCAGTTTTCGCGGATATCTTGGCAAGATCAAGTCAGAAAATGCAAATCCTTAGAATTTTTATACGCGTTGTTTTTCTTCCTTCGCAATGCTGTGTCTAGGGAAGCGCTTCCAAGTTTCAAGTCCAGACTCTCAAAAGCGGTGGCGCTACTGTAGAGCGTTTGTAAACTTCGAAACTACGAACGTTTATATTTCTGCGAGGTGTTCCGCCGCATAAAAGGGTCTTCAATCCAGTTTAATCACACTGAAGACAAGTGTATTTCCAGACTCCTTGGTCATCTTGTCAAATGACACCCGCGCACGTGACCTCGTGGTGCTGCGTATGCAGGGTGATTGGCCAATTGCAGCGGTGAATTTAGCCATGTCAAATTTGTAGTGGTTTACGAGATACGACTTTCAGAACCTTTGTATTTTTTTTAGTTGCCCAGCTCGTATCATCAGCTGGAGACTATTATTGTAAAAAATGAAAATACACTTCAGCTGTGAGATCGAATATTTTGTTGAAACTCATCTTTGCAAGCTGTGTGTGGTACTCCGATCGCGGGTATTACGGGTTGTGTGTCCTCATTAAGGATATAGGTCGGCGACTCCCCTTACAACTACAGTGTAGCTGTCAGGGTCAACAGGGTGATGTTAGTCAGTCTGTTCGCGGAAACTATAAAACCCGTTTCTGAGGGGGACAAAATCTGACAGCTGTGGAAAAAAATGCATCCGTTTATCACGTGACTCCTGTAAGTCGAATGAGCAGTGAGGGGAGGGCGGAGTTCGAAGAACGTGGGGGACTGGTTTTGATCAAAAACGAGCGGGGTTGGAGGGGGGGGGAAGGGTTGGGAGGGGGGGGGGGGACGGGCGGGAAACTTATGCGTGGAAGCTATAAATCTTTTAAGGTGATAAATCTGACGGTTTAAAAACAAAAATAATAACACGAACCAGTTTATCATGGGGGGGGGGGTTGGGCGGGGGTGGGGCGGGTGGGGCAACTCAATCTGTGCGTGGAAACTATACGTTCTTTAGAGGGGGTAAATATGACGGTTTTGGAAAGAGTGCATCAGTTTATCATGTACATCCTGGGGTAAGTCGTACACTCAGTGAGTAGAGGGCGGAGGGTTCGAGGGGGTGGGGGTGGGATGAGGTGGGCGGGTGGGAAGGTGAGGGGTAGGGGGGGGGGGGGGGGAGGGGGGGGGGAGTGGGGGGGGGTTGGGGGGGGGTCAGGGGGTGGGTGGGAGGGAAGTGATTTAGGTGGCATAGATGTAGGGGTTTGTTATACGTGTGAAGCTAGGTCTAGGCGATGTTGCGGGCGGTCGGGAAGGAGGGGGCGTCCGGGGCGGGGCGGGGGGGGAGGGGGGGGGAAGCAGCGGCATGGATGGCTCTAGAAAGATAATGAGGTGATATCCAGTGCGTGAAGTGTTTGATAATCTGGCAGATTTCGATATTAGGTGGGGCGTTTGAGGCAGGGAGAGCGAGAAGGGGGCGGGGGGAGACAGTTTATACCGGAGAATCTCACTTTTCGTATTCTTCTGTGGTCAGCGTGCAGAGCACACACAGCCACGCGTTGTAACGCTCGGAACTCAGCAGCAACATAGCAGTAAGTGGCAGGTGGGCTGGGTGTGCGCGTGTTGTGTCATTCTAGATACGTATCAATACACCCATACTCCGGGAAATAAGAAATGTACAAACCAATGAACAGAACGGGGTAAACAAAGGTCTGGTACAACAGCAGAGTCAAAAAGGTTGTTAGCACGAGCACAGATGTGGAGCGGCAGTGAGAGGTGAAGCATGTCAGCACAGAGGGTATGACTTCTTCAATTTGGACTAAAACACATTGAGAGCAAGATCGACGGATGGAAAAATGGGGAATAAACGAGCACCGCGGGGTAAAAAGAAAAGTCCCTTAGTGAAAGTAGGTTCCGAAAACGGCCAACAACAGAAGATTGCGCGACAGGGCGGAGAAAACAAAGGGCGGGTACAGCAGAACGAGACAGCAACAATATCCATCAAAAGAGAAAAAAAGTGCAGACTTGTCGCTCGGCTGCAGGCCGAAATATACATATAGACCTGATGATTTTTTTATCAGGGATTTGGTCAGGATGTGATTCTCGGCCTCAGTATGGGATTCTGGGAACTGGAATTTCTTGGTGAAATCTCTTCATTTGACCGCCGTCTTAGGGGGGCGGCTCCAACGCCCCTCGCCCTGCCCTATCCGTTCCACAACTCAAGGTGAACGCGGATGGATGCTGAGCGAGACAAGCGAGAAGCGCGCAATTATTTGTATTTTGAACAGTACTCTACAGTAATTCTTCGGAGCTTGATGTACATGTGTATGAAGAGGTTGGTAAAAAAATTACTTGGAAATACCTTATTTCCAAATTGGCGTCATATTTTGCCCCCGTCTCTATGGTGACGCGGTAGGTATGATATCATAGTAGTTACGCATTTCATTATCGAATTCCGGAAGGTACGTACGTACATGGATAGCCATGGCAAGCGCACGCATGCCTTAAACGAGGAGGTAGTGATCACGATTACTGCGCCAAGAAATGCCACACAGCAGCATTACGGGTGGCTGCGTCCCGGGTGTGGTAGTTCGGGCACATTGACATAGTTTGTACTAGTGCAAGTAATATAGATACAAGTAAGAGCACACACACTGTTGCGCTCTATCTATTACACACACGCTTTTTGTCTGGCTTATTGCAAGGGCGAGGGTTTACCAATAAACAGGAAAAACTTTGTAACATAAAAAACAAGGGGAAAAATCGTTTTTTTGCTTGACACATCTAAATCTCCGCGTACGCTGCTATTTAGGTATTGGGCGCTTTAGTCTATTTCGCGATATTTGGGTAGGCACTTTGTGCTGTCTGAAGCTCAATATGGCGTTTTTTTCACACGCATCAAGGGTCCAAGACTCGAGACGAGACGAAGCAAGGACTTTTACCACGTCCCGTCCGAGACCCAGAGCAGCGTGGGACTCCAGCTGCCAGGAGGGTGAGACGAGGCATGCACGGCATGGGCTCGAGAACGTAGCCTGCAACAACTGCCCGCCACAGTATAAAAAGGTTGGAAGCCGCGATGAATCGAGCTTTGAGTTTTGCTTTACATTTTTACGGTAGGGGTGGCTTGGGGATATACATGCAATCAAATAGCTATCGATGCCGCGAATTGAACGCAGACAAGGGCGCTGACAAAACAGAGGAAGAACTGACTGCTGTACTCCGGCTAGCTACTGCTGTGGTGTGCCCTCACCAGCTGAAACCAAGCAACAGACACACAATCTTGCCCGGGATCGAGAGCAGGGGCGCCGGTCCGTCAAACGGCTAATCCAGCCGTCGCGGTCGTTCGTTATATATGGTGCCGCGCAGGAGGCTTCGTACGTGTAGCGGTTGGTTGTGTGTGGGTTGTTGGGCAGTCATGTGCTGTGTGCGTGCTGGCCTTGTGGCTGAAGGTGGGTCTCTCCCAGGCACGAACAACATGTAAACCGCAACTTTCCCCCGAAACAAATCACAAACATCGCGAAGGTAGGAATTGATACCTACGCTATGTTTGGTGTACGCGGACCACGTATGACAAACAATTCCAACAGCCCGGGGTGGTCTAAAACTTCAGACGCACATAATTCAGCCCCAAACGGCCAAAATCGCGATATTTCCGAGCTTTAGGTGTGTCTGTGAAGCTGCGCCACGCGAAGGTCGTGTAAAATTTTATATAGACGGTGTCCACGGAAGAAACCAGTGGCATTCATTCGTCCCGTTATCGCATCGTTTGTTGATTCTTTTCCCGAGAATACTCTATGTAAGTAAAGACGATGTGGGAGGCGTGCATTGTTGTTGAACTGTGGTGCCTCTGCCTCCGTTCCTGTTTTGATGGTTTGCCGCGGTCGTATCCCATGTTTCTTTTTTTTCCTCCGAGAATACTCTATGGAGAAGTAAAGACGATGCGGGAGGCGTGCATTGTTGTTGAACTGTGGTGACTTTGGCTCCGTTCCTGTTTTGATCGTTCGCCGCGGTCAAGTGGAAAAAGAGCGGTCGTGTTGGTACGTAACTGACAAATAAAAAGTTTTGTGTTGCATCCTACTTGACGTGCTCCTTGCTGCTGTTTGCTGATTGATCATCTCTAGCGAGTTATATAGAGCCGGTCGCCCCGATGGTCTATTTAGTGGTTACCTTCGGATACTATTAGTGTTAGTCCTTGAGTCTGATTCACGCCGTTGTGAGATATGATTTTGTTTGCAGAAATGCAAAAAATATAGGATCATCTAACTGCTACGAACGCCTAGCAGCGTGGGTAGGTACAATTCAACGCGAATCGACGAGGTATACAAATGAAGGCATGTTCCGTTGTGAAGGGGGGGCAGGAGGGCCCGCAATGTAACCCCTGATCTGAGTTACCGTAATCTACACAAGATAACACCCCCACAAAAGAAACCACACCCCGGTGATTATTTTGAATGCATTTTTCAAACCAGCGGTTTATCAACTGGGCTACATACGATAACACGCCCCGGTGATATTACCGCACACATTCACGGGGCCCCTCCTGCTATCACCTCGGTGACACAGTATCTAGCCCGTGGGCACCACACACAACACAGAATATCTGCGTGCGGGGAAACCACCATGCATGGAGACCTCCAACAACAAGAACGTGAAGGGAGAACAGAACGAGGCCCTCCGCTTCCTCGACAACTGCTTCGACCGAAGCAGTACAGGCGCCACAACAGATCACCTTAAGCCCTTTTGTTTGACCACATCCCCGCCGTACCACAGTACCACAGTACCTAGGTAACTACCTATAGCGGGGCAGCGGGAAGTGTTCGTACAGGCATTGCTATCACCCCCTCGCAATACCACACCCTCCAAGTGTGCGGCAGCAGCGGTTCAACTCTACAAGCAGTGTTATCACACCCCCTTATTATCACACCCCATTATTATCACACCCCCAAACGCACCCTGTGGGTTTTCGGACGTGCTATCACAACCCCTGGTTAATCACACCCCCTTAGGGGCTCCTGCGAGCTGCACTTAATCACCCGGGCTACACAGTATACCACACTCCCCACAGAATGCCCCAAGCGGTGATGATATTTTGAAGTCCTCAAATGTACTACCCGGGGTGTGTTACCTTGTGTATATTACGGTATACTACTACCGGGAGGGAGGGCGAGAGTAGTGCAAAAGGACAATAGATGGGATATGGACAAAAAAAACTGATGCAATACGAAAAACAGATTTTCAGACAAAGTTACACCAACAAGTAATTACAGCAGCAGAACAGTGGGGGTATTCTAATTCGATGTCCCCCTCTGTCAAGCCAAAGCAGGTGCTCGCAGGCGACTCGGTGCAGTACCACATTGCAAATTTTTTACATACCCGTCTAGTATGCAAGAAAACTCGCGAAAATATTATGGCGAGGCTAGGCGTTTAGGACAGGTGAATGAAATAGGGATTTCCAGCATTTTCTTTCATGGTCGCATAAGCGATAAAGAGGTAGTCATAGCATTCCATGACTATTGGATCATTATTACGAGGGTCAAAATCGCGCTGTTTTGGCCTCCTTTCAGGTTTTTTCCACGGTTATGATTCTCGTGTTGTGCCCGTGTTAGTTAAATTTATTTGTTTTGTCGTTTTGCTTTGAACACCCCTTTTTTTGTGTTTAGAATTGTGTTTATAACCGGGGGGTCCTAAATCCTGGATACAAATCGCTCTAATTGGTTCATTCATATATTTCGTTTGGTGCTGTTGTTGCTGTTGAAGTGTTTATCACCCTCATTTTGAGCGTGCTTGCCCGGCACGCCAACCTCATATGGGCCTCAATCGTTTTTTTGTGCGACCTATTACGCAAATGGCTTGTCGATTTGCGCTCACATTGCAAATGCTTGCCGTATACAGAAGCATGCAAGAAAACCAAGGTCGGTCAAAGTTTAAGGTTATCGGGCCAAAGCCTACCAGCAAATCACGAATAAGCCGAAGGGGTCGGGGTTGACACGCCGTGCGGGGAGGTATCGACCTGGGAGATCTTCGTTATAGTTCCCACGTTGTTGGGGCCGCGTAGAGAATCGGAGGATTTCTGAATCGGGCATGGGGACCTATCTCTCCCGTGTGCGACGGAACTGCCCCCCGTTGGTTGGTGTACCTCTATCATCCTCCTAGGGTGGGGCGGCGCTGTGGAGATCGAACCAATCACCGATTTTGGGCACCGGAGTTCGGGCTTCCACACCGTTAGGGTCGGTGACGACCGGAGAGAAATCGTTTCTTTCCCCTGTTTGTCTAATATTTATTTTATGTAATCACCTCTGGACCGGGGACGAGACCCTATCGTCCTTGGATGGAGCTGACTCTATGATATACGACCCCCAGCCAATCAGAGATCGACCGGTCGGTGGGGTTGGTGATTTTTACACTGCGTGGGGAGATATCAATCCTGGTGATGTCCATCCGCGTTTGTTCCGGGGTTGTCGGAGTTGTATATGTATGTGTGGGTTGATTATGATCCTGGGATGGGACCCTATCGTCCCCAGATGACGGTTACATTATGTATGATCCCCGGCCCATGGGCGATCAAAGATCAGACAAAAGGCCATACGAGGTAGTTAAGGTTGTTTTTTTTATTTTCGTCTAAAACTCGAGCTTGAAATCTTGACTGATAATTTCTAAGTTCATTGCTACCGCGTACTGCTAATAATGCTCTATCTACTGCAACAAGTACCAGCGATATTATTATAAAAATTAAAATACACTCCAGCTGTGAGATCGAAGATTTCGTCGAAACTCATCTTTGCAAGCTGTGTGTGATACTCCGATCGCGCGCATTACGAGTTGTGTGTCCTCATTAAGGATATAGGTCGGCGACTCCCCTTACAACTACAGTGTAGCTATCAGGGTCAACAGGATGATTTTAGTCAGTCTGTGCGCGGAAACTATAAAACCCGTTTCTGA